>JAFBJU010001186.1:2858671-2892957 GCA_016785305.1 Colistium nudipinnis
AGGCTTTACACTCAAGCAGCACTTTTGTGGCGATGTTCATGATTTGTGAAAAACTGAACAACAAAATCTCCTGATAGTGATTAGGTCCAATTTCGTGGTGCATTTAGTGAAATAATTACAGCTTATGTTCTGTGCAGTAAATTTACGAGACCAAGAATAACGCAATCAATAAAATAATTATTTAAGTCAGCTTATGCTTTGGTGATCCAGTTACAGTATAAAAAAGGACCAAAGAATTGGACCGCTTCTGAGGGTGTTTGATCTGAGGCAGATGCAGAGAAAAAATATATATGGGATTAGCATGCGGAAGGCCAGACATCTGCATTTTCTCATTATAAACTGTAGGAGTATGGCGGGGGATTTCACGGATTAGTTTGAAAGGTTTGCTAATTAGTGACAGCACCAGGTGAAATCTATGGTTGGAACCAAAAAAACGTCCATGGCACACGCAGATTATTTCACCATACACAGCCAGCCTTTAATTACACTGATATACATTTTCAGTCTATGTTGCTTATTGATCTGAATGAATCATCTCAAATGCATATGTTTCATAAAAAGTCAAGAAGTAAAGAAACACAGACATTTACAGAGGAATAAGCAAAGCCAAGCTGCTAAACACTGCTGCTTACAACAATAATCTAAACAAAAACATGGGCAACGTAAACTTTCCAAAACGGTTCATACTCAATGGCGATTGATAAGGGGAATAAGACGTGGAGTATTCTGATTTTATCATTTTCTAGACATGTCTACATTAACAGTAATCAGATTACAGTGTGCACTTTTTGCAGCAGTGGACTTAATTCAGATATGTGTCATAATCAGAAGCTGCTCTGTCACATGTGAACGGAATTATGAATGGTAATCTTTAATGAGCCATTCTAAGTAATCATAATCCAAATGGCTCGCTCGAGATAAGATCAGTAGCTGGATTAGTGGTGTCCATGTAAACATAGTCTTCATGTTTAGATGCAAAAATAGCACAGGCCTACAGAATTTGCCAAATCCCAAAGAGCGCTAATCTAAAGCCCTAAAACCTCCCAAAATACGGCAGAAAGGATGTACAGTGTATCATCTGGTAAGGGAAATGTTGTGTAATGTGTAAAAGACAGCTGAAAGAATGACAGGACAACTGCAGCTGACAGTTTTCTATGCGCTGTTTTACCTGTTGCTAAATATAGTCTTTTACCACGGGCTGCCACATGCCACTGGACACCTTGCAAATATGTGTTGCGTTTCGATGTTTATCATAAATCCAAAAAAGAATACTGTTGAATATCAATATATAGAGAGAGAGAGATGTGTTCTATTTTAAGAGCTTGATGTCATTGCAGCTCAGTAAATTTTTCTACCACCTAAACATCAGCTGAGGTGTGGTGTCATCGCTGACTCGATAATAATTAATCATTCTAAAATCGGAGCACTCTCTTTCCCACCTCGTCTCCTCACAGAATAATTATCAGTTCATTATAATCCAGACACCACATTGACAGGTACGACTGAATGTCGGAAAATACGTATGCCTTCGTTAGTGCAATAAGTAGGTTGTAGGTATTTTCTGAATCTCCTGCTGTTTCACATTAAGGGCAACATCAGTCAATGAAACAATGCAGAGATTATTAACTTGCTAATTGGACATTCAGAAAGAAAAAAATATTTACTGTTGCTCTGGTGAGGGGGTGTTTTGAAAGCAGTATCTGCATGTGCTCACATGTCGTGGTGGCCTCAATTACCTTACAAACGTGTGCAGGCGCATCCGGACACGGTTCGAAACTTGCGTGCGCATTTAAAGCTTACCTGCCATTCCCTGAAGTGAATCAAGGACAATTATGAATAATATGAGATAAAGCGCTGTTACTAAACTACACATCAAATGTATCCACTAAACCTATATAAGGGTTAGGACACACTAGGCAGAAAGTGAGGCTGAATTGCTTCAAAAAAATGTGCAAGTTATCTCACCCCGTCCGCCACCTCTGAGTCAGGAAATAGCACTAACTGATGATTGTTGTGTCGTAAGTTTTATTTGAATTTTTTATTATGCTGAGAATAAAGTTAACCAACACATGAGCTGAGCCTAAGAGGAGCCACAAGCCCTTTTCAGTCTCCATAGTTTTTTTATTTAAAAATGTTATTTTCTTCCGAATTCATATCTTCCTCTGTTGAGAAGAATACAGCTCACAGGGTGTTGCTTTCTTTTATTCCTGTGAGTAACTGGGCTAGCAACAGCACATCGATGACTGCGGTTTTGCCTGACAGCGAGGTTAGAAGTGGTGATGGAGGGCACATTTTTCGCCACCTGAATCCATCTTGTCCTGGCGCGCAGGTGTGACCGTGGCCCGGCGATAATGATCACTGTATATTACGGGTGCTGGTGCAAAGCAGTGATTGGAACCTTCCAGAGGGAGCTCCTGGCTTTTCCTCATCTGTTGCCTGTCAAAGGTAACGCAAACCTGTTAGATCAGCCTAGGAGCTCTTATTCTCCTCAGGACAGCAGTACCGCAGATCTTTGTGCGCTGCCTTTTTTTCTTTGGCCACGGGTGCTCTCGTGCTTGGCCTGATGGCCACTCGTCACAAACGCCCCGAGTGGCCTCTTTTTACTCCGGGGCATTCAGCCTGATAAACAGCGATAAACACTCCACTGGTCGGATCCATTTCCTCGCTGCCAGAGACAACGGCTGAGAAACTGCATCCAAATGTAGAGCCCACCTAATTTCCCACCTGCAATATACAGTATTTAACTTGAAACTGTGTGCTAAACTTTTTAGACACATGCAGTATTTGGGATGAAATGAGAGCATTAACTTGGTACAGGTTGTTTAATTTCAGAAATCACATCGTCTCACTTTTGACCACCAAAATCAGTCGCTCCTTGAGTTGCGAAATGTGTCTCTTACGTACTTTGTGTACATACTCAAATTATCTTTCGGATAATAATAGTTTAATAGTTTTCGCAATGAACCATTACTTTTTTTTTTTTTTTTTTGACAAAGCGTCCACTCTAACTGTTTATTTACGCTTCATAAAAAAAACTTTTTTTACAAATACTTATGTTTATACAAATAGTTTTGTCAATGATTTTAACACATTGATGACACTCACACTTTGTACACAAAGTAGATTATTTTTTACATAATGCATAATTGGGTTGAATTCTATATTTTAATTGTAAAAGCACATTTGAGCCAAAAGTTGTCTCAAGCATTTGAGTATAACATAACTTCATTGAAAGTGATCGATTAGGTCATCATGTAATATGAATCTAGTTTCAATGTTTTTCACAAAACCAACAAATGGCAAGATATTGACTTAGGGAGAATAAAATATTTTCATCACTAACTTGAAAGTAGGCTGTTGGCAAATAAGAGCGCCGTTCTCCTCGTACCATTTATTTCAGGGCATTCAGCTCCCGAAATACATTCCTCAATCTTTTATGAGTTTCAGGGACCTTTCTGTGTCTGGAGTGTTAACTCACTTATTTCCCACAACAACCATGGAGTCTTTAACCTTACGAGTCTCCAGCAGTGGCCTACTTTTTTCGAGCAGTCTTAAAAGCGATGACTTTCAAAGCCAAGAGTACCAGCACAAATGACACCCAGTCAATATCAAGTGAGACACACATTAAAGAGGGAGACAAACAACCTCGTACATCAGCAACATCAGTTTAAACTAAGTTTGGCATCCTGCAAATAGCCCTAAAAATGCACTATGCAAGCAGATGGTAACAAAAGCAAAACCTTTTTGTAAGTGTAAGTGCTATCTATTGCCAACTTAGGCTATAGTAAACACATTTCTATAAGGGCATTTGCGATACCTGATCATCTACATCAAGGCAGATATTGGTACACAGTTTGTTGCTTTTTTTCTTTACGTAAATATTACGGCGGCTTCTACCTTGAAGGGGATAGCCTGAGTTTGACCTTGAATTGTATATAACCCCTCAGACAGTGTAGCTTACAAACAAGCTCCCGAGTGGGTTGCTCATCTAACGAGAACTTCAAAAATAGTTCCCCACATTCGAATGAGGTTATCTGACATAACATAACATTGTATGGGTATTTTTTTTTTAATGTTTTTATTTGTGTTGTTTGCACTTAGAGCCAAACCAATACATTTTTAACAAAGACATTTCATTTAGTCCTGCTGTTTTACACTTTAACCGAAAACACTATTGTTTATTGTTGAGTGTGTGAACACCTAAAAAAATAATAATATTACTAACATTGATCAAAAATTATGACAACATTTTCCAAATGCCAAAGCAGCTTCCTGCATCCTTTATTTCGTAAAAAAAAATAAGTTTACGTATTCGTGCATACTCTACGGCCAATAAGCATAGAAATCAGTGGTAATAGTGTAATACTGTGGTTAAATCGATAATATGGTTTATTCTGTTGAAGCAGATGATCTAATTGGACTTTTTGCCTAAATGAGACCAGACTGAATGGGAGCATGTGCTTGTGGCCCACTTGCGCTGAAATGTATGAAACTAAAGCAGGTCAACAAGCTCAAAAATGAACCTGACAAGAGACAGATTGGTTTGAAGCAGACAAATGATTGGATTATTTTTGGTGATAACATATACATTTAATTGGGGAGAAGTGGCCTAGAGGTGAGGGAGACAGGCATCGGACCAGAAGGGTTGCCGGTTCGAGGCCCAGTCGAGGCGGTCTCCCTCTGGAAGGATTCACGAACCCCCGCCACGAACAAAAAGAGACGCCACCTCTAATGCCCTTGAGCAAGGCACTAAACCCATCTGCTCCCCGGATGCTCTCAGCTGTCCACTGCTCTGTGGCTTGCATGCGCCACAGATGGGTCAAATGCAGAGGTCAAATTACCCCTGACTTGTGTGTGTTCGCATGTGCATGTTTGTGTGGGACGATGCGCAATTCTAAAATCAGCAAAAACTGGAACAAAACGTCAAAACATTGATGTAACATGGTCAGCAATGGTCCTATTTGAAGGAGAACTGCGTGGCACAATAAATCATTTGGTACTTTACCTCCCCCTCCAAATCTGATGTCACTCATTACACTACCTACCTGGTGAGGTGCGGTGAAGCGAGTTGTCGAAACTGTCCTCTGCGTCGTTTCATGAGACAGCATTGACAATTGGAGACTTTGGTCATTAATTAGCGCTCTTTCAAATTTCTTGCTGACCAGTGGGGAATAACACCCTAATTATTCTATTTTCTGTATTAATTATCGTTTTTTATCAGAACAAGTACTACAATGCTCCACACATTTAAATGTTGTATGTGTATTCCTACTGGCAGTGTAACGTCACACCAGTTGCTTTTGATTTTATTCATGCCATGTTTAGCTTATGATTTATTGTCAGGTCTATGTTTCATGTTTAGTATAGTTCATGTTTAGTCTTCTGACAGGACTTTAGTCATTTCACTGTCTTTTTTGGCTCTTACCTTTACTTCCTGCCTTCGTGCAATTTCCTGCCCTCGTCAGCGTCAGCCCCTACCTTGATTGTGATCACTTACCTCGTGTATATAGTCCTGTGTCCATTTGGCTCGTGTCAGTCTTGTCTTGTCCTTGATTTTATTTTGCCCCTTGTTTTCCCCCTCACTAGAGTGGTGTCGCAAATCAAGTTTTTTAAAAGCAGCACATCTACTTTAATTCAATTAAAGAGATTCACTCAACCGGTGACATTTAAAATAATCACCTTCTTTGCGATTTAATTCTTTAAATCTTTAATTGTAAAATTGTACGAACTGCCCCACAAAAAAAAGGGGGGATTACTTAACGAATCAACCTAATTGAACCAATTTCAGGGATTCAAAATGAACTCTGCAGAAATGGAAGTAAAAGATACCATAAAACCTGACACAAACACTTTTAACAAGTGTCTTTTTTGATGTCTTGTACAACATTTGTACAAAGGCAATGCAACAAACTGATGTATTGTTAGGACAACACCACGTAGCAACAAGTGTACTATATATATATTACTATATTGCACCCTACAGCGCAATAATTACCTTGTATGGAAAATAGCTGTCTAGTTTTGGATGAACAGAGGGTGAACGCAAGCCTCTGCAACATTTTCTTTTCTCTGTAGAAAGAACCTCACATGATGAGTGTGTAAAGAAATAGGATTTCAGAAACAGAGATTCCTTTATGAAGTAATGTTTGTATTATTTATTTCTTTATGCACTGGTTCTATTCTAAAGCCTTCAAACTGGCGCCCGTGAATCAGTGCGTTGCTCTTATCTCCTTCGATCTAAACGTGGAGAAGACACTATGAACATCTGGTTGCTCTGTTATGCCAGTAGGCAGGGGGGCAGTCTCGCTGCTGTGCACCCCTTAATTTACCAGATGCCTACTGTAGGATAAGTACAGTTTTACAGAGACGAGTCATGATGCTCTAGCTGGGTTCCCGCAAAGCCTCTTGAGGTTCAAGTGATACGGCCAATTTAGAGAAACCTTTATTGTGTATGTAACATGCATCCCTCAAGCCGATTGACATCCTGCTAATTCACCAGGGTGTAACCGTTAGTCAGAAGAAACCAAGCATGTTTAAAATTAAATAAAAATGTGCTAATTTGCAAACGACAAATGACATCATTGGTCCGGCACGCAAAGCCATGGCCGCATTTGTGGGTCAAAATGTGTATAAGACTTTGTGGACACATTTTAGTAGCAGAGGACAATTATAACATAGTGAGGCGTTACAATCGGTGTTCCTTTTCACCAGAACAAATAAAACAAATTGAAACCCTCTTGTGTTTGCCCTCCTTTTAGACAGCAGCCAGATGAACAACATTGTTCAGACGTCCACTCTGATTGCTCAGCCTTACCCGGCTGTGGGACAGATCACCAGCCCCTATGAGCAGCAGACGCCCGGCAAGGATCTCAACAAGTACGCCACGCTCAAGGCTGTAGGTAAGGCGCTGTTTGCAGTGGTCCGTAGTGATGAGGAAGCAGTTAGCATTCCGCTTTCTATTCTGATTAGGTAGCCTACTGCATCCAAATGGAATTTCGTGTAATTAATCAGGGTTGCCGCACCTCATGTAATCGGAGTAATCTCGGGGATAAGTTTATTGATTTTATTGACATTCTTCTCCAATGCTCTGTGAAACATTTGTATGAAAATCCTGTGAAATGATATATGGTGAATTTGTTGTTACACAACGCTGGTATGGGAAACAACAGGCGTTAATTATCGATATCTCTATTGTTATCTATTTTCTGCTTAACAGTACCACTATGCAAGGTGCTAGATGATTTTCCTATATCTTGCTTGATTTTTTTTTATTTTATTCTTATTTTTTTTATGAAACGGCTTGCTCTTTGTGATTCCCACAAGCAGCTGAAGCCTCTGCACCGCTTATTCACTGAAGTGCCGGCAAACAAACCGATCATTAGGGAAAATAAAAATAGAGTAAATCTAAGCTAATGAGACTGGGGACAGGAGACAATCAGCAGCAATCAAAACACAAATGAGTGTGGGCATGGTGATAGGAAGCCTATGTGCTCCTTATATTATGTGTTGATCTACTATTGGTGGTGGTGGTGGTGGTGGGGGGGGGGGTTATTGGAGTAGGGGATCTGAAAGATGTGCAGCTCACTAATACATTCCTTGGGTCTATTCGTGTACTGTGAAGTGCAATCCAGTGATCTCCTTTGTTTTAATGGCCTCTATCTTGCTGTCACTCAGGTAACCATGTAATGACTTGTCAAAAAAAACAAAAAAACATTATTTACGTGTCTATTTATCAGCGGAGACAGCTCACAACGGCTTCTACAGCAACCGTCGGCAACTGATCGAAATGACTAAGGGCAGCCTTCCGATGGAAGCCGGAGACATGGAGCCAGAGCCGTGTAATCCTTACAGCCCGCCCAGGCAGCTGTCCACCAAGCACAATGAACACAGATACAAGAGCCCAAAGCGCCACAGCTCCCAGGCACTGTCCTACAGCCCCGGTGCCGGCGTCCTGACATCCTGGGGTAGCAAGGACACGCTGGGACACCGACAAGGCTATGGGCATCAGAAGCTCTGCGTCGTGGAGAAGGAGCTGCACACCACGCGCTACCTGCCCCCACAGCCATACTTTGTCACCAACAGCAAGACAGAAGTGACAGTATGAGGGATCGTTGACGTGGGAGTCTGGATTGAGAGGGAGAAAAAGACTGCGGCATGTGTGGTTGTGCATGCGAGGGCCAGCATTAAGGATGCCACATGAAGGAAAAGCTCCACTGCAACAGGACTCGGCAGCAATCGCTATTTCCCCTGAAGACGCAGTCATGGATAAACCGTCATCCATACTCCTATAATCCAAGTGCGACAACATGATAGAACAAATATTTATATCAGTGATGAGGCATGCGACACGTACTGTACAGTTGTCAGTAATCACTTACATATAGGGACGTGTAAATTCGATTATCTCATGTCATTTCTACTGAATCAACAGCCTTTTATTTACTCCATTAAATCAATGTCGAGTTGTCCAGAGTTGATTGGGTAATTAATGAAATACTTTTCCAGACCATTTATAGATAGTGGTAGAAAAGGCCAGCAGGGCATGCGGAATAACGAATTTACCTTCGTGGAGAGTGCCCAAAATGTCCTTTTTGACTTGCCTTCCCAACTTAATAAATCAAAACAAATTGCCGGGGAAAATTGAACTATTCCAATGTTTAGATATTTGATTTACTTAATTATAATATAATTATAATATGACAATTACAAGTGTCATGTTATAATTATAATATCCTCACACAATAAGCTATGAGCTATTGTAAACTAAGCTGTATACCATCCTCTCAATATGAAATCTCCCGAAAATGATCATATTGGCTCTTGAATGTTGAAAAGTCCAACAAAGCCACTTATTCAAATCAGGTTTCACTGTCTTAAGAAATGTATTCATTTAAGATAAAGTTACCGTAAAGGACATTTCAGTCTGTGACATGCTAACTTGAGTTGACTTAAGTGACTTTTTTTTTTAATGTGGCATTGCTGTAAAAGTCTTGTCTTGAAGGGAAATGTGCAAATCCGTTCAAACCAAGTAACTGCCAGCAGAAGTCTCACAGATACATTATGAGAGGTAGCTGCAGACTGTGGAATCAGTATTGTGTTGGTGTCCTAGTGCCTCCCATCAGTACCAGCATGTCAGTGACTACCGTAGAATATACTGTAGAGGAAACCCCAACATTAGAATGTTGATTGGTATTTTTTTTTACTCATCCATCGCACCCCCCAACAAGTCATTGTTCGCTGTAATTCGCTTTTATGAATACAAATGGTGTGACAGAGATCACTTTTATTAAGCTACAGTACACCCTATTTTCACATGAAGGTCTAGTGTGACGGTACTTTGTGTACAAATTGTGTTTGCAGCGCAACATTCTGGGGTTGGAAGGCTTCAGCGTTTTTATATTTGATTAATTTCTAAAGCAACACTAAAGTCCAATACAGTTCACTGTGATGGCAACCGATACTTTCTATTGCTGTTGGCCCATTTTCTGATCACTTAATGGATATTATGTATGTTATTGTGTCTGTTAATGTACATTACAAATGTACTCTGGTTTAAGATTCCCCGTTGAAAATGATTGCATCCCCTGCTTGAAAGTTCACAGCCTCCATTTATCCTGAAAAATGAGCGAGCTGAGCACCTAAATGGATTTTGTGTGTTGTTTGTTTCGTGAAATACAATACAGTTGTTGCTAGTGTATTGCAAATACGTTCTGTATCTACACTGCCACTTGGGCCAAAAATATGCATATGAGATTACAGTACCAGATATTCAGTTTTGTGTTACTATAAAATAGATGCATTGAAGGCTGGAAAAGTCCATGGTACTAATTTTATAATACTTTTCTTCTTGTAGAAAAGCTCTATGGCTGCCTTTTACAAAGTTTCCGTTAGATAGCGCATGCCAACCAATTTATCTTATTTTCATATATGCTGTATATTTATGTTTATATCACACAAGTGTAGCCGACCTTCAACACAAAAAAAGGGTTACTAGCGATGAACAACTCTAGCACACAGTTCATGGACTAGAACATTCCAGCTGACAGGTAAAAATGTCATTAAGGCTCCTGCGGCCCTTAGGCTAATTGGTTTTATTCAAAACTGACTTACCTCTTTCTTTTTGAGAATAAGTAAGTAGTTGGTCAATGGTAGGACGTGACACACGTGAAAGGGTCCTCTGTCCCCCACCTCCTTATTTTAAATACTAATTTAGGCTTGTTTTACAGGCTGCCCCTCGCAATATCATACCAGTGCAGCCAAAGGGACCACTTCCATATAATATACTGCAGTTTATGAGAGTTAATGTCGTATTGGGACTCATCTATGATGTGTCGATATACTGTCAACATTAAAATATTTTTTCTGTTACTTTTACAGACTTTGTTTTTGTTTAAGCTGTTTTTTAAAGCTTGTATTTGAAAGTTTTAAAAACATGTGACAACATATGTCTCAGTGGGTAATTTGCTTATAACCAAATGAGCGTACAAATTGTTTCACAGCGGCGTCAAGGATACAACAGTTTCAAAACAATACAATACAACAGTTGTTTGTAATCTGCATTTAAATAAGTTATTCTTAAGAGTGTATAGGAATATCAACAGTGATATAGAGAGAAAAAATGCTTATTTGCTGGTCAAAAACAAATTGCCGTATGTGAAAATATGTTGAAGTGTTCAGGTGCATGTTTTTGTTTATTATGTGCTGAAAAGGGTGTCTATGTGACTATGAGCTAAAATGACAGCTTGGACAAGTTTTCATTCACAGCTTATGTTGTATAGGAGATTTCGATTGCATTAGTCACCTACAACCTCACATTCACACTTATTCAGTGCCAGCACCAGGAGCCATGCACATTGATTTCCTCATTGTAGCCTCACCGTAGTCAGAGAGGCATTTCGTGACGGAGCTGCCGTCCTCATGTGAAATACTCAATATAGTCTAATCTGTGAGGGCCTGGATAAACAAAGGGGCTGGATCGATTCAGCCAACTATTAATACCTCACGGAGTTGGTTTGACTCCGTGGAGAGTGTCTTGTGGATCTTTTGTGGGTAGGAGCATGATTAAATAAAGGAACAGCAGCAGCAGCAGAATAATAAGAGCAAAAAGCGGAGAATGAAAAGAGGAGGATGTTCGGCAACAAAGCTTTTGTTCTGTCTGTATTGTATTTGGTAAATCCTTGAAATTCAAACACAATTTGGAACACCCTTGAAATACTTTAACCGGAAAATATCGCGTGTTACACTGGAAAGGTCATCACTTGTTGTCCGCGACGCACACTCTTTTTACTTTTGCTACACTTTTGCACTCGTTTCATTCTGTTACAGCCAATCACCCCTGTTTAGAGCTGAGCTTGCTATCAGAACTTGAGCTTGAAGGGCACCACTGGGAGCACTGTCATTTTCTTGACAACGCCAGGAGACCTTCGTGTTAATTAGCCAATGATGTTTCCTACCACCAGGGTGGCTCCCTCTGGAAATTAAATCAGCACAATAACCTAATTCAGTCAAACAGAGGGGTACAGCCACCTCCTGGTGTGTGAAAAGTCCCCGTCCTATGCAGCTATGATATCAACAATGCTGCATGTAGTGACCTATTGGGTTGTATGAATTGAATTTCAACATGTTATATTGTCAGATTATTCAAGCGTTATATCAACACAGCCACCACTTTTTAGATGCGTTTTCAAACAGTAAAACTTCTCCTTTACGCATGCACGAAAGCAAGTGTTTTCCCATGCCGCAATGGAAATAAGGGCCAGGGTTTCTATGCTTTAAATGACAAGCTGTGGAGATTTCTTAGTTCCTGGCATGGACTGTGTCAGCCTTCCTGCCCAGGAATAAGTAGAAAGATGGAGTGCGCCTATCTACTTATTTAAAAACAACGAATAACTTTCCCTCCAAATTTGAGTCATTATTTGAGATGGCGAGGGAAATGGCAGCATTATACTGGCAAACTGCTGCCGCGGCGGACTTCCATGATAAAAACATTGTTTCTTTGCTTCATTTCAACAGCTTGAGTTGACTGGATGTGTGTAATTTCTCTTTGAGAGTCAGTGGGTGGAAAGTGGATGTCTAATGTCAAAAGGATGTCTGCTTCTCATGCACTCTGCCATTTGTAACTAGCAGTACGTTGAACAAATGTTGTGTTATACTTATGTACACTTCCAAATTTAAGGGGGGGGCCTCAGTGCTCATCATTTTGACTGTACTGCAGTCAAACTGGATGGTTAATAAGGGAGCAATATATATATAGACATCAGCAGGGATAGCATAGACTGTCAATGCTCCAAATTAATCCATCCCCAAGCCACTGCATGGGAAACAAAGCCCAGATCATTGCTCCTCGGCAAAAGAAACCGCAGCAGGATAAATGGTGTCCAAAAAACATTGTTTCTTTGCTTCATTTCAACAGCTTGAGTTGACTGGATGTGTGTAATTTCTTTTTGAGAGTCAGTGGGTGGAAAGTGGATGTCTAATGTCAAAAGGATGTCTGCTTCTCATACACTCTGCCATTTGTAACTAGCAGTACGTTGAACAAATGTTGTGTTATACTTATGTACACTTCCAAATTTAAGGGGGGGGCCTCAGTGCTCATCATTTTGACTGTACTGCAGTCAAACTGGATGGTTAATAAGGGAGCAATATATATATAGACATCAGCAGGGATAGCATAGACTGTCAATGCTCCAAATTAATCCATCCCCAAGCCACTGCATGGGAAACAAAGCCCAGATCATTGCTCCTCGGCAAAAGAAACCGCAGCAGCTTGGAGCAAAATCCGAGAGCTTCCGAAAGGAGGCACACCAAGATTAGGAGTCGTGGAGATCCTCCGAGAGACCACTCCACAGCAGACAAAGCGCATTCCTCCTGTACAGAGCAGGAGGAAGAAAGGTCCTCAGGTTAGAGTGTGGAGACTGGGTTAAAAGTCTGTGATACATTGATTAGTCTGACAGTTCCAGTTGCAAAAGTCACACTTATGCATGTATAGACCGACAAAGGCGCCACCACCAGGCGTGATTAACATTTCAGTTACACCAAATCAACATTTTACCGCAATAATCCATCATCAAGTCAAAGTAAGTCACTGACCACAGTTAACGAAGAACTGTCAGACAGGGTTAGTGATGGCGGAGGGAGAGAGACGATCAAAATCAAAATCAAAATCATGTTTGGTTATTAGCTTGGTTATCAATTATCTGTACCAGGGGCATGGCCTTCATTGAAGAAAAGTAAATCTGATCATTTGTTTCCAAAAACCCTGGAAAAGGATTCTATTGCTTGCTTGAGCTGCTGAGGCTGAGTTAGATTCAAATAGAGGCGGAGAGGGCAGCGCCACTGCATACAATGTCCACTGGCGGAATTCTAATGGTTTGAAAGTCCCCTTGAGAAACATTTGAAAAGTCGAGGACTCTGACCTAACAATAAAACCCTGTGAAATTGATATCTGAGTTCTGCAGGCCCAATCTAAGAAAAGGAAACTATTATAGTATTCCCCACATCCCACAGGCACGGCGTTATTTTTCATTATTGACCTACACTTCTGTCCACATTTATTCACTCCACTACTCTTTATGTGGAACAGGAGCTCTGGGCTACAGACAATGATTACACACAACCATTTTCCTCACCTTGCAGTGACACACATTTTTCCCCTGTTTATCTGAGATGAAATTTGGGATCACTTTAAAATATATACCTTTTTTTGGAGGAATACTTCCTGTTTGCAATTTAAAATAACTGCAACAACTAGTAAATAGACTGCATGACCTTCAGACACTATGCAGTGCATTTGTATGGACAATTCCTCTGACGACAAAGACCAACAATAACGTGCACTGAGATACAGATACGTTTTCTGATTGTAGAGAGGCAACATGTTACTGATCTTCAAGAACAATGCATTTATCAAGGAGAAGTATTTTGGCCGAGAGTCATTTTCAGTTGTTCCTTTCTGTTGCTATGCATTTAAATGGTTTTCCTGTTTCCTATTTGCTGAGGCGTCACCTCCACCAAACCAATTAACTCTTTCACCTGGACACAGCTGCAGAGGAAATGAAATCCTCACCCACTCAATAATGCATGCAGATGAAGTGCAATGCATCTGATAGGAAGGGTGAGTTCCATATACTGCATCTGTCAGCAGCCTTTTTGACTCAACCTACCGGTGTGGATGTACATTTCCTCAAATTAAAATACAATGACAAATTGGAGGTAAAGCAAAAAATAACTCCAAGATTCAAGAATGTATTGGTCATGTGCAGAGCAATTACAGAGCTGACAATGAAATTATTAGGTCTCATACATACTCCTCAACAGTGCTCAAAGAAGACCGCTCATAAAAAAGTAACAAGCACAGCAGTAACAAACAGTATATAAAAAATTCAACAGAAAAAATAGCGTGCTAAGTGAATGAATAAATAAATGAATGAGTGATCTCAAATATGCTATATGGGTTTTCTGAGGAAGAACATTTGGCCACCATTTATTCACGTCCTCGTTCTTATTAGCTATTTCTTTAGGAAACAGATTATTTGAAATATTTTCTTCATAAGAACAACTAGCATTCTATATATATTTATATTTTTATTTACTAATTCCTTCCTTGCATTTTTTTTTAATCTTAAAACTAATCTATATACAATATGTTTTTCCTAACATGTTTTTGTTTGTTTTGTGTTAAATTGTAAATTTTGATGCAGAAAATGTAAATTTTGGTCACACCAACCAGCTGGAAAAATAAGCTTAATTGGGTTATCAGCTGTAATGATCTGCACCTGTCACAGTGAAAATTGGGACACAGTGGCCGAGTTCCAGCACCTTCCAGATGTCAAGACAAAGCCGATCCTGTTTCGGAGTTGACTGTGAGTAGGGGTGTTATTAATAGCCACTGCTGAGGTGATGAGGGTCTTTGAGGTGATACTGGGGTTCGGAGCAGCGCTGAACCACAGAAGGCCCTGCTTATAAAGGTATTCTTGTGTTCTACTATGTGCCAGACGGTGGCAGCGTTGACTGAGCAGGTTGTCAGTGTTGAGCAACTTTTTGAGCTTTTTTTCAACTGGCTATTTGTAGTTGTAAAAGATGGACCCTACTCTACCTTTCAAGCCTGTGTAATGAGAAAGAAAGCCACTCCGTTTAAAACGAAGCCTCTAACAAAAAGCAAGATGGAAGATTGAAATGTTTCGTTGATTAATCTGAGGCTGTATGGTTTTGTTGATTTTTGCTGTGTTTTGGTGAACTGCATTAAGATGCTGGTTTTAATTTGCGTATCTGAGGTTGACTCAGGGTTGCACTGTGGTGATTGTCTGCTTTACGAAAAATAAAGTAGGTTAACCCTCAATATAATTTAGTATTAGTTTATACTGTGTATTTTTGTCTGACAAAATACCTGGAAATGTTGTGTGGTTTCAAAGGTGAAATTGCCCTGACCCTAAGTTGTGTACAAATAGCTGGATAGCAGCCTAAACAAAAACAAACAAAAAAAAGTACAAACTTCTGAGTCATAACACCAACCTTTTATGGACATGCCTCTGTTTGCTTGGCTGTAACACATTTTATAGAACAGATGCAGTCTGTGCAGCCAGAATGTGAGTAATGGTGTTTACATATAAATAAATTATACTTTGGAAAAGTATAATTGCATGTTGTTATGTACACCTTATATTTTGATTGGCCCTTGTTTGGCCCAGTCGACTCCTACACTCAGCAGGCCCAAAGCAACTGACAAACCTAGAAATCTGAGTGCCAGGGAATGAGCCAATTGGAGGTGTTTTTCATGGGAAAACCCATTAAGGCACCCATCCCCATGTTTCATCAGTGCTACTTCTGAGTTTCTGAGTTTGTGAAATGATTTGATATTCATCTTTTGAAGGGGGAAAAAAGCCAATTCTCCTGTCATTGTTTATATAGTAAAACCTATAGGCATTAACCAAAGATACGTGTTAAAAATGTCATCTGACACCTGAGAACTTTAGAAACGTTTACACACAAAAGGACAACAGTGCCATCTAGAGGCAAAACAATTCAAATCTGATTTCAGGGCTCCACTTCATTTTCAGTCTCGCATGTTCGCAACTTCCTTCAGTTTTAGTCGAACTGAGAGATTTGTTGTTAGGTCATGTGGTTTTATGTTCTGTGTGGTATATTGGCTGCATTGCTATTCTGTGCTTTTAATTTGTTGAAACAGTGTGGTGCAGAGTCCAAAACAAATTCCACATATGGAGTCAAAAGTGTCACTCTTTATGTGACTTGAGTGTTTGTCTCCAGTGGATGGGGTTCTTGCTCGACTTGATTAGGATTGTGTGGCAAACTCGGTCACTAGATGCCATTCTAATGTCCTGCCTTGGAGGGCTCTTTGGTGAGTGCTTTGGATCTGCACAGCGAGTTTGGCTAAATGGGAGAAGACGGTATGACCCAGAACACTTCAGGATTCATCCTGCGGCTTTCATCAGCAGTCAGCAAGGGAAACCGGTTGGGCTGGCAGCCATGTATGCCCACATCAATGGCACTACCATCACCATGCTTCATTGATGAGGTGTACGCCTTGGATCGAGAGCAGTTCCTTTCCTTGTTCATGCTCTTCCCTTCCTATCATTCTCTAACAACCTGATCTTTGTGTCATCTGTCTAGGAGTGTTGCTCTGTAGCTCATGTTGATGTTCAGTGAGCAGCTCCTGTCTGGTCTTCCTGGTTTGCAGCTGCGGTGGAGGCCTGGCGGAGCATTGCTGGGGGCCGGCGTCTGGTGATGCCTGCGGGCTCCGGGCTTTGGGCCGTCATTGACTGCTGAATGACTTGTGGCCGGGGGTTAGAGGAGGCCGTTTGGTTTGTGGCTGTTGGTTTGTCCCGTTGCTCTTTGTCTCTTGGAGGTGGGGGGGGCCCATGTGGAGGGGGTTGTGGTTTCTGCCCGTTTGTCTGGTTTGGGTGTGGATGCACCTGAGGCGCATGTTGGCTGTTCTGATTCTGGTCGGCTGTGGTGGTGTGCAGGGACGGGGTTGTGTCGGTGGACATAATTTACCTAATTTAAATTACAATTTTAACTTCATATATATATATAGATAGATTTTGTCTTTATAACTTTATATTTGCGTTTTCATTTGTTCTGTTATATTTTGCACTATGTAATGTTTATTTATTTATTTTATACTCTGCACAAAGTTTTATCTCCTGTATAAATTGTCTATGCACTTTGAGCTACATCCTATGTATGAAAAGTGCTATACAAATAAAGCTTATTATTATTATACTAAAATATTTTAATGAATGCTATGGAAAGACTGATTAGACATATTGGATTATATTTATTTTTTTTACGATTTACATCTTTAAAAATGTTTTATTTTAAATTTGAACTTAAATAGTAATAAAATGCGGGACACCTAATCTATCTGTGTAAAAAAAATTGTTACAGGAAACCATCATTATTCAGTTCGTCATTGACATTTTAATGAATGCTTTAATGAATGCTATGGAAAGACTGATTAGACATATTGGATTATATTTTTTTTTTTTACAATTTACATCTTTAAAAATGTTTTATTTTAAATTTGAACTTAAATAGTAATAAAATGCGGGACACCTAATCTATCTGTGTAAAAAAAAATTGTTACAGGAAACCATCATTATTCAGTTCGTCATTGAATTATCAAATCTTATGCTATTGAATAGGCGTGCTGTGCATCACACTTCTAACTGATGACACTTCGCTTACAATAAAAGCAACGTCCAAAATTATACATTTTCTCCATACTGTTAAAAATCCAGCATTGGCAAGTCAATTAATGAAATTCATGTGCAAGCACATAGTGTTATCTGGATTTGGTTGCCCTTTAGAGTATGACCAGTTCATGGTTGTCTAAAAGGACCCAGATACCAAGAAAAGCAGTCAACAGAAAAGTTAGTCATTACAACAATCGATTATGAAATGGACCTCTGTAACTGACTGTATCGTTCACTGTAGAACAAGTAGTAAAACCGAAATTACACAAAAAAGAGATTTAAGCCCCTTTTACAGCTTTTCATAGAGAGAGACAAGCGCGTGCATTTCATTATTCAAATATAACACTGGGTTATGGCAGTAGTTAGATACGTATCTAATGATATGGTCACCACTAAATTGCCTCAGATTAAAGTACCTCAAATTGTGTTGGGTTTTTTTAAACGTTAAGTATAAGTACAATAAACAAGTCATTGATTTAGTCAGGGGGCTAGTGCATTGAGTTCATTTTATCTCTTATCGGCTGTATATCAGTCAAAATATACCATCTACACACTCAGTGACAGGACCCTGACTTCAGCTAACGGCAAATGCCACTTGAATATAATCCCTTATTAGGCTGACAATACTCTCTGTGTGGGAGAATAAATGGGTCACATGTACATTTAGGATGTTTAATTCAAGTACAGTCAATGTCTAAAATGTAACTACATTTTATAGGCCTTATTCTCTCATTAAAAAAACATCACCTTTTTGATATGGACATTTCAAATTTGATATTGCGGACAGCAACCAAATAAAGCATATGAAGGACAGGAAACTGTGAAAACTATGAAACCTTATTTGTAACATGCAGCTCAATTCTAATGGAAACTAATGGGTTAATTGTGCACAACCTGTGCGCGTGACTCAAAGGCTTTTCAGACTTTCCAGTCAGCACACAAACACTTGCACAAGGTTCAGTGCTTCGTTTTTTCGCAGCCTGTCCACCTGATGTCAAGTCCTCTCATAGTTAAGGTAGGCTATTGACATGACATGAAAACATTTATAGTTCAACACTGACTAATTGAAAACCATGAATTTGAACAGCATTCTGAAGTGAACATGTATTACATTCTTATTTTAATATTCTGCCCGCAGCTGATATGAAAACCATTGTGCTGTTGGTGCTGTGGATACTGGGAACGTCGCTGGTGTTGCCAGACCCCGACACGGCAGGTGACAAGGTGACCGAAGAGCCCATTCCATGTTCCAAGGGATGCACCTGTCTGCACGATGACTACAGCCTGGAGCTCAATATGTATTGCAGTGCTCGTAACTTCACCCAGATACCGTCGGACATGCCAACGTCCACTCACTCTATCTGGCTTGATGGAAACTTGTTCACCTCACTTCCAGCAGTCTCTTTCAAGGATCTGACCAACCTGAACTTTCTAAATCTGCAGAGTGGCCAGCTGATGGCACTTGACCCTCAAGCTTTCAAAGGACTTAGGTCCCTGGCACACATCCACCTTGAAAGGAATTCCCTCCGTGCGTTACCGGGTGCACTCTTCCAGAATACGCCTAACCTTGCTTCACTCAGCCTGCACAACAACCAGCTCACTCGCATTGAGGAGAGGCTGTTTGCGGGACTCTCGCACATGTGGCTTCTCAATCTTGGTTGGAACTCAATAGCGGTCTTACCCGAGACAGCTTTCCAAGACCTGCAAGGTCTACGAGAGCTTATTCTCGCAGGGAACAGACTCGCCTACTTGCAGCCTCAGCTTTTCCAAAACCTTGTTGAGCTTAAAGAGTTGGATCTAACTGGAAACTACCTGAAGGTCATCAAAGCCAACGTGTTTGTCAAACTCACTAAATTGCATAAGCTGTACTTGGCCCAGAACCACATTGTGACAGTGGTACCAAGAGCCTTTGCTGGCATGAAGTCACTCAGATGGCTGGATCTCACAAACAACAGGCTGACTTCTCTGCATGACGACACTTTCTTGGGCCTGCACAGTCTCCACGTACTGCGTCTCTCCAACAACTCCATCACCGGAATTCGGCCCAGGACCTTCCGGGATCTGCAGTACTTGGAGGAGTTACGGCTCAGTCACAACAGGATCCGGGCCCTGGGAGAGAGGATGTTTGAAGGACTCGGCCATCTGGAGGTTTTAGAGCTAGAGCACAACCAAGTGCAGGAGGCGCAAGTGGGCAGTTTCACTGGCCTCTCACATGTGGCTGTCATCAACCTGTCGGGAAGCTGCTTCCTCAGTCTACCAGACCAAGTATTCAAGGGTCTGTCAAAGCTTCACAGCCTTCACCTGGACAGAGGCTGCCTAACAAGGATCACAACTCAAGCTTTCACTGGACTCTCGGGTCTAAGGAGGCTTTTCCTGCAGCATAACAACATCTCTGTGGTTGAACGTCAGAGTTTTGCAGATCTGGTGGGCTTACTGGGACTGGATTTGAGTTTTAACAAGTTGGAGGTTCTCACATCCAACACATTCTCTGGTCTCAAGAATTTAGAGTACTTCCTGTTGTCCAACAACGACTGTCGACAGTTTTTGCAGAATGGCACAAAACAGCTACTCCCAAGACTGCGCTATCTGGACCTCAGAGCCAACGCCTTGACGAGCATGATCCCTGATTTCCCAGAGAGTATGGAAAAACTATTGCTCTCTGGAAATCGTTGGAAATGTGACTGCAGCACCCTCCCACTCAGAAGCTACAGCTTGAGGAATCCTGTGGTGATACCACGGCGAGTGGAGACCCACGCAGAGGGTGAAGAGCCTGACACAACTATCACCATATACAACAACATCACATGCAACAGCCCACCACGTGTAGCTGGTCAGGATCTACGGGATATTGACAATGAATTCTACCAAAGCTGCTGAGCAGACACAAACAGTCATGTTTAGAATTTGTCGATACACAGCCCACAATATTCCAAAATTGTCATCTGTGACATTTTCAACAATACAAATTCATTTGGCTTCAAGCAAATAATTGTCTCCAGTGAATGTTTAACTGTAGCAGAATTTAGAGACTTTAAATTATCGCCTCTCTTCTGAAAAAGAAAACATGCGTTTTTGATAATTCAGTTTAAACTGAAATAGAGCCTTAGATGGACATTTCTGGTGTCAGCGCTGAGGTGGAGTTGCTGTAGACTTTGGAAACTGATAACTTTAATTGTGAAGCAAGTACTTTTAAGATATGTAAATCTGTAAACCCCTTGAATCCCTGTTCATGTCCTTGAACTCAGAGAATGTAAAAGCTTCAGAACAAACTAATAGCACATTTCATTGCATTGTTTGTTGAACAATAGATATAAGTCAGAGAAGGCTGAAAAGCAAAGTCATGTAACGGAAACCTAGGTCACTTTCTGGAAGCCCCATAAATCTTTGTCAAACCTGAGCGCAACCAACTGAATAGCTAAAGTTATAGCCTTTAGGCAAGTATGCACATTTTATTAAATTATTTATGTGACTGGGCCAGATGGTTAGGGGCAGAAGAAAAATGTGGCCACTAAAATTAGTAAATTGCCCATGTGTGTATTACTTGGTGTGTTGTAGCCTCACACTTTTGCTTTGAAAGACACTCTGCTGAGAACATTGCTTGAAAAGTGCAATAAATGTGTTGAAAACATGCCTTCAGTTTGTTAGAGATGTGTCACACAGCAAATCATCGTTTTATCAGTTATTTTAAGTTGTATTTCAAGTTCACTTCTAAACTATACAACACATTTATACAAACAAAAGTAAATCATTACAAACAAAATAACATCTTTGATTATTTGAAAACTACATCCGGCAGGAATTGTTCCCCGGATGTAAACCAGAGAGAAGTAACTTTAACAGCATGGCATATTTCACACCGACTACTCGTATCAAGTTGTCTTTCTCACACTCCAGAGGATTCACTCATGGCTACACTCGAACTCTGCAGTCTACCATGGAAATGTCTTTCTTCATCTCTCTTGAGCTGCTATGTTCCTCCAGGCGTAAGACACGCCTGAGTTGCTCGGTGTGGCTTCGGTCCATCGCCCCATTTCCCGCAGCACTTGAAGGCAACGCTGCGCGCGGATGCTTTCTGTTGCCAATGGAAACCAGGGGAAGCCAACGGTGTCGAGCCTTACAGGTAACGTGAAATAATCGATCACCTCTTCCAGGAGATGGACTCCAGCGCTCCGCCGCGTTTGAATTCCATCCTGGAGAGAGTGAAACCACTCATACCGACAATTGACGACGATTCTTCATCCGTAGGTTTCTTTTGATTTTCTTCCCAACATTGTCCTCCGTCTGCTTACCCGACTGACCGCAACTTTTTTTCCCCACACAATGTTATTTACAAATGCGGGAGGCAGCGCTGATCCTGTGTATCCTTACCATTCACAGAGTGGGGACGAGGAGATTGTCAGCATATATCAAAGACCTGCTGGTCTGTCCCTGGATGTCTTCGAAGACTTTGGTCATTTTTTAGCTGACGATGCTGAAATTGAGGTCAGTTGATCATAACGTGCTGGATGGCGGAAGCTATAATGTCTCGTCGCAACTGACTGATAATCAATGGTGTGTGTGTGTGTGTGTTCTCTCAGACGCTGTTGAAACCTGCAGCACCGGCCCACAGGCCAGAAGAGACTGGCAGCCAAAGTTTGAAGTTGGATGATGATGATGACGATGAAATAGTTGGAAACTGTAGTGCAGTTCAGCATGGCACACAACACTGTGATGAGGATGATGCTGAGGTGGGTTCTAATAATGTGCAGCCACTGCCCTGATGATGATTCCGGCCCCTCCCCTTTACCTCACCTCACCTTGCCTCGCCATTTCTTTCCAGGAAGGTGCTTGGCAGTGCTTGGAGTTGAACCGAGGGAGCAATCCCAATGTGAACGGCACAGAATCTGATGCAGGCTTCCCCGTCCTCTCGTTTGAGGTGAGCCGGATGACGTGAAAAGGGGGAACATCATCTTTCCAAGTTATATACACACATACACGTCATCTACTGTAGCTGCTGTATCTCCTTATCTGATAAAGGAAGTCTTTGTTTTGCACCCATGTTCAGAGGCTTGCCCAGTGGGATCTGGATAGTGTCCTTCAAAATATGAAAGAGAACGATCTGCCTCGCTGCCACCATGTGCAAGTTGAATCAGTTAAAACGTATGCAGGTAAGTCATGGCGACACACCACCCTGCACGGTCACTATAATGTGTATTTTTTATTTACATCAAGATGGTATATTTTGTGCATAGGTGGCGACAAATCCAGATCCCAGAATATAATGGAGAGGCTTTTTACTTTCTGTAAGGGCCAATCATCTAAGTCTGTGCCTGTGGAAAGATCAAACCTCAACAAGTAGGTGATACCACCACTGTATCCAAATTTGTAAGCTAATTATACAAAAAAAAAGGAAAAAAAATGCCTGTTTCATGCAGACAGGAAGCCATGTGGAGCAAACCCTTGGAAAGGATGACTGCAGAGATACAGCTGAGCCACCAGGAATGTCCCACCGTGCATATTGACCTGCGTTGCCCTGATCTTTCAATAAAACCACCGAGAACATCCGCAAATCTTTCATCAGACCCCAGGTCACCGGCCAAATACAGCACTCGCCGGGAAGCACCAGCTGCAACAATAACCGACCCGAAGGGGCACCCTGGATCACGGCTGGGGGACAGGTAAATATCCCGCATTAGGCTCATTTGTGACGCTTCTGTCCAGCGCTTTTTTATTGAATTTCTTTTTGTCCTTTCTTTGCTCACAGGGAGGTTTCCGGCAAGACTGGGCTGCTTCAGAAAATAAGGGAGATGAATCGAAATGGGAATAAATATCATGACAAATGTAGAGATTCACCAGATTCAGAAGTAGGGAATGAAGCAGGAGAAGTTGAATGCAAGCCGTGTCAGCCTGGAAAGTCTACATGTAGGGATGAGTCTCATGTCTCGGTCGAAGAACACCGTGTCCTTATACGATCTGAGCCCAGAGGACCTCAAATGGCAAAACCAGCAACTGTTCAGCAAAGGTCAAATAACAATCCAAAGCAACACAGGTATGCGTTCATTTCTCTTCATTCGGTCAACACGTCACTGATGGTGGACATCGACCTATCTAATCTGTCACATGTATCTTTAACCGTGACAATGCATCTGTCAGTGACCAACAGAGACAACAACGTAAGCAGACATCGCAGCGTGAACAAGACCAGCAAATTCTTAAGCAACGGAAAACACATTTACCAGCCCAATCTGTCGATCTGGGCAATCGTGTGAGTGCAACAGAATTGAAAAGAAATACCCTTTGTAAAAATTGAAATGAATTACGACTTATTTTTTTCAGCAGGCATCTCATCTACAGTCAGTCAACACGCTACCAGGAGATGTGGAACGTAAGGGCTGCATGTTACTGATTGTCAAGCTCTCCAGTCCTGGGATGGTTGGAGGCCGAGGTGGCGAAAAAAGATTACCAGCTGCGACCAAATCCCACATCTACAACACTTTGGTGGCTTGGTTTTTGTCCTCGGTTAGTGGGTGCCGGCTTCTCACTCCTGGTGCGAGTAAGGAAAGTTTGCCGTGTGCGAGACTGCTCTCACGCCTCACCATTTTGGGTGTCTTTAGGTCGGCCCAGACGCGCCATGCGACGGAGCTGAAGGCGGTGTCAAGGTCCCGTTCTGGGTTGCGGGGCTTCAGCAGCTGTGGACAGAGGACGGGCTGGCTTTGCACGTTTTAGCGGTGACTCGTCACAGCTTCACACAAAGGGTAAACCGCAAAAAAAATATATATACATATATACTGTATATAAACACACAATGCTGTGGCTTACAGTGTTGAAAGTGATGTTGTTCTTTTGGTGTGTTTTGTAGAAAATGGACCCCGATGTCCATGCACTGTTCTATAACCACATCTGCAGGTTCCTCTCTGAGACCTCTCTCACTCAAATCTGCCCCTGGCTTCCTGAACTCCAGATCTTGCTGGACCGACAAGCCTACGCCCCCGCCATCTACCTGCCTTCCTCCTGTCTCAGTTGTTTCATCTCTGCTTCCGCCGACACAAAGGTCATTCGCTGCGGAGAGCGTGATTAAGTGTATTTCAAAGACCCCCTGATTATTTTGCATTCTGTTGACCGCACACTGTTCCCTTGGCTTTGGATTTCAGGTCATAGATAGGGCATTCGATCTCGGTGCAGGTTTTAACTGGCAGACTGTGGAAACTCTGGAGAAAGCGTTTCAGAGCACAGACGCCACACAAGATCGGCACACAGAGGTGAGGGTTCTGTCCGTCATCAAGTTTACTTTGCAGGATGAGTGCACCAGTTTACCCTCTTTTTATTCTGGGAGGCACCGAGTCTGCAGCGAAGGCGGCAAAACGGAACTCAACAGATATTGACGCTGGCTTTCCCGTTTTATTTGCCGTAGGTATCCGTTGCTTTGGGGCACGGTGGCTTCTTCCTGCATCCCCTCATAACGCACTATGCCCTCCAGCTTGTCGTGGACTCAGGACTCGATGTGTGTGGCCTGCGGCTCCTTTATCGAGTGCACAGGTCACCGAGTGACAGTGCTGGTAGGACATACAATAAATGTGAAACAAGTAACTCATATTCTGCCCCATTGGCCTGGTGTGCGGGTCCTGGATTCAACGTTGGCCCAGGACCTTTGTGTCTTCACTGCACAAAAAAGTATTTTGTCTCTCTTCCTCTCATTCATAGGTGGTGTCCCTGTTAACCAGAAAGAGGATGAGACCTGTCAACCCGTCCTTGCCCTAGCTGTGCGGGGTCCTTCTGCCCACTCGCTGTTAAGGGGTTTGACTCGTTCCTTAGATCCTCTGCTAACCAAAAAGGAAGATCCCCACAGCAAAGGTCAAGAACCTTCACTTTTCCTCTCACCTAGTCTTGCCCGTCAAGTCAACGGGGAGCTCTGCTTGTGGTTTTCAGGCAGTTTTCAAAGAGGAAGTAGGCAGAACCTCAACCCGCCTCTGAAAAAAAGGTTTGTTGTTAAAATTGAAAAAATCCAGACCTGATATTTAGGGCCGTGTATGTGAGTTTGTTTCTGGATTAATCATAGACCGTTTTGACCATCTGTGAGATGTATTTGAAGAAGAAACTAAGTGAGGATCATATTGAGCTATTTCTAGTGAACTGCACATGAATTCATTATTGATTAGTCTATTTTTTTAATCATTCGACTCGAGAGTAAAAAATCTGAAATTTCTTAAGGAAACTTGTCAATAAGTTACCTTTGGGAGACGAAAGTTCTCATTTGATTTGCTATGTGACTTTTAAAGTCATTTTTATGGAATTGTTATCTTACTAGGACTGAAGAAAATGTCCCATTATTAGTGTGACATCGTTTCTGTAAAATGCCCTTAAAATCACTCATCTTCACTTTTTCTTCGATGACAGTGTTGGAGGCTGCAGATCACCTGCCTTTCTTTGTGCCACAACTAAAGGTAATATAGCTCAAATGTCACAGGGGGCAAAAATCAATAAGGTCTTTATTGAATTTTAAACTTTCATTTTCACTGTCCAGAGGGAAATTTTGTTTGTGGCAAGAATAAAAGTGTCTTCCTCAAGTGGAGCCCTAATCGCTGTCTCTGTCCTGCTTAGCTGACATTCTCCTCGTGGTGTCGCCGGTTGTGCCCCCATGTTGTTATGGCCAAGTTTTGGCTGTGTGTGACCGAAGAGGCTTCAGTCTGAAGGGGCTCCAGAGGCTGCCGCTTCACTGCAATAGAGCTGCAGTCCTCGGACTCACCAACCAGCAGGTAACTACTGTCAGATGGATGCTTTACTGCAAAGTTATCCCCTCCTGTTTCCCCAGCTGCTCTGCCATGAAAACCTGACGGCACCGCACAGGAAACACCAACATTTCTTGTGCTTTTTAGATTCTCTTAAAATCTCGAAGCCTGTGTTTGTTTTTCCCAGGCCAACGTGTTCTGCATTCCACCTACCGTGACCCGGGGTCAGGTGGAGCTTGAGTTTCCCCCACGATGTCTGGTGTTGATACTGAGGAAAGAAAATGCAATGCACCACAGTGTCGGTCTGCCCGCAGGTCTCAATTTCTATCTTAAATAGTATCTACAACTGAAGTGAAAAAAGTTCATAAATGATAAATGAATATTTGTCATATCTGGATTGTCATGTTTTTCCCTTGACATTCTTTCTCTGATTTTCTTGTTATTTCAGCTCTAATGAGGGAATTTAAGGCTCAAAAGCTCCATTTCAGACGTAACAGTGTTCATACACTCGAGCCAAACTTCTGTTTCCACACTGTGCCCTACAGCAGTAAATTGTTCCACGTCTTTGGTAAGCATTGTGTGTTCACAGTAGTTCAGCACCCTGTAAGATGCTCTTCTAATGTCACCAGTTGTGTTTCTTATGTACGGCATGCTTTGTTTTTAGTGAAGCGTATGTGGACAGTGCCAGATCCTTCTGGTGTGATCCTATCCAATCAAAAGTGCCTGCATCGTGGTGAGATGGAGCGGATGGTGATTTTAGCCCTGTGTGGGGAGAACTCGAGCCAAGGCCTGAGCCTCCTACACAGAGTGCTGATAGAAGGGTCAGAAGGTGAGTTCGACTACATTTCCTAGAGCACAGCCTGTCCTTGGGTTTAAAACTGGAGGCGGCAGCAAACAAGCAAAATACACTAAGATAACCATCGCGGCCGAGGCACTTTGATGAATGAACAGATCAATGAGTGTGTGAAGGGGTTACTTGTATTCTAGGTGATGAACAAGGTGCACGATTTAAGCTGCGTGGCTTGAAGTGGCTGCCTGCGTTGACTCGACTTCAGGCCCAGGAGCTGAGTCCTTACGAGTTGGGGGAGCAGCTGTCTCACAGCAGTCGGAACAATCTGATGGACTCCCCTGCTCTACTGTGTGCTCTCACACGGATGGATGCTTTTGCTGCACTGCGGAAGCTCCTACCGCACAATTACCCTGGTAACCTCAGCATCCTGATGTCCCAGACACCTGAAGTGGCCTCCAGACAAGCCTCCCTCTTCTTTTTTGACCATGAAATGATTGCTGGTAGGTCTGTTGAGTGCTATGTTTCACATGCAATCAGATACCAAGTATGAAAGCAAATCTCTTGAGGGGGCGCTCAAATATTTTTGAGAACGACAAGCAGATGGTTTCTGATGCCCTGTCCACAAAGCTACAGCCCCAAAGGTTTATGTGAAACGGGAAAACTGCCCCATTTTAAATAATATATTTTCACGTTTATTCTGTTATTCAGTTATTCAACTTTTATATTGTTATTTTTCCATGACATAAATTTGAGGAATTAAATGGAAAAAATGTTTTTGAATCTTTATTGAAGTGTTTCCTGGCCACAGGGCTCCAGAAAATATTAGCAGTATTTGAATGCATTCTGTATGTGTTATTATTACAAATCAGATCAAAATATAAATCTAATACACTTTATTCCGTGCCTCCAGGGGACAAATGCGGGGAGGAGGCTGCTCTGCTGAGACTAGCAAAATGCAGCAGAAGCAGGTAATATTTTAGAAACTTGACCGCGGGGGATATTGAATACTTGGGTTTAAGTTGTAGCCGATAGACAAGAGGAATTCCTTTATTCCTGGTTCTTTGTTTCAGAAACCCAGCTTGTGCTCAGATCCTTTAGCCTCCATGGAGCGAGAACAGAGCTGCACACTGGCCCCATCACATGCATCCCGGCCAACTGGAGGTTTGGACTATGCATCCGCTTTTATTTTCATGTAAAATGCAAATTAAACTAGATGTATTGTTAATGTTTGTCTTGTAATGCAATGTTTTTTGTCATGTGTGTACTCTGGTTGCATTAGTGGTGTACCCATACTCGCAGCAATACACATCGTCCTGCACGATATTGAACTCACTTTGCTTGGTCCAATCATTTATGAAAGCAAAATAGGTCCCTTTCAGTTATTTAGTCATTTATTGAGACTTTGGCATAGACGGTTCTGGAAAGGATGTTGAAACATGACTCCGTTCCAGATAACCTCTGTAAACAGTGCAGGAAACAAATGTCCAGTTTTGCTTGTTTGTTGGTACCAGGGTCTCTGATACATAGTCCTCTCAGGCAGACAACCTGTCTTCTGATAGATACCCTTAAATGCCCCACATGGGCCAGCCCACCTGGATATGCTGGAGCAGCTGCTGAGCCAGGTGACCATCTAGTGGTAGGGAGGATGAGTTTGTTGGACGGTGAGCAGAGGAAACGTGTCACCGAGACACTCCAAGTTCTGGTAAATCTTGCTTGAGAGCATACCTTCTCACAACCAAGTGCAATCAGAACATTAACAGAGAAATGATTTCACAATAAATCTAAACTATAATTAGTTTACTATTTACATGAAAGCATACAATCTGGCAAAACAATTATCTCTTTCCAAGTCTAAAACTGTATTTTATTCTGTTTGTTTAATTTCGTTATGCTCTGTTTTTCTGATTGATATGTATTCCCGGGCATTGACCCCCCTTTTATTGTCGCTTCATTACCAATAAAGAAGGGCTGATGACTTTGAAAAAAACGGTGAATGCCAACAACAACATTAAGATTGCAGGTCTGAAACAAAATGTGACTCTTATAGGTGAGGGTTAGGGTTAGTTTAAAGAAAATTGACATAATAGTCAGTTATACACTTGATTTTATTTTTTAATAGATATGCAAATTCTAGGATTTAAGAAAAATCTGAAATAAGAACAATAATGAAGCCTCACCTCATCTAATGACATAATTAAAGTATTTGAAATAAACACAATGACATATATGGCATGGGTTCCTATATGACATAAGGCCTTTCTTTCACAGACAAAATATACGTCTCAGCAAACATCTTCAAAAAGCGTCCATGTAACTTAAACACATCTGTGACACTGAAGCGAGGTTATGTGAATTGTATTAAAATATTTTCAAGTATTTTGCTTGGCCTGCTATCAATATGTGACATAATACAGAAACGCACTCACGATAAAAGTTCTAAGATCACCGTGAAAATGTAATGTATACAAACCAAACTGCATACAATCAGAAGAAAGGATTACACATCAGACGCTCCCTTCACAGGTCAGAAATGAAGTAGCTAAAGCATTGAGGCACTTTGCGTCTTTATGAAGAAGTTCAGATCTCCCTCCATAGTGATATGTGGTCAGGTGACAGTCAGCTGGATTTGATCCGATCCATTCATGACTGCATCAAGCATATATCCCTCTGAGATAGTCCATCAATACCTACAAGATAACATATTTGCTTTATATTTTTAGTAGCAAATATTACCAAAGGTACTCCTGTTGTTTGAATATATGACTACCTTGTTAAATACCTTAAACAAGGTAGTGAATTAATAGACACCCCCACTCTGGTGCTACCTGCTTCATCATCTTTCTATTGTGACCGCCACCCTATGTTCCTCCACCAGGACACTAGGTGTCGCTGTTTGTTTTCTGATGTTTTTTGTTTTCAGGTCAGTTACCTGAATGTGCTACACCTGGTCATGTAAATACCTGCAGGTCATGCGTCTGTCTCTGTTTACTTGGGCTAGCAGCTAGCCATTTTGGACCGTGTTCACGCTTGATTTTGCTAAACCATTTTTTGGATAAATGTTTGTTGTAACTGCTAACTCGAGGTGCGGTTAATAAGTGCCATTAGAACGTTGTCGGGGTATTTATAATTGTTGCTTTTAGGGGGTTTCGGGCTAAGGTGCTCTACTACTAGGAGAGAGCATAGCATAAAAACAAATGTCGACTGTGGCGGCTCTTCTGACAGGTATGTTTAAAGCTAAGGCTACATTTATCCGACTCTTTGTCAGCAGGCAAGGAGGGAGCGAAGTTGGTTTGTGTTTAGACAGTGGCACAGTGCGGTGGATTAGTGATCAACCATTTAACGGGTCAGTTCAACTCTGGCGTTTATTGTTAAAATAATCTTGGTATGGCTATGGTGATGTGATGGAGTTTTTGTTTGATCTTTACGGTTTTGATGTTGGGATGGGCGTTTTAAATGAGAATGTTTAAAGCATCTCCAAGGAGAAATTGTTTGGAGCAGGTGTTGAGCCTAAAGCGCACATGGAGTTAGCGGTTTACGGCTGGTGCGTCAGCTTTATGTGACTGCAATCTTTCCCGCTACTCAAAAGTTAACCCAAATATAACAAGCTGAAATGAAACGACTTTGATTTTAGCTAAGGCTAAATGTATCTGCTCAGACTCAGTCGGCAGGCTTTCGGGAAATAATATCCATCATGTGGTTTACTTGGATCGTCCATTGGTGCTGCAGGTGGATGCTGTTGAGGTAGCTTCTTGTGCTGTGTAAGTATGTTCATGTGTTGGTTATTGCTGTGGCAGTCTTTGTCTAGATGTTTTAAAATGTAATGTTCTCTCCTATCCCTCTGAAACTATTTTAGTTGCTTCTCCAGGCACCAGAGGTTGCATTAGGAGGGAGCGTAGTTGGTTTATGTTTAGATAATGGCACAGTGCAGTGACTGGAGCTGTTTCGCTCTGGTTTGTTTCCGTTTTGGTTCACCGGGTCAGTTTGGCTCCAGCGTTTATTTAATAAAGTAAGCCTTTTCAATCGTGGTATGGCTACTGTGGGGGATTGTTCTGGTTAAAGGCAGTGATCTTTATGGGTTGGATATTTTAAATGAGAACTTTAATAGCAACTTCAAGGATAAATTGTTTGTAGCAGGTGTTGAGCCTGAAGCGCACATTGACTTAGGTGTGTACGACTGGTGCATCAGCTTTGTACCACTCTGGTTTAACTTTTGAGTAGCGGGAAAGATCGCTAATATAATAAGTTGTCTTTTTTTGACTTGTCCAGTAATTCCCGTTTTGTACCCTTCGTTCATTTGAAAGCTTGTGTAATTTAATTGTTCTGCAGCTATTTAAACATTCTGTTCTGCAGTTTCTGTAAAAAAAAAAATCTACAGTGGGGGCTCCTGTGAGAAGTCTGTAAAAAGCTATGGCTGAATGTACTGTATGTGGTCAGACTCAGTCAGCAGGCTTTTGGAAATAATATCCATATCGTGTTTTCCTACGTGCTTGGATCATCCATTGGAGCTGCAGATGGATGCTAGTGACAGCTTCTGGTCTGTGTAAGTATGTTTACGTGTTGGTGATTTCTGTTGCAGTGTTTCTGTCAAGATGTTTTAAAATGTCCTGTTCTCTCCCCCTCTGAAACGATTTTAGTTGCTGAGCCAGAGGTATCAAACCAGTAGCTCAGAATGGTAAGTAATATTCCATTAATTTCAAAATGACTGGGCTCCATCTGGGCTTCTTGATTGGAACCCTGTGCTTTATGTGACAGCCATCCTTTGTTCCTTCCCCAGGACACTAAGCCTTTGTTTTCCCCACTGTGTGCAGGTTGTTCACCTGGATGTGCCACAACTGGACCGGTGGTGGCTTGTTCTCTCTGGGCTTGATGCTTCTTTCTCATTCACACTGAACTGACATTTCATTGTGTAAAATCAAACGGTGGTTCCCTTTTGTTAATGGTCGTTCATTTGAAACCTTGTGTACTTTAATTGTTCTGCAATTTCTGTAATTTAAAAAAAAGAAGGAAAATCAACTGTGGCGGCTCCTGTGTGAGGTCTGTAAAAAGCTATGGCTAAATGTATGTGGTCAGACTCAGTTGGCAGGCTTTTGGAAATAATATCCATCTTGTGTTTTTTAACATGCTTGGATCATCGATTGGAGCTGCAGGTGGATGCTGGTGATGTAGCTTCTGGTGCTGTGCAAGTATGTTGTGTTATATACCAGGTGATTGCTGTTGCAGGCTTTCTGTCAAGATGTTTTAAAATGTCCTGTTCTCTCCCCCTCTGAAACGATTTTGGTTCTTGAGCCAGAGGTATCAAACCAGTAGCTCAGAATGGTAAGTAATATTCCATTAATTTCAAAATGACTGGGCTCCATCTGGGCTTCTTGATTGGAACCCTGTGCTTTATGTGACAGCCATCCTTTGTTCCTTCCCCAGGACACTAAGCCTTTGTTTTCCCCACTGTGTGCAGGTTGTTCACCTGGATGTGCCACAACTGGACCGGTGGTGGCTTGTTCTCTCTGGGCTTGATGCTTCTTTCTCATTCACACTGAACTGACATTTCATTGTGTAAAATTCAATATTCATTCAAATAAAAAAATGTTTTAACTGCCAACTTGCATTTTCTCTATACCTTTATTTAAGAGATCTCCTAAATCATTTACTATCCAATAGATACACAGGCCTTCCCACCCCCCATATTTACTGGAAGAAAACACTATACTAAGTACAAGATACACTGGGTAAAACTTATACTATGTAAAACAAAACCTTTAGGCTCAAACAGAAAGGAACCAACAGGCAGGACATTTTAAACATTTATTTGTGAAACAAGGTGAACTTGCAATCTTATACCTGGAAACAAAGACAAATAAAAAAATAGCATTTTTCTTCACCGATGAATGTACATGCTGGACTCAACGCTACTGCCTTTACAGAAATGTACATCAAACACCTAGATATAGATATTAAAAGTGCAACACTTGAATATAGAACATATTGTATACTCTACTCTGGAGGAGTGTTTAATCGTTGGTGATCAGCATCTGCACCAAACACTGACCTGGTAGACGTGGGGTGATTGTAGTTGAACAGTTTTTGCCTCGTCACCTTACGAGGATAGCGGTCGATGCCTGCGACCACAGCGTGTCTGTAAAGCCGGTCAGTAATGCCATCGTCTATGTTCTGCAAAGAGACATTGTACACTGAAAACTGCCACACAGCAGAAAATCAGCTGTGCAGCTTTGATGCACATACTATTAATTTAAATAATTTAAGACAAAAAAAAGTATCTAGAGATTCCTATACACAACACATAGTTGTCTTTGACTCGAGTGTTGAATTTAATTTGATACTAGCCTTAATGTTGATGGAATGTAAGTTGTTCAATTGAGTGTCCAGATGAACAAAATGACCCTGGCACTGACGAACATACACGTACATATCACATGATGAGTAGTGGGTACTTGCCTTAACGATGAAAGCTTTGCATCCATAAACTTGCCCATTTCTGTCAAAAAGAAAACACAATTTAGCACCGTGTCACCAACAGCATAGCATATTTACAATGTATAAATAAGATTCAATAAAATATGATAAGATAGGACTTAATTTATCCCAAAAGGAAATTGTTTGATATGGGTGAAATAATAGTAAATTGTAAATAAAATTATTCTCCAGAACACCGCTCTGCTTTTGATATAGTTTTGTCAGATAAATCATCATCAACAAATCACAAATCATCAGTTTCGAGTGTTTTCGACATGCTTAAAAATTTGTAATTTTTGGGCCGAATATAAGGCGATTTTTTTTTAACATTTTGGACGCCAAAAAGTCCACAAAAACAAGGACGTTTATTGGACGACAAAAAAAAGCCAAAAAACTATGACATTTACACTTTTTTCACTTTATTTTTTCACCTACCCTATGTTTAAGCTCTGACGATGCTGCTCTGAGAGTTTCGAGTGTTTGAAAATTTTGAATTTTTGGGCCGAAGGTAAGGCTATAGTAAGGCGTTTTTTATCACATTTTGGACGACAAAAAAAAGCCCTAAAACTAAGACATTTACACTTTTTTCACTTCATTTTCGAACCTACACTA
>JAFBJU010001190.1:0-24603 GCA_016785305.1 Colistium nudipinnis
ACTATGATGTTGTCAGTTTTTTCACTTTATTTTTGCACCCACCCTATTTAGGCCCTGCTGATGCTCCTGTGCGAGTTTCGAGAGTTTTGAAATTTTTGACTTTTTTGGCCGAACGTAAGGCTATAGTAAGGCGTTTTTTGGCATATTTTTTAATCTTTTATGACATGCTATACTATGATGTTGTCAGTTTTTTCGAGTGTTTTTGAGCTTTTGACATCTTTTGACATGTTTTTTCAATTTTTTTGGCCGACATAAGGCTATAGTATTGACTGATACGATGACATTTTCACTTATTTCACTTTTTTTTACCTCACACTATTTTCTCGCTCTGCCGACGCATATTTGCCAGTTTCAATTGCGTAATACAAGATTTTTAAGCTCAGTGTAATAATTTGATTTCTTTTTCTCATATCTTCTATTATGTCTTAGTATATTCTTATAGTCTGAAAAGAAATGCAAAGAAACAAATTTAGCACAGCAAAAATATGTTTAATATAACACACTCTGTTACTGATACCTCAAATGATCTATCAATGTGTCTATGAACTTTACTCGTTTGCATTTTTTCATATTTTCTCGCCTATTTCTTTGCAAGTCTTTGATTGTTATTTGCTCAAGTCAAGTTCAATTCTTCGGCACATCACATGAAGCGGGTCAGGTTCATTCTTCATATAAAAATAATAATTTTAGAAAGAACGTGTATATGGGAATACTTTTTGAAAGGTGGATGAGGAGCTGCCTGGAATTGGCTTGGTAGAGAAAAAGAAAGAGGGGAAGAGAGAGAAGCAGAAGACTTGCACTCCATCTTAAACCCCAAAAAATAGGAATGAATTATCGGGGCGGTAGGACGACTCAGCGGACGTCTCTCAGTCATTGTTTTCTTCTTCACGCCTCCGTCTGAATCTAATACCTACAGAAACAGAAGAAACCTGGAAGAGAGAATAGAAGCCACAATAGTAACTATTAAAGAGATATGAACGTATACTTATAAAAGACCCTTAAAATAGGTCAGGAAAAGCACACATCGCGGTTGAGCGTGGCATGTGACGTTAGCTCACCGGGTCAGGCTGTAGGCCCATGAGCAGGAGGCTCACGCATGGTGATGGGTTCGCTTCCCTCTGGGGCACACATTTTCTGTGTGCTCCATGAATCTGACAGTTCACAAATGAACGTCCTTACCAGGTGCGCGAACTTAACAGACGTTTTTTGTTGTCAAAATGGTTTCACAAACCCTGGCAAAAGGAAATTAAATCCACAGCATTTTGGGAAAAAAAGGTAGCACACCTGGTAAGGGTGTTGATTTGTGAACTGTCAGAATCATGGAGCCACTGTCATGTGGGAATCAAACCCACAACCATGCATGAGCCTGCTGCTCACAAGCCTACAGCCTTACTCGGTGAGCTAATGTCACATACCATCATGCACCACAATGCGTACTTTTCAAGAGCTATTTTAAAGTGATTTGTTTGACTTTTTCACTTTTGTTTACTGCTACGATATTTTTTACGCATTAGCGACGTTGCCGTCTGACGTTTCATTATTATGCCATCATCTGCTTCCTCTTTTAGCTTTTTCTTTACATCGCTGCTACCACAATAAACACATGAAGAGAGGAGAGAAAAATAAGAAGGGAGGAGGGAATGGAAAAAGGAAAGACGAGAAGTCCAGCGAAAGCAGCTAGAATTTTTTTTTTGCTACAAAAAATGTTAGTAAAAAAAAAAAGCATTTTGTCCTGAATCTCAACATACTGCAGTAACTAACACTCACACACTCTTTGATGGTAATGAAACGTTTGACTCACCATCAGTTTCCAGCTGTTTCCTCAGGAACGTCAGGAGGAGGCGGGGCATGATGGGGAAGATCTGAGGAGGAGAATCACAAAGCTCATTATTATTATTAGAAATCATCTCTAATAGTCTCAATGAAAACTTTTTTTTGTAAATGGAATGTATCGAATAAGGACGTGGCTCTGACCTATTGGTTGAGAGTCCAGGCTTCAGTTTGGAACATCTGGAGCTTTGTTGTCTAAATTCTTCTTTTTAAAGGACTGACATTTCTTCTGCATCAGGGTCAATAAAGCAAATCTTTTCCCGTTAAAATTTTATTCAAAAATTCAATCTGGAGCAAATGTGGACTAGCCAGCGTGGTGAATGTAATCTGACCTGCAGGCAGAGACGGAGATGGACACCATCCTTTGACTGAATGTATTTTATTGTAAAGCTATAAGGAAGGAGTAATTACAAGATATCATCTCTTTGATTTGCTCAGCAAAAATAAAAGAACACCATTTTTTTTTCTCAAAGTCAAACATGCGAATGCTGATCAAAAAAAAGAACAGATGTGGCTCAAAAACAAACACGTCACACAAGTTCCTCCGAGAAAAATGAAAATAAAAACAAAACAACGGAACGAATGAGAGAAAAGTCCAGCGAGTGGACGGACATGAGAGGGACGCTGTGATTGGAGGAGAGACGCTGACTCATCGCTCCTACGTTTAGTAGAGCCTACCACAATAGAAACCTACAGGTTCACGGTCAGATTTCCTTCACGTTGTTTGAATATATAGATATATATATATATTTATATTTTTTTAAAACCTACACTTGCATGTACATAAAACTGTACAAAAAACAAGGCATCACTAGCATTGTTCCTATATAAATATAACCAACCAACAATTAGGCTACAAACATGGACTTCCTGTAAAGACAAAAGTGTTTTTTTTTCTTCTTCTCAATAAAATCAATTCTAAATTTCTCACACAATATTTTTTCCGATCAAATGATCTCAATAATAAAATCAAATCAATCAGTAATCAAACTCTTTGAGGAAACAAAAGTGCACCCGAGCTCAAAATGTCACCGTCCCCTCCGACAGTAACGAGCTCTCTCACTTTTCCACGTGAACAAGGAATATTCTCTCATTTAGTGTCGTTAACTCCAAATTTAAATCGATTAACTTCATATATCAAAAAACAAAATACTCGCAGAGCTCTGAGGGGTTTTTTGTTTGACTTAAAATCCCACAATTTATCTCAAACAACTTACCCCTAATCCGAGACTCTTATGAACCAGAGATACTCAATTAAAAGAATAACAAAATCAAAATCACAACTTTTTTTTTTTACTTCTTGACCTTAAAGGCAAAGTGTCTCATGTCCTGGGAAATGAAACCAGAAAAAAAGTGAATATTAGATCATTTCAAAATATTCAATGAATATTCGTGGTTCAGATGAAGAGACGCGACTTCCTGCTCGAGTTTTACCCGGTGAAGATTTCGAAACAATTTTTTTTGATGGAGCAAACTAAAGTGAATCGCAGTCTGTCCGCTCAGGAAACGTCATGTAACACGCGTGTGCTATAAAACAGCAAAGACCATTAATATTCATACAGCATGTCTACAGCAGAGTGGGATCCGATCACACGCAACGACGACGACAACGGAAAAGTCTAATATTTATAAAGTTGGCTTGTTTCATGCTCCGCTGACGACTCTTCAGCTTCACTATAATACACAACCAAAGAAACACAAAACCACCGCAAACGGCATCACGTGAATTCAAGTTCACACGCTGCAGGTTCAAAGTGGGCTTTGTGGATTCCCAAATCTGTCCGGAGATGTTTGGTTATTAAAAGTGAATTCCAAATGAAAAAGAAACATCCTCCTGTCAGATTCAGTGGGCATCACCATGGTTACGCACACGTTTATGTACAAACCAAAGACCACGTGTTCCAGACTCAGTGAAAGTGGACAGAGGGAGCCAGACTCATGACATCACTGACGGGCAAAACATTGAAAACATTGAAAATCTGTCCAGTGTCTGAACAAAGGGAAGATTTCATCAAACAAAAGACTGAGCGTCAGTCAGGAGCAAACGCACAACCACAGACCCACAATCCATCCAGAGACCAGAAGAGATTCAGAAAGTGGATCACAGGGAAATGAACCAGAAAAAAAAACAAGAAGTTGTTCAAGTAGATCATTAAAAACAAAAAAAAGAGACACAGCGGGTTTGTCTGACCGGTATAAGATAAACGTTGCACAAATCACACGTTTCTGTGTCCAACACCTCAAAAAAACGAATCTTTGCGAGGTCAGTGAAAGCACCGTGGTCACAATCGGTAACACACAATTTACACACATGAAGATACCCTTGAGTGCAGTTCACGGTTTCCCCAGAGGTCACGAGGGGGAGGTTTTTTTTCTTCTGGGGTGAATTGGGGCCAAAGAGTTGAGCTTCGCCGGACTGTAGGACGTTAACATGCGGAAAACACTCCGCTTCAGGAATATTTGTTCTTAAACACCGGCACTGAGCTGAAGGACCAACCCTTCAGCAGTATGTGCCAGATTTGAAATGGATTTATTTGAGGGTAAATTCCGCCCCTCTAGGGTCACTAGCAGGACATTTACTTTCAGTGTTGGATCTTGTGTGAAACCAGTTCTCATCAAGGAGACAGAAATGTGTCCGTTTGGATCCACTCTATCCCCCACTTCTCCTTCTGGTTCTGAATCAACTGGAGTCGTGCGTCACCCAAAATGTTCGCTGCGTGACGTCGTTGAGCGAAAGAAGGAAAAAAAAAAAAAGGAAAAAATCTTAACTGGGCACCGTTGGTGATGCTCAGAGTCCGGGGTTCCTCCTTGTACATGCGAAGGTTTGGAGTCGTGACGACGACCCAAAGCTCTGCACTGTTCATATTTACAGCTCTGTACACAGAAAAAAAAGTTCCCCACCAGAACAACTCGAGTTAACAGCTGCGATGTTGTGTCTTAAAGTTAATGACGAGCTGTTCCTGATTTAAAAATGAGCTCAGAGGATTTGATGCAACTTGGCCCAAGAAAAGGGAATTTTCCCTCCGGAGTCGTCAGGGGGAAACAAAAAAACAAAAGAAATCCAAAAACCCGGAAAAAACGGATAGGTAGCATTAACAGTATATTTAAGTAGGATTTACGAGATTTTTTTTTTTTCTTTTTCTGTTCCAACACAGCAACACATCCTAGAACAACGCACAAAAAAAATCCAGAGTAGCTAAATAGTTTCCCATTAAATTATTACAACGAAGTGGTGTAGTTTACATTCCATCCTGTTTTCTTTGACTCTATTTTACATCTGATTGGTTTTTTAGACGTGGTTGGTGGCGAAGGGGGCGGGGATGTGGGCGGGGTCTAAAGCCTTGTACAGTGGAGGCAGATATAAAAAGGACGAAGGTAGTAGGCACAGGGGCCGACGGTGAGGAGGCGGGGCCGGCGGTGACGAGCAGCATCGGGGGGAGGGGACGGATGGGGAGGTGGGCGGGGTTATCGGGGGGAGGGCGGCGCCCTCACAGGTAGATCTCCCTCTTGGCGGTCTGGCCGGTCGGGGTGCTGGCCTGACTCAGCGGGATCTCCTCGCGCCCACAGTCTTTGACGGACGAGTCTCCGCCCCCCGGGTAGGCACTGCTGTAGGGGGTCATGAAGCGCATGTTGGCCACTTTGGAAGCTCCGCCTCCTCCCCCGCGCTCCTCCATCACCAGGGGCTTGGGGCTGCCGTTGGCCATCAGCTGCTCCTGGCCGTCCATCTCCTGGTAAGGCACGAAGGTGGAGAGCATGGGGGCGTTGTTGGAGACCTTGCGGACGGGCGACGGCTGACCCGGCATCCAGCAGGAGTCCGAGTGGCCGAACTCGGTGCACTCGCGGGTGCAGTTACCCGTCATCGCCACGTCTGGGAGGGGCCTGAGGTCTGAGAGAGAGAGAGAGAGAGAGAAAGGGGATGAGCGAGCAGCAAACTACAGCAGAGTGATGAATGCTAAACGAGGCCAAAACCTTCCACAGGAAGCGGATTAATCAGACAGAAGCCTCAACATGGGAGTCTACAGGAAACCCGCACACACACACCAATATCTACTTTTTGATTGCCACCACCCCCCGGAGCACAAACTGGGAGTCATCGGGACTCTAAACCACAGAGCCACAACAATACCAACAAACACGAGAGAGAGAAAGGGGATGAGCGAGCAGCAAACTACAGCAGAGTGATGAATGCTAAACGAGGCCAAAACCTTCCACAGGAAGCGGATTAATCAGACAGAAGCCTCAACATGGGAGTCTACAGGAAACCCGCACACACACACACCAATATCTACTTTTTGATTGCCACCACCGGAGCACAAACTGGGAGTCATCAGGACTCTAGATCACAGAGCCACAACAATACCAACAAACACGACAACAGCAAGGAACAGAACCATGTCAAGGCAGCCCTCAAAACCTGTGGCTACCCAAACTGGGCTTTCGTAAAAACTACCAGGCAAAAGAGGGCGAACGGAGAAGAAAACAGCAGCAATGTCGCTGGAGCCTCCGAAAGAATCCGTAGAATCTTCAAGAAACACGACATCCCGTTTTATTTCAAACCCACCAACACCCTGAGGCAGAGGCTGGTCCCCCTAAGGACAAGCTTCCCAGACACAAACAGAGCAATGTGGTTTATGCAGTCCTGGACTGTACTGATCTATACATAGGAGAAACCAAACAACCATTACACAAACGCATATCACAACACCGGAGAGCAACCTCCTCTGGCCAGGACTCAGCCCTTCATCTACATCTGAAGGACAGTGGACACTTGTTTGAGGATGAAAACGTTCACATTCTGGCCAGGGAAGACAGATGCTTTGAAAGAGGAGTCAAAGAAGCCATCTTTGCTAGAACAGAGAAACCATCACTGAACAGAGGTGGAGGTTTAAGACACCATCTCTCAGCCACTTACGATGCTTCACTCTCTCCCTAGGAAGGTCAACAAGAACAACAACTCAAAGGATATCTCAGGTGAAACTAACGACCCTCACCTGAATCTGGGCCAGGTGGCCAACGACCTGCAAGTTTAACACAATGGTCCTCTAATTAGGTACTCATCCTCTGATTGGCTATTCATCTCGCAGAGGATAAATACCTCCAGCAGCTAGTTAGAACTGAAGAAGCCTCTCGGATGAGAAATCTTCAACCATTGCAGTTGCCTACTTGAATCGCACTTGATATTACCATGACCTGGATGACTGAGAACCTTCACAGACATTAATCGGACGTCTCAAAAACAAAAAATCATTCCGTCAAATGTTGTTTCAGGATGTTTTGAGAAATCTGTTTTCATTTCATTATTCTATCAAATTAGTTTGAAATGATTTCCGATTGGATCTATTTCTATCTCAGGTGTTGCTCTGCATATGGCCATTGGTCATTTTAGATTTTTTTCCATGAGATGATAAAGTGGACTGTAAATGAGGATAAAGACCATTTATTTGTTTCCTTAAAACCACAGAACCTGAGCCAGTGTCACAGTTCGGCGGCGAACGCGCTCTGACTCACGGCGCCATCGGAAAGAAATGAATTCAAGCTCGACGAGTATTTTTAAAATCACTCGTAGTTCACAAAGTGCCAAGAATGTCGCTTCGTTTGTTGCCCAACGAATGAAATGCTGAGCATGAAACGGGATCAGCTCCATTTAAAGGAGGAAAATAAAAACATACAAAAAAAACCAAAAGGAAAAAGCTCAGGTTCGTTAAAACGTTCATTGTGAAGCCCAAAAAGCCAATTAAGTGAAAACTAAAAAACACCGATGACAGATTAAGCAGATGTGTGAATGTTATTGTTGTGGTTTCTAACCTCTGGAGGTTTTTTTGTTTTCTTCACGATTTTCCCTCATATTTTATACCGTGTGATTTTAATCCTCGAATAGACGGAAAAACGACGTGTATAAAAAAAAAAAAAAAAAAAACTCCGCTTAGAGTGTAGAAAGGTCACAGATGGAAGCAGAAATTTCAATGCGTTTGCAGAACGTAACCTTTCTTCTTCTGTGCGTGACATTAGATCATTCTTTGATACAGGAGGCTGGCAGGGCGCGGATGGGGAGCCCGGTCCTCCCGGGGAAATGGCGTTTATTTCCCAAAATGCCCTTCGCCTCATGCATAATTGAAATTCATTGCCTTTTCTTTTTTTTTTTGCAGAAGGAGCTCCGCGCGGCGTTTCTGTGCCTGTACGTTCTAATCCTGGCGATTGCTGATTTTTTTTTTCTCTCCGCCTTCTGCCTCTCCACATTCTCACGGACGCTTTCGCCGTGGATTTGGGTTTTTTTAAGCACTTCCCATGCAAAAAGCTGTGTGTGCTTGCAGAAACGCTAAGTCGCGTGTGAGTGGCTGTTTAATAAGTGAACCCGGTGTCAGCAGGAGGCTTAAAGAGCTGCTGAGCAAACGCTCCACTTCACCTACACAACAACACAACAACACAACGGAAACACAGAGTCAGCAGCAGCTGCTACACAATCGCGACCCTTGACCCCCAGACTGTGTTGCATTCAAAACTCAGTTTCCCGTTCACAATTTGCTGTTACCGTGGAAACTTTGAATAGGGCGCTCAGCTTAGCGTTCACCTTGGTAATCAATAAATGATCAGCCAATATCCCAATTCAAGTGTCATACACACGCCTAGAAAATACGAAACAAACCCGACTATATTCTTTTTTGCCATTGTTTCAAATTTAGATGGAAAAAAACCTCACCTTCCAGATGTACCGATTTAAAGATTAATGGCATTTTAAATGTGTTGGAGTTTCCTCCACTAAAAGTCGTGACTATGCATCATGACTTTCTGCTGCAGTGCAGATTCTGCAGCTTCCTTCATCTCAACCGCTTTTCTGGTGAAGACTCGGCATGGTGTTTTACATTTTACAAGAATAAAACTGGCTGTCGAGTATGTTTGGATAGAAGAGGAGACCTCGGACCTTTGTTCGTCTGCTGGACACAAACATGAATACAGAGGATCGACATTTCTCTTTTCTAAAAGTCTTATTCCACAAATAATAAAAACCCAAACACAACTCAACCACATGGCAAAAATTGATTTCCATGAAAATTGCTGTTGGTTATTTATTATTATTCCCAGAGACTCCTGGATGAGACCAGACACGGCAGTCTGCCCCAAACTGGCCCGAGGCAAAAAAAAAAAAGACCTGAGGATCCTCGGGACCAGAGTCGGATTGAATAAACTATAACTGTTTATTTATTGTAAAATGTATTTAAGATGAGAAAAGTATTTGCACGCCGGTATGCACAAGATTAAAACAATAATCAAATCAGGGGCCATTGGGGGCGCGACCCCGTGTCGGTGCAGATGTGTAGCTCTAATCGCCGGACTGAGGCATTGTGGGTCGTGTTCCAACCTAATTACGCACAGGAACTAATTGGCTCGGCTCTGAGAAGGAGCTAATTGGAGGAAGGGTTCAGGCAGTTGCGGCTAAAACGCAACATCACGGTTTCTGTTAATAGGACACGAAGCACGTTAACTTGCCCTCAGACCATGACCATCATCACCATCATCATCATCACCATCATCGCCCCATATATGTATAAATATGTCACCAGCTTCCCGGAAGACACATTCTATGCTACATTTAACCATCTGCTTCCATAGACCACAGCGCAGCAATGAGACTTCAGATTTCCCATCAGCACTTGGGAGAAGTTTGCAAAGTTGTGGTGTAACTCCTGGAGGAGGAGGAGGCGACGCCGTACTCCAGGTAGCCTCCATTAGTCCCGGCTGTTTAAAATGGAGTCGCCCTCCCGAGTTTTTTTTTTCCCCCCTATAGTCCTCATCTGTACTCCTGAGTTCCAGTTAACCCTGGGGACCCGCGCTCGTCCCGGCGGCCTCTCTCTCTGCATAATACACTCCGCTACCTTGGTCACCGTTCCTCCGGTCAAACTAATTTGATTCCAGAGTCCCCACTGGGGGAGATGTCAGTGGGATGAAATGGAAATAATTTCCAGATGAGTATCTGACATTTTACACTGTCAACTAGAGTAAAGAGCCCGGGCTCTCGGCGTCCCTTTTACTCCTCCTCCTCCCCGTCCTCCCCTTCTTTTCTGCTCCATCACTTCCCTGGCTGAGATATGCAAAATCCTCCGGCTTCCTCTCCGCTCACTGCTGCCTGATAACTGAAAGCACATGTACACAAAAGAGAGCTCCGCGTTTTTTTCTCCTGCTGCTGCTTGAAGTGTTAATGTGTTTAATTACTTTGAAGCGCGCGCGTGTGTGTGTGTGTGTGTGTGTGTGTGTGTGTGTGTGGCAGTTGAAGCTGCAGCAGGAAAAAACCTTCAATTAACGCCTTTTCTCCACCGATGACAATGCCTCCAATTTATCTCGTAGGAACAATAGACGAGAGAGAGAGAGAGAGAGAGAGAGAGAGAGAGAGAGAGAGAGGGGACGTTCAAATATGTCCAGGAGAAAGCATGGTGGCATCCACCACCACAACCACAAGGGTATGGTGACGGTTAGGTTAAGGGGATGAAAACCACTCCGGGACGACACCTTTTTGGAATAACTTTTGACAGGAAGGTCCTAGAGACCTGGAAGTTGGCGACGACCCCGCTATATCCACCCTTTCGCATCCAACGAGTCTCTACGGCGTCGGGAAGTTGGTGAAATAGTGAAAAGTCAAAAAGCCTCATCACGTTTGTGCCAATAACTTTTGATAGGAAGGTCTCATGGACGTTCTGCTTTGCTCCGCCCCCCCATTTATGGCAATTCCGCATCCAACGGTACCACATGAGTTATGGTTAAGTCAGGGTAGGGAATAGAGTTAGGGTTCCACTTTGTAGGCTTATAAGAATGGAATTAGGGTTAGGGTATTGGGATAAAACCACTCTGGGACGACACCTTTGTGGAATAACTTTTGATAGGAAGGTTCGAGACCTGGAAGTTGGCGACGACCCCCTTATATTGACCCTTCCGCATCCAACGGTATCATCCGCTAGTCTCTACGATGTTGGGAATTTGGCGAAATGTCAATCACTCATCACGTTTTCTTCAAATAAGCTATGATCGGATGGTCTCATCCACTTTCTGTTTGGCTCCACCCCCCTCATTTTTGGCAATTCCACATCCAACGGCACCATATTGGTTAGGGTTCCACTCGGTAGGGTTATAAGAGTGGAATTAAGGTTGGGTTACTTCCAAAGCAGCAAACCTTTTGCAAACACACACACACACACGCTACATTACTTTAACTAACCTTGCACAGACTTACTCTTCTGGAGCCCCTAACCAAGATGGAGGCCCTAGACTTTAAATGAGAGGTTCAGACGCAGTCACATCATTCAGGCGAGGGGGCGGAGCCTGAGTGGAGAGAGCAGGAGTCGGGGCATGACATACAAGTCTCACCATTACCTTGACCGCTCGCAAACTAACGTGAAAAGGACGAAAGAGGAACTTCTGAGGCCGATCTACATTTATTATCATTATTACGAGGTCACACAGACAATATTTTTAACTTTATAGTGTATGTGTGCCTCATGTTTATCACTGAAATAACCACAGCAGAGTTTCTTTTTATAGTGTGTGTGTGTGTGGTTTTATAGTGAAGACACACAAAGGCACGCAGTGATGCAAACACACTCTACCGCAAACCTCCATCTGTATTCATGGTCGCACATCACCTCCAGAACAGTTCTCTCACACACACACACGCACGGTTCCCAGTGTGCACTGCACTCTGTGTTCCTATTAAGATTGTACCTCCACCACCTTAAACATATTTTCCAAAGCGATTACCCAGTGTCACTCTCTAATGTGATGACACAGGTAACAATAACACACACGCGCACACACACAGTGTCATCAACAGAGCTCTATGATTCATACTAATGAAAACTGCCTGTTCTTTTTTAGGCACAGCCTGTCCAACACTGTGATAATAAGTCAAATGTATTATTGGAGCGATCACCATGAAATCCTGTGAAGATATTCAGGCTCTCTGGGAGAATTAATCCTCGACTCGAAGGTTGGATCCTGACAATAATCCTCATATTTCATTTAGCAAAGAGTTCACAAGAGGAACGTTCAGGTTCAGATGTCAAAATGTTCTGAACTATGAAGTGTACCCTTATTCATTTTGACCTGTGAAATCAATGTTTCAGCCTGGTGAATGTATGAAGATGGACCACGCGTCTCCACCGAGTAAACACGGCGTCAAAATGTCTCTGATAGCAATAATTCAGTCAGTGGCTAAATTCTAAACTGTTCCTGAAAAAAAGAACGTTTCACAATCTTCTTGAATTATCCAGACTCTGAATATGAGAAACGGCAGCTGTAACCACACAGCACAAACACACTAACAACCCTATATGTCACGTACACTACACGCACACACACGTCAGTTCTATTTTATCCACTTATTACTTTTGTTGTAGTAACCCAGATTTAAAGCTGAACCAGGGATGAAGGCTGCAAATTAGACTCACCTCATCGCACAATAAACATAAACAAATGTATGTATATGTACATGCCTATATATATATATATATGTGTGTGTCACAATGTTGAAATTTAAAAAACTTCTGCTGTTCCACACTCCAGGTACCCCCCGTCCCTTCCTCTCTGACTCTGTGTGCAAACCTCGTCGGTTCTAATTAAACTTTGGGCAGATTAGAACTTTGCCTTGTCAGTCTTTATTCGTGCTTAAACAAGTTATTACTTTTGGAGAAATTAAATTAGCCGGCAATTAATTAATCGACACAGAGCTGGGAAAGAGGGACGAAGGAGAGAAGGGAGGGAGGCGAAGGGGGGATGAAAGTGGAGGGAAAAGGAGAAAAGGCAGAGCAAGAAGAGGAGGGGGGGGTTGGCAGAAAATGAATCAAATTCATCTCAAAAAAGGGAAAAGAAAGATGTTAGATATTTAAATGTCAGCCGCTCTTTCACTAATTAGCATGAGATCCAAAGCACTTGTTTTTCCTTCTCTTTCATACATCAACATTCCATTCTCGGATGCCAAACTAGTCCCGCTCCTTCCGCCCTTCACCCATTTCCACACACACACACAGAATTTAGACCCCCCCCCCTCCTTCTCCTAATCCAACATGGATTCAACCTCTAAGTCCTGAGAAAGAGGAAAAAACAATCAGGCTGAAAAGGAGCAAAACTAAATTCCCCTCCATCATCTCTTATTCTAATAGATTTTGAAACAGTGGTGAGAAGCCCCGCCCCCTTCCTTAGACCCTCCCCTCTGCTTCCTGTCAGGTAAGAATCGACTCCAATTTCCCATTTCCTTCCTTCAATCTAGTAGAAATATGACCCAAACTGATTAAACTACAATTCAATTATTGTTTCTCATATTTTCCATTTGGGTTGTTTCAAACTCAAAATTCCACTTTAAAATCAGAAAATATATATATATATATATATATACAGTAGATTCACCCTCACCTCACTCATCCACCCAGTTCCTTCTTCCTCTCTCCTTCATTTCATCCATTTTCTATCGAGGATCCATTATTGATCAACCATCATCCAATACTGTGTTTGAATGGATTTCCTGGGAAAAAATATCCTTTGTTTCTTTCTTTCCATCCAATTTATTATTTCCCTCCCTGTGATCCCACTCTCCTTCAGATAACAAATCAAAATAAAATCCCCAAATCTGGGGTGAAAATCAGAATTTGTTTTCATTCAGATCCTTCCATCCCTGCTGTGAACAAACACTCTCGCTTCCCATCCACCACCATTGTTTCTAAAAAAAATATTCAATAAGTGACCGACCCACACCCACATACTGTATTTAACTGTATATATTGCACAGCAGCTGGTTTTTGCTCCACACTTGAAGCTGGAGCATGTTTCCTCACATATTTAGTATGTCTGTAAGAAAGTTTGTGTGTCGTTGTTATTGTTGTGTCAGTGAGACGCCCCATGTGATGCAGCCACGACCTGAGCGCCATGTTTTAACATCCGAGCGCGGGAGGTAAACATCATCAGCACTAAACCGCCTGCAAACCAGCTGGACGCAGAGAAATAAATAAATGAAAGAATCCCGAATTGCGGCTGAAGAAACGAGAAGCAAAGTTTTGATTTGTAGCGTTTTGTATTTGAGATCAGCCACGGAGAACCAAGCAAAGCAGCTGCGATAGAAAGCGCCTGAAGCCATATCAAGTACAATAACACAGCAGCTTCTCCTGACCATAAATATTTGACCACTGCACCCTGTGTGTGTGTGTGTGTGTGTGTGTGTGTGCGCGCTCATTAAAGATGCAGAGGAACATGGTTTGTGTTTGCTTTGAATGCACAAACTGACCTGAATACACAAACCGTGTCCAGGATCAGAACCGCCAGCCGCAGCACATGTGCATCTGTTTAAACCCCCTCCCTCGCTTTATTTCTAAACTGGGTCTCACGTTATTATTATTATTATTTTTTTTACACTGTAAAGCAAAAGGACGCCTCAGCTCTGATTGCTTATTTATTTATTTTGTCTGGTGTGTGGAGCTAAATCTGCGAGGCTTTTACAGACACCTTCATTCTCGTTTCCCAGAATCTACATTTACTTCAGGAGACGGATTTGAAAAACGATATATTGTTGTTCTTCTTTTTTCCCCCCATAGACTAGGTTTAACTCACAATTGTTAAAAAAAACGTGATGTTTGGGAGTGAAATTTCACAAATGGCCTCCTGCTGTTCGATAAAACTTACGGAGAGGGGAAAAAGCTAAAAAAAAAGAGGAATATGTCTAGACTGAGGAAAATAATAAAGGAAATAACGATCTTATTGTGGCGTTCTCTCCTCTGAGTTTAATATTTTCTTAGGTGTGTCCACCTGAGTCTTCACACCTGGGGGTCCATTATCATCCCTGTGTGCCGGTGGAGACCATTACAGTCTCCAAAACCGACACCCCAGAGATCATTACCGTCTCTAAGTGGACAAGTGAGGCCACTTTTGTTTCTACACCGACACGTGGAGCGCCATTATCTTCTATATGTGAACGTCTGAGTCTATTATCAACTTCACAGGCTCACCTGAGACTAATTTTGTCTCTGCGGGGACAGTGGGGGTCGAACGGTTTATTATAGTCTCCGTGTAGGAGTCTTTGTATTTTTTAAGTTTTCATGGACACTCAAGTCCATGCCTTTTTCCTGCACGGGACATTAAAGTCTGTTTTTGTCCTAAAGTAAATGTAGACTCTCTTCATGGAAGTCCATCTCTGACATCACGTTGATCAGGTTAGCCAAACAATCAGTGCTGTTGCTATAGAGACGGCTGTTACAGGCTGTAGACAGCCTGTCCGTCTCCCAATAAATTACACTTAAAGTGTCCTGGTTAAATTAAAAGTGTACCAAGAGGACTTGAGATACATGGGTTCTTTCATTTAAACTCTTTACTTTACACGTTACCTTTCACTCAGATATTAACCTTCTGCTGACGTCAAGTAATTCCATGAAAAATTACGTTTTTAATCCTGGAAACACCTCTATTTTAAACCATATCAACCATTTAAGTATGAACCTACAACAACGTTACATGACCCGAAATATTTATTTTCCAAGCGGCAACTTTTCCATTCAACTGCCAGATTTAAAGAAAAACTGTTTCTCTGTCAAATCAGTTATAAAATAAAACACAAACATACAGCTGCGGACGCACAACGAAAAATAACACAATACAAAATTCCACAATATACTAAATAAAAGCACCCGCCCCCCATGCAGAGTGAGGTGTGTGTGTGTGTGTGTGTGTGTGTGTGTGTGTGTGTGTGCGTGCGTGCGTGCGTGTGAGTCAACCCGGACAAACGTGCATCTACGTACCGGGACACTTTACCACCCCGGGTGGTAAAGAACGGAAGAGGGTCCAAATAACACTTACGTGGTGGTCTAGGAAACGACCAGAGGCTCTCTCGCGCGGAGCCAGGATTGCAGTTCCGGTCACACGTGCCGCTATCCACAGCTGAATCTGACGTCATTCGTCTTGCGATCAGCTGTTAGCGGGCAGGCTAACACGCATAGCACTCTAAAATAGCCGCTGAAAAAGTGAACTAAGCTCGCGCACACACACACACGCTGCGACCAAAATAACACAACTAACACAAAGCGTCCGGATGCCCGCTGTGTAATTAACTCGCGTGTCGTTGTGTAGCTGTTTGCTTTATTATCAGCGAAACTAGCTTAAAGCTAAAGCAGGTAAAACACACGGCGCTCCTTTTCTCTCTCACGTTCTACTCTCCTCCAGTGGCTCCCGCCTCTTAACCAATCACAGAGGCCGGTACGTGACGTCACTATAAACTGACCAATCCAAGGCAGGTAAATCCAAATCCATGTTGTCCTGGACATGGAAAATGGCCATTTTACAGAAACAAAAAATAAAAAGGTCTTCTTGAAGAGAAATAGTGTTTGATTTTTACTTTGAAATCTATATAATTAGGGGTAAAACTTTTTATACGTTTTTAACCAAGTCTTAAAGTTAGAAAACAGCAGAAGGTGCAAAGCCTGTGGGAGGAAAGGTATCAAACTACGACTCCCAGGATGCATTTCAGACAGAAATTAAGCTGGTGTTGCTGAACGCAACATCTGGATCATTTTGCATGTTTCATTCCCAACTGCTCTGAGCTGGGGCTCATGAGTAATGTGGTTTCACTATTCATCCCAACTAACACTGACCTCATTAACAATTTTAATACCTGCTTCATTTATAGGAGTTGTACATGAGGTTTGATTCTTACTGTCAATATCCATTTTTGACATTTTTTTATTCAAGAAACCCCATTCCAGACTGCGGAAATAAATCCAATGAGTGTTCTCTACTTTTTCCACGGCTTATTTTTGAGAGAAATGGAAACAATCATCAAACAGTGTGGTTTGTGTGGTGTAGATCGTGATCATATCTGATGGGTGCAGGAGTGATGGACAAAACAAGTGTAATAAGCTGCGGACGGATTGAAAGGAAACGGTCGTTTCTGCCTTTAATGCTGGAGCTGAGCCGGAGACTCTCGTGAATTGGCTGTCAGAGCAAACTTACAGAGCTGTCAACGTTGTTTTCCGTGCATCAAACCATCACTAATGTCGCAGGTTTAAAGTGTTCCTGTTTACGCCTGTCGCTTGAAGTTAACTCGCACATCAGACAGGAAGCTGAGGCGGGAAACCAAACCCGGTGACCCTCCCCCTCGTCCCGACTGTAAATAACATCAACCCACCGCAGAATAAAATAAATGAATAGAAAATAAAAAATCTGCGGATCAGATCTGAGAGAGGACCGAATTAGCAGTGAGGTGAAATGAATCTGTGCGGTGAAAGAAACGCCAAGCAGTCAATTATTAATAGTCCAGAGTAGGAAAAAAAAAAGAAAAAAGTGCACACACGCACACACACACTCCACCCTGTGGAATCAACCTACTATGAAGGAAAAATTCAATTATCCTACAAAAGTGAATAAATTTGCAGCATCACAGCCTGCGGCTGGAGCTCCGGCTTCCATTTCTCTGGATGCATTTGGGGATCATGTGGAGGAAATGTGTGTGTGTGTGGGGGGGGGGGGGTGAGGCTTATTAATGGGACCTCACAATCTTCTAACTGTGCTCCTCTACAGTGTGTCACGATGAGCCACTCACGCTCCACTTAAACAATGTTTCACAGTGAAGAAATGAAACCAGGACACTACGTAACACACACACAGTGAATTTAACTCCGTTCAATCACAAGCAGCAGGAACAAAACCTCAAGGAAAAAATAATAAACCACATGTACCAAGATTTCTACTAGACCTTAAGTATATCCAGATGTATTGGGTATAAAAAATAGATCAAACAAACATACTTAAATATTTAGTAATATTAGAAGTCTATGAAGTATTTTATAGTTACAGCAGATGTACTGAATCCACAGCTACACAACACACATACATGTACTATATGTAAAGTGTAAAAAAAAAGGTGTAAGGAAAAATGCTGCATATATTTTATATGTTTTAGATGTGTATAAGAGACAGATTATTAATAGTCCAGAGTAGGAAAAAAAAAAGAAAAAAGTGCACACACGCACACACACACTCCACCCTGTGGAATCAACCTACTATGAAGGAAAAATTCAATTATCCTACAAAAGTGAATAAATTTGCAGCATCACAGCCTGCGGCTGGAGCTCCGGCTTCCATTTCTCTGGATGCATTTGGGGATCATGTGGAGGAAATGTGTGTGTGTGTGGGGGGGGGGGGGTGAGGCTTATTAATGGGACCTCACAATCTTCTAACTGTGCTCCTCTACAGTGTGTCACGATGAGCCACTCACGCTCCACTTAAACAATGTTTCACAGTGAAGAAATGAAACCAGGACACTACGTAACACACACACAGTGAATTTAACTCCGTTCAATCACAAGCAGCAGGAACAAAACCTCAAGGAAAAAATAATAAACCACATGTACCAAGATTTCTACTAGACCTTAAGTATATCCAGATGTATTGGGTATAAAAAATAGATCAAACAAACATACTTAAATATTTAGTAATATTAGAAGTCTATGAAGTATTTTATAGTTACAGCAGATGTACTGAATACACAGCTACACAACACACATACATGTGCTATATGTAAAGTGTAAAAAAAAAGGTGTAAGGAAAAATGCTGCATATATTTTATATGTTTTAAATGATGTGTAGGTCACAACATGCCAAGAAAAAAATCCTTGTGTGTGAAAACCTACTTAATAAGCAATAAAAACAGATTCAGATTCTCATTTTGTCTCCTGTACATGTACACATATAAAATACTACATGAATGAATGTATATTTAAACACGGAGGCTGAATTCAGTCGTGACGCTCAGACGCAATCGGCGTCACGTGACCTTTCCTGACATGAGCAGCAGACGTGTGTCAGTCACGAGGTTCTCTGGTCTCGTGTTTCCTCAGTGATCACTGAACGAAGCGAGCGTGCGTTTGGCGTGAGACTGTCAGCCACTTCCTGTTCCGATCCGACGGTAACCGTCTACGCGCCGCCTCACATCCCGCCTCGCTCGGCCGAGTGATGCGGCAGACAGATTGATGCTGACACGTATGACCAGCCACGGAAAACAACATGTGACAAGCGTGCGCAGGAGTGAAATGACAAGCTGAACAGGTCGTGTGGTGTTGTGTTCAGGTGCTTGACTGATCTGCGGGAAAAATGTGTACCTGTTTGTTATTTGTTGTTTAAATGTTTGGGGGCAAAAGAAAAAATATAGTTATTCGTTTTTATTAAACAAAAGTAACCACCGACGGGAAGTTGATTGTATTTTCATATTTAAATTAAAACTAAAATGAAATAATAAATATTTGGTCTATATTACATTTTTACAATCATTTGGGGTAAAAAGTAAAAAAGAACCAAAGTGATAAAAACTGGAACACGCAAAGAAAAGATATATCTTCGACTCCTCGTGGAAACACTCGTCTCAAAGTGAGGAACATAATAAATTATGACTTCCCTCCTCTTTTTATGTTTACCCATAAATTCAGACGACACCAGAGATTCCCGTCCTTATTCCAACAGCGATATTTCTCTTCTCAAAGAAAGCGGCTCTTTTTCAAAACTGAGCAGAGAGAGAAGAGGCTGCACGTCAACTTTTCCGTCTTTTCCCGCCGAAATGAATCCAAATTTCCGGATTTTTCTTAAATAGAAAGAAAGTGTCGGCGACACGCATTTCCACTTTCCCAGCTGGAGACGAGCAGAAGTCCGTCAGCCAGCGTCTCTAGAGGAAAGCCGCTTCAACAATTGCAGAAAAACGGGTTCAGTGCCTCAACAGCTGGTCCACAAAGATCTGCACTGATGCATAATGCCAAGGTGAAGAGAAAATGTACACACACACACACACACCCAGAGGAAAAAAAGAGCCTTCCGCACAAATGGGCTTTTTCAGCCAAGTCCATGGCTGACAGATTCCTGATTTCAGGTTCATGTTAATATTGGTCCTGTACAGGAACAGGAAGTGAAGAGCATCCACTCCAGCCAACCACAACTGGACTGGACATAAACAAATATAGATATTCTGAAACCAGCTCAACATAAAAGAAACCATCCAGATCATCTGAACTGATTTTTCGTTTTTTTATGAATTCATGAAAAAATGTCAAAGACAAACAAAATCGGGAGCCGAGCAACGTCCAAAGCGTCCAAAAAGATGAATTTTGAACAAAATGAAACTCCTCCAGGTCCAGTGAGTCTTTGATGGTCTGACCGGTGGAACCTTGACTCCTGAAGAAGTGAATAATAAAAAGTATTTATCTTCTGTCTGAATAAAAAATACATCAAAAATCTGACACTCAGATTTCTCTCTTTGATAAAGTCAAATATGAAACCAGACAAAATAATACCGAAAAAGAGGAGGCCACTGTGCTTCTATCCTTTCTTTATCTTCTCCATTATTCTCTCCATCTTCCATGCGGATATTTCTGGTTACTTCTCTAGTCCATCTTTTCTTTCATCCCTCTGTTGCTTGCTGACATATATATATATATATTTATTTCCTCTCCACCTTCCTCAGCTCCGTTTCTACCTCCATCTCTGGCTCTCTGAGCCCCGATGTCCCATCATGCTTTGTTCTTCCTCTCTGCAGCGTCCACAGCCAGCGGGGAGGACGAGGGACCAGACCTGCTGAGATCAAAGTTCACTCTTTCTCTCTCTCTCTCTCTCTCTGAGAGTGTGTGTTTTTAAAATAAAAAAATATATATATATATATCTGCAGGTAGAGCTTGGAACAAAGTCCCTCACCCGTCCATCTGTGTGACGGCATGAAAGCTGCTTTCAGGAGGAAAACCAAGTCGCTTTGAAATTAGTGATGCCGAGCTCAACCTATTGTGTAAAAATATAGATAAAAGGCTGTGACGTGGTCATACTTCTTTATTATTGATGGATATAAAATGAAATATAAAAAAACCCAAAAGGATTCTTGAGTCCCAACGCCTTAGTCCCAACGAATTAGAAGAACGTCATTTATTTTTCTTTCAGGGACAAAATCAATAAAAATGTGCCGTCAGATTTTTTTTTTTCTCTCTAAATTGAGCTTTTGACTTTACTCTTAAATAAATAAAAGACAAAGTTATAAATATTTGGACCAGAAGCTGAATGGAGTGGATAAAACAAGTTGTCTAACAGCAGTTAAAGAGTGTTTTTGCTCCAGCCACCGGCTGTCAAATAAATCAGCGGTGTAAAGAAAGTGGCCTCTAAAATAACTCTGATATTTAGAATAATAAAAAAAAAGAAGGAGTTGGTGGCAAAGGCTGAAATAAACAGAAACTCCAGAGAGACGACTGTGATTCTCCGCTCCAGGCCACAGCTGACCTCCACGCACACACACACACACACACACACACACACACACACCTTGTGCAGTTGCACTACATTCTTCAAGCAACTACACTGAGTTCAAAGGTCAACAGAACGCCTGCAGCTAAACCCGTGTGTGGGTGTGTGTGGGTGTGTGTGTGTGTGTGTGTGTGTGTGTGCGCATGGGTGTGTGTGTATGTGTGGAGCCAGTCGGTGTGTTCAGGTGCAGTCGGTACATTTAAAACAGTAACGATTGATAATCGACCCTATTGTCTATAGGGATGCTGTTGCCTAGCAACCAGGTCTCTGTCAGCTAAACAAAAGTCAACTCAAAAAAATCACACGTAAACGCCCAAAACGAGTCAATCCGTGATCGATCAAATAAACGCAGACTGGATGGGGGGGGGTGATGATGAAGATGATGATGAAGATGATGAAGGTGTCGCGGGGTTGGATAGAATATCGTTAATGCTGATGATTTGACTTTATTACTCTATGTTTCTCTCTCTCTCTTCATCAGTTCAGACCATCTGTGTGGAATGAGCTGGCAGCAGATCAGCGTGTGTGTGTGCGTGTGTGTGTCTGTGTGTAGGTGTGTGTGAGGAAGGGTTGCCAGATCAATAAGCAGCAGAGGCCCCCAGTGACTTATGTGATAGATCAGCGCCACAGAGCTGCTGGTCACACTGATAAAACACACACACACCTACACACAAAACACAGGCACACACACACACACACACATGCACGCAGGCACACACACTATTACTTTCTATTTATAGTCTGTTTACATTTAAACCACTGCAGATGGGTCAGAGGTCACACACATATGACATACGTGTGTGTGTGTGTGTGTGTGTGTGCATATGAGCTCATTTGGATGCAGAGTGCAGTGCTGGTCAGCATCTTGTCTGGAGAGGGACCATATGTCTACTACACACACGCGCGCAGGCACACGCAATCTCTCTCACACACACACACACACACACAGTATGTTGTGTCCATGTTGCTGATGTGTGAGACTTTTTTAAATTTCTCTTAAACCACCGTGAACAACACAGCTTTACGGGATGACATGAATAAATATAAATATGTTTACATTGCTGAACAATTATATCATATTACTGCAAATATGAAAGAGCTGAATTTGTATTCTTTTTATGCGTTTTAAAAATGAGCAAATCACTACACTCAATATCAAGGAGCTATTATTATCATCAGCTCCGGGCAGCTTATTCAAAACCTCTGTGTGAGACATAAAACGATTTTATCGGAACAAGTGAGAAAAGAGGAGTAAAAAAATAAATATAAACATCTGACATTTAAACCTGATCTTATTATTATTATACGCTATATTACAGTGTATTCAATAATAGCAGACGCATGGTGGTGGGTTTGGTTAAATAGGAATAAACTGAACTTTCTCAGGATTCAATTAGACCAAGTCCTCCACCTGAACCTGAACATGTTGACTTTAACATTTACTCACATCACAAAAAAAAATCAAGATCTTTCGAGAAAGAAAGGATTCCATCTTAATAAACTTTAAACCAGAATGAGAGAAGCGCTGGTGATTAAACGTTTTATTTCTAAGGCCAAGACGGCACTTTCTCGCTGATTATGAGCTACGCTGCCTCTGTGTTGAGGTCCACGCACGCACGCACGCGCGCACGCAGAGGTCTATGCGTCACATCCCTGCAGGTTGTGGGTTCACTGATTTCGGTTTGTGCCCGAGTGACACGTTCTCCATCAGTCGCTCAGATTCTCTCCTGTGTGTGAGTTGCTCACAAATATAAAGGAAATATATATATTTCTTAGGTTGGTACAACATTAAAAAAAAAAGGTGTTCCTATCACTCCTCGTAAAACGCCAGACAAATGATTGACGCATTATTCTCAGCCTTAAATGTGCTTCACTGTTGGTTGTTTTGGCGCCCTGGCTTTGGGCGGCAGGTTTTTTCCCTGTCCGCCAAATCAACCATCACACAGAGACACACATGAAGTCGGATTCTCTGATTGTTTGGACACACTCAGACACACGCTCGGGTGTGAACTCAACAGCGTGACAAAGCTCAACAAAGAGGTAGGTGTGAATAAATATGTTCCAATATATACAGTGGGAACTCATCTGTGGAGGCCAGATTAAAACCTCGGAGTCCTGCCGGCGTGTTTATGGCAGATTCAACATTTTGACCGCCACGTCATTGACATGTTTTAATAAGCGGACTGTGAAATGTGCGGGTTCTAATAAATACTGCCCTGGTTTCTCTCATCTCTCACGTCTGGACTCGGCGAAGACCAGGAGCAGAGGAAGCTTCATATTTACCAGGAGGCATGAATAAAAATGGGAGAGAGAGAGAGAGAGAGAGAGAGAGAGGCAGGAAATAAAACGCTGTCATGTCCTGTCACAGCTACGCCCGAGGAGAAGAAAGGCGGAGTGAGAGGAGGCGGAGCTTCGCTGACGGTCCGTAAACAGAGACCTGCCTCAAACAGACAGGAGGCGGGACTACAGGAAACAATGAGTGACACGCTGTCGTCGTGCCATCACAACTTCCTGTGATGGAGGCTGTCAATCAAAAACATGGCCCTCGATTCTTCATTCATTCTGAATTCAAATGAAGAACTATCTGAAATATTACATTTGACAAAAATCCGTAGTTCCACGCTCACACGTCAGAGCAGCTAAAGCCCTCAAATAACGATAATATTATTAATGATCATTTATAATCATTTATAAAAATAATAATAATAATAATAATAATAATAATAATAATAATAATAATAATAATAATAATAATAATAATAATAATAATAATCGATGCTAACTGCTAATTAAAACTAACCCAGCACTCAAATCACTTAATAATAATAATAATACTAATAATACTCGTCACCATAATGAGAATCTGGGTTTTGGTTGGAGTCTTTTACATTTTGGAAGGTTGTTGAGCTGATCTGGAGTCCGATATAAAAGAGTCGTTGGAGACAGGACCGTATAAAATCGGCAGTTTTCCATTTTTCTGTCGTCTCTGGTGACACAAAGTTTTCCACTGGACGTTTTTTTTCCTCCGCGTCTGTTTGTTAATATTCCGCTGCTGCTGTTCTCTAATTTCACACTTTCAGATTCGTATCTCATCTCCAGGTGCAGAAGTTTCCCTCAGACATCATCTGCACACAGATCTGCAGCAGGGACACGACTCACAGAGGTCACACACACACACGCACACACACAACACACCGCACACACACACTAGGTGAAGTCATGCAGAAAATGGGATTCAGGTTTGTCCCTCCACAACCTTCCCCTTCGCTCATTTAGGCGCGCTAACTTGTTTGGACTGAGCGCTTTTTACACTCAAACGATGCTGCGGTATCTCTATCACACACGCACACACACACACACACACGCACACGCACAAAAACACACTTACACGCACACACCTACACACCTACCTACACACGAACACGCACGCACACACCTACACACACACACACACTTACACACACACCTACACGCACGCACACCTAC
>JAFBJU010001190.1:40623-55826 GCA_016785305.1 Colistium nudipinnis
ATGTGTCTGTATGGGAGGCAATCAGTCTCCTCATTCCAAGATTTGATCGTAAATAAACGAAGCTCAGAGGACGGAAGACAGATCTACATGAACCACGCCCGCTGAGACCACATCAAACGGGAGCCAATCATCTGTGTGTGTGTGTGTGTGTGTGTGTGTGTGTGTGTGTGTGAGTGTGTGTGAGTCCGACATGGGCTGTAATGAGCTGTGAATGGAAACCAACATAAGAACAAACCCGGTGGTCAGTCTGGTGAGTGTCGGTCACACAGGAGAGAGTATCTGCCGCTTTCATTTCAAACGCACACGGAGGAGCCACTTTACGCACACACGCACACACGGACACGCACACACAGACGCACACACACACCAAATAACAGACACTCTCCTGACAGGGATGAATAGCGAAGGTTGAAGTCGCCGCCACCGAGGGAAAGAGCTCTTTTTCTCTCTTTCTTCTCCGTGGATAGATTTTCACAGCGAGAGGCCGTGAGCGCACGCACACGCACGCACGCGCACGCACGCGCACGCACACACACACACACACACACACGCCAGATTTAGTGGCAACAAAATATCAGCCGTAATATTTAGCCGTAGAAAACCAGGCAAACAAGTCTTCCGTCAAAGATGGCGTGCGTGTCATGACGACGATGATCTGCGGGTGGTCGCCCAGCCGGAGGATCTGATTGGTTCTGATCAAGACAAATCCACTCAGACCTGGACCAATCCCTGCCAGAGAAAACTGCAAATAGGAAATTGACTTCCTGTCCGAACGGTGAAATATCTGAAGAAGCAACTCCCCACACACACACACACACACACACACACACACACACACACACACACGCAACATTAGATTTATATTAGACACAATAAAAATTAAATAGGACGCACACTGCGGTATTTCCCTGGGATGTGGTCAGGTGACCTCCTTCCCTTGATGAATGTCAAGGAATACACACGCACACACACACACACACCTATGGAAAGGAGTCCAGCATATAATAAGACTATGTCCCTTCGACATGACAATTTTTCCCGCCAAATAGCGAGATTATAAACTAGGGAGAATAAATCCAGCGATGTCACTCAACCGTACTGTACGTGTGTGCCCGTGCGGACACACCCCCTGCTAGAAACAGCCAATGAACAACATGGACGACGAGGGAGTGAAGAGTTGGGAGAGGAAAGGAAACGAGGAGGAAGGAGGAGTCGGGAGAGGTGAGAAGAGGACGGAGGGAAGGTTGACGTCCTCTGGGGGAGGAAACGTTCTGCTGCAGGGGAGGTGACCACGCCGTCAGGGTGCGCGTGGCTATATGTACATTAGCGTGTGTGTCATAGCGTGAGTGTGTGTGTGCGCGCTGCCCCGGGCTCTGTCCTTGTCTCCCACCGTGACCTTTGACCTTGGACCTCTGGTCCTCAGTGACGTTGCAGCCTGCCAGCAGCATGACTGATGTCCCCCTGCCAGCCGCCACTGTGTGTGTGTGTGTGTGTGCGCGCGCGTGCGTTCAGGCAGGTGACTGTACGGCCTCGTGTTCTCCGTTATTGGATATAGCGAAATGTACAGGCCGGCAAAAAAAAATTTGCAGCAAGCAGAAATGATATATTACAAATGTCCTCTGTTCATATCTGGACGGTGACACGCGCGCACCTTTCCAACCTCGGAAAAAAGCCGGTTAACTCTCTGTCCGACTCGATTCTGGAGACATGTTGTCAGACATCGCGTGCGTTTATGGATTTTCCTCAACAGGTTAAAGACAGCGAGAGAGAGAGAAAGGTCCGTCGCCATGGAGACGGGGAAAACACCATTGGCTTTTTCGCCGTCCCCGCTGGACCCCATTCATCCTGTCAATCTTCCCTGTTTGTCTCTTTTGAGTGAGTGTGTATGTGACATTTCACCGGCCATGACGCATTGAACGTGAAGCAGAATCACCAGAGAAGACATTTCTGGGATTTATGAACATGACTCCTCCAAAGCTTTATTGCCGATGAATAAAGTTGACTCAAAACAAACTCTCTCTCTTGTTTCGGAGAGGAAACGGAGAGAGAGAAGGATTCTTAATCCACGGAACGTTCCAGAAGTTACCTCAGTATTTTGTTTTTGTTTATCGGATGGGACCAACACAAACTCTCATCAATCAAACTTGAGCTCCGTGTGAATAGGATCCAGCTGAATGAGGAAAGCCAGAAGCATGCTGGGAGATTATCCAGGCCACGTGACCACGAACGGGACAATGACTAAATGGTTTATATTAAGGACGGACAGGTGCCGCGTGTGTGTGTGTGTGTGTGTTTCGTTTTCAGGGTCAGCGGCCAAATCTCTCGCAGATGGTCTGATCCTGGACGGCTCAGCGCCTCCTGCTGGCAGATCACAAACCCTGGCAACATCTCCTCCTTTCAATCTCCTTGCCTTGCCCTCCATCTTCTTGTCTTTCTCCTCGTGTCTGGTTTGGACCTCCCTCCTCCTCCTGCTCATTACACCACCCGGCTCCCTCTCCTCCTCCCCACAGCTCCTCACCCTTTCTGTTCCTCCTCCTCCCCTGGGACCTCCCTGCTCCGTTGAAGGCCATGAAAGCGGTGTCCTTGGTGGTAAGCGCGCTCAGAATGAGCAAATGGGGGCGGAGCTTAAACTACAGCCTCTGCGTTGCCGATGTTGGTCAGGAACAGGAAGTCAGCTGGGACTCCCCCTCTGTTTATCACTCCTCCACACACACACACAGCGCGACTCCTCGTGGATCAGGAGTCAGATTCACAGATTCAGAGGAGAAGCAGGCCCGTCCACAGGTGGAGGTTCGTCTGCGTTGCGTCGCGCCAGTGAATGACCTGAGACGCGGACGCCAAGGACCCGCGGTGGACCTGGTCTCCTCCTGGTTAATGTGGGACATGTGCTGGAGACATAATTCCATTGTCTGTTTAAATCTCCTTAGAGCTCTGGAGGATCTGTGGGTGGACCAGCTGATCCGAGGCCGGGATGACGACTTAATCCAATCACAGGCAGCCCATTCAGCGCGGAGCCGCGCGTGCTCATTGTGTCTTTTTGGGGACAGCCGCCGTGACGGTGATGGAGCCATTCAAAGGCATTTCACACTCCAGCGAAAGTCCATTAAAGGACAATTACGTAGGTTTCTTGGTCCCTTTAATGTTATTTCTGATTTCTGTCGCCTCCGCAGGACCATGGGAGATATTTATAAAAACCACGTTCGCGCGTGCACAGACCAGAACCAACACGGAGAATGAATAAAAGAGGAGGAGGAGAAGAAAAATAAAATAAAATCCAGCCCCCCGGGCTCCTCACGTCTACTTTCCCACTTTTACGATAACGTATCAAATATCGGATAATGTGATAAAAATCGAAAATAAATCACCAGCAGTGCTGGAAAATGAAACGAAAAAAGGAGGAGAAGGAAATGTTTAGGTTTCATTTCGCAGGTCGCCTGTTTCGGGACATTAAGCTCAAACTCCCCACCTCCAAATCTCTCCGCTCCAGTTTCACTCGTTTCTGTGGAACCACCAGACTGGTTTCCGCAAATCTGAGAAATCGTTTCACTCTGGAGCGGTTGGCGCATCCCAGCCAGCCGCACGGTCAACACACACACACACACGCGCGCGCGCGCCAGCCGCAACGCATTTTGCTCTTTGTGCTGGTGAATCAATATATTCAGAGAAATCTCCTTCAGCTGGAGCTCTTCCTGACTCTCGGTTTCTGATGCAAGTCTTTTCAAAAACTGCCTCACACCTTTATTTCACCCTCTTTTTCTTTTTCCTCCACAGCTCATTAAATCTTTAAATCTTTAAACCAGTCGCCCGTTAGAAAACAAACGGAGTGAATCTTCTCTCTTTACCTCCCGACCTCGGTTAGATTAACACTACACCACCACATGTGAGAGGACGACAAATCGGCACACAAAGAAAACAATAAGCTGAACGTGCGCTGACCACACACACACACACACAGTGGACGCTGTCTGTGCTGCTCTGAAGTGGAAGTAGAAATCAATACAACACAGAAACATTTCAGAATCCAATATCCAAGTGCTTCAGAGAAGGGGAGGAAGAGGAGGAGGAAGAAGAGGACCTGACAAACATGAATTAAGCGAAATTGACAGGAATTGGATTAAAGGCGTCACGTGACCTCCGCATGTGTTTAGAATACCATTTTCCGTCATGTTTTTGGGCCGAAGGGGGCGGAGCTTAAATTCAAGTAAGCTGCGGCCGCTGCTCTTTTCTTTTCTCCCCATCCTTTTGTGTTTCTTCTTCTCGTGCAGCAGCCGCTAAGCTGCTTGTTGCACAAATCACATTTTAATTAGCTCGATCCCGGCTAACGACCTCCTCCTGCAGGATTACCTGCCGGGCCTCCGTCTAATCCCTCCTCGGCTCCGATGACCTCAGTAAATATATTGTGAAGAGCGGAGGTGAAGACCTGAGACATCATCCGTTCATCTTTCCATCGCTTCGGGTTCTACCTTCTCTCCTCCCTTTTCGTTTCTTTCCACATCCGAGGCGGTTTTCCTTCCATTTGCTCGGCTGCTGGTTTCTGGTCACATTCTAATAAAGCTGCTCAGTGTTTTTTGTTTTTTTTTCTTCCTCCATTTCATTTTTTTTCTCACCCATATATACTGTATTTCCACATAATGCATCCGGCTGAAATTGACGGCTGCTCAGAGTTCCACATTCTCATCTGTTTGGTTTGATGTTGCGCGGCCTTTTTCTTTTTTACTGACTTGTGTTTGGCTGCAGTTATGAAGCAGCGTGAAACTTTCACAGCAGAGATATTTGTTTTGTTTTTTTTTTCTGGACAGGAAAACGTCGTGGCGCAACCGATGAAATATTTGGGCTGCGGGTGAAGAAGGAGGTGACGAATTCACTGATGTTCTAAATATCCAGCAGCTTCCCAAACGTCTGACCTTCGCTTTACGGGAATTCATACAAATCACGTCGTACATACAGACATATATGTATGTGATATTTGTATTTGAGTGCTTACACAATTGCATTGAGTTTATATAATGGACAATGTATATTTGAACTCTATTTATTATTAAAATGCCATACCCAAACACTTCACTGGAAAAATGTTAAACATCAATTGCATTATTTTGTCATCAGGGCTGAATAATGACATTTTAAACCAAAAATATCTCCCAGTCTACCCCTATGCCATAAGCGTCTACGTCAGCATAAAAGTCTACGTCACATTATGGACGCCGTTTCTAACTTTGATTCTATCAGAGGATTTCAGGAGTTCAGGAGCTAAATAAGAAAAAGAAAGGAAAAACTTACATCCGCCCACAGAGCTGCGCTTTTTCGTCAACCTTTTCATTTACTGGCATGTATTGTTAAACATAAGGAATACATGTGGTTCATGAACCAATGCGGCGGGTTGGAAACATGTCAGTGAATAGTCTGCTCGTGGTTGAGGTTAGATTGAGCGTTTGTTGAAAATAGAATAGCTTTTAATTCCATTTTTATACTGACGTATGGAGAAACTTCAAAGCCAGACGACGTGGAGTTCAAGTGGGAGGGGCCAACGCCTCCTGCCGCGCCGGGAGCAGGACGGAGGAAAACCTTATTAACTTAGGAGGGATCGTTCCGTTAATACCTGGATAATAAGTGGATTATCTTGGGGCACCGGGGATTATCCATCGGTTTTGGTTCAATCCTGACGTCTCCTGTCTGTGAAACCACTTAATCTGGTCCAAATCTCACAAAGCAAAGGCTGGGGGGGCCAAGTGGGGTCCGGCCGCGGTCCCGCTGTCCCTGCTGCGCTTTGTCTTCTCCTCATAATAGCGCAGCATCGGCTAAGCCTGCGTTGCCGTGACAACAACAACCTCGGTGAACCTGCCTGGTATTTACACCGGCTTCCCTAATTGGCTGGATGAACCCTGGGACACTTGACCGGCCGCGCGGTGAGGTCACCTGAATGTGAATAAGGCCGACCTGTGAGCCAGGAGATGCCAGGCGCAATAATTGGCAGCTTCTGGGAGGGAGGAGGCGGCGAGGCGCAGGAAATGAGGAGGTGAACCCGGGCGAGGCACGCGCCGCGCGGTCAAACGCCGCCTCAGATACACCATGTCGGGGAAAAAAAAAACGGTTGGCTCGTCGCGCAGACAGACGGCGCACGGCGTTATGAAACAGAGGAAGGGACGGTGGGCCATCGTCTCTGTGTCATCTCTGAGCTAAGCTCTGGTCCCAGGTGCATCATGGGAAGTCGCAACCACCACAGTGGCCTAAACAGCCTGAGCAGAAGCAACAGATGGAACGTGTCCATAGACTCCACTGATCCATGTCAGCATTAAAAAGCGGCACGTTAATCCTCGTGCTCCCAGGAAAGACGCTTAAAAATAAACACGTCATTCATTCAACTTCAAGGAAAGCGCAAAAAAGCGGAAAAATCGACCCCAATCCATGCGTCGGGATGGAAAAAGCCAGGAGAACGCCCCATGTAGTATTTTTTCTCCAAATTGAGTCGAATTTGCGTTTCTCAAAGATACAAGTTGGGATTTTGGGAAGTGATGCACGGCAAAAAATGCATTTTTGAATTGAAAGGTTCCAAGCTGCCACGCCCCTTCTGAGGCGTGCAGAGCTGCCAGTATTGTTGTGGCCAAAACAAGCTATAATCTCCCGAATAGGAGAATTATGGCTCTTTGACAGCGGTGGAATAAGTGAAAGTGGCGTTTATCTGTCAGAGAATAACTCCTCGTCCTCCTGAGGAGGAAAACAGCTCCAGGAATCTCTGGGACACAGAGAGACAGAGACCAGGAGAGGGGGACGAAATCTCTCTAAAAAGGAATGAAAAGGGACATTTTTGCCTGAAAAAAGCCTCAAGTCAAAGCTTGCCCTAAACCTGGGGCGTGACGACTCAATCAGCCAATCAGAGCCCAGGAACCGAAACCACATGAACGGTTCTTTGGTGAAAAGCACTTCCTCCTCAGTTTGAGGTCAAGTAGCATCCGTCGCTCAGGCCGCGCTCGGCGTTTTCGTGGCCGACGAGAAACAATCTGGGTGTAGAGGAGCGGGTCCGCTCTGAGCTGCTCGTTAATTACGGAGAGCATTAATCTGCGCGGCTTAACGAGCGTGGAGCGGCGGCACGTGACCGGCGCGCACCTTGGCCTCCGCTTAATCTACCGGGCCAAAAGCCCCGCCCCCCAGGATTGAACTCCCACAGAAAAGTTTCCACTTACAGGATGAATCCACTGAGACGCGGTGGCGCAACGTGGAGGTAGAACAGTTCCTCCAGGACTGGGCTCACTTCATTGTTCGTTTTTTGTGTAGTATGCAGGATGCCATAGTGCTAATGATCAATCCATACCCATATGACATATTACGACGCATTATTTCGTGAATTCAGATGAAGAAGATTAAACGCAAACATAACCTCAGTCCCTTAAATGTAATTCAATGGTGCAAGGTTGAATTGGATCCGCTTCAGCCATTTATAATCCTAAAATCACATGCCAAATGTGATTTTCGCATGGAAATGTATTTTCAATCGGCGAACGATTGAATCAAGGACTTTGACTTTTAATGAAGTCATTCGCTTCGCTGTTTTGTTTAAAGCTTTACGAATCATTTCCTGTTTATGTTATCGCTCTGAACAGGGGTTAAACAGGCAGAGAGCTTTTTCCTTTACTTTTAATAAAGTTCACTTTGCCCAAGATGCATCTGCACTTTCACTTAAATAAAGAGGCGCATCCAGCTGAAATGTGAGAGGGAGAAATAGTGAGGATCAGGTCTTTAAGTGACATTCACGCAAAAGGCTTCATGCGGCGCTTTATTCTTTTTATATTTTCGTTCTTTTTTTTTACGGCTCACTTTATCCGACGGCTGCGGTATATTTATTTGGCGTGGTAAAGCACTTTGCGTGTCTCCTTGGAAAAGTGATGTTTAAACGTTATTCAGATTGCCTCAAAGTGTTTGTCACTGTGCAGGTGTGTGTGTGTGTGTGTGTGTGTTTTGGCACGGAACAAGCCCCCCTAACATCCCTAAATGTCTCTCTGTTTCCATGGTAATCCATCCCCACTGAGGGCCACAGCAGGACATCAGAAAACAAAGACACACCGGGGAGGCAGCCGTGTGTGTGTGTGTGTTTATGTGTGCGTGTCACATTGTGTGTGTGTGTACCTGTTTACCTGATATCAACTCTCCCCCCATTAACGCTGTGTTATCACCTCACCACACGGCTCTGTTCATTAGTTCTCATGATGTAACATCACCGTAGCAACCAGACCTGTGGCCGACTCCCCCGCTGTTTCCGCGCTCTCATTGGACGGGTTCCCGGGGGTCACCTCCCCGCGCTGCCACCCCCCCCCCTCCGGCCAACCATCTGTCTCGGAGACTCCGCCACCACGCGGGCGGCGCCCACCGGGAACAGCTGACCACGGTCAGGACGCCGTGGGAGGCGGCTTAAGCCGAGGACGCTTTTAGCCGGCTGGCCACTTCCTGTCCGAGCGCCGACTTTCATCTCTGAGATAATCCCACAAAGGTCGACCGTGATGTCACACCCGATTTATGAGGTCATACGGTGCCAATCCAAACCAACTCCGTGGAAATATGAACATATTGAAATCATAAGCACAATATATGATAAAATAAACAAAGGTGTATTAAGCACACGCCTCAAAATCCACTATGATGACCACGAAGAGACAGCTGATAAATCTCTGGGAAGCAAACCAGCGAGATCCGGACACGGGTCAACAAAGTTGTAAATAATACACACATGTGTTGTGTGTACCATGTGGACACGGAAGTCACACGCATCCAGCGACATGTTGCGAATATCATTCTCACGGCTCGCAGGGAGATTGCGAGGCTGCCGAGTCAGGGACCGGTTACACAAAGCATTGTGTCGGAAACGTGGTCATCGCAAAAAACACACAGACACACACTATTGTGTTTCCCGGCGACAAAGCCAGGATAACAAAACCAGGTGAGGCGGCGAACGCAACCTTCACAATGGAGAATCAATCATCGGCTGAGAAAAAGAAAAAAAAAAGAAAATCCACTTCATCACCCGTTGAGGATTTTTACTTCAGCTTCACCAACACGTTTGAAAAAAGTAAGAGAGTCCAGCGTTTCCATATTAAACGGAGCAGGCCGGGCCACGCCCACTCTGGCCATAAATCTAACGCGGTGAAGGTCGTCGCGGAGATGCGTACAAACAACATGGGGTGGTGGCTTCTTTTTCATATCTCATATTGTACCAAAACATCGGGTGATCTATTACTACGCATTATTCTTGTTAATTGAGATAAAGGAAAGATAGACAAACTGTAATCGCTCTCATAATAAGAGGAGGATGGAGAATCCCGCTCCATCCATTCCTCCACCTCCAGCTTTTACGTTATTCTTCTGTTTACATCTCCAGAGTGAAGGAGGGGCTGAGCCATATCATGAATATGCTAGATGTTGTTTTATAGCTTTCACAGGCAACTCTTGTATTATATAACACATCTATTGTATGGTCGCTATTTACGTCGTATATGAAGTCGTACGTTCTCCTTTATACATAAAAAAAGGATCTTTCATAATATTGACTACATCATCGTTTATATATATATATACAAAAAATAATAATCAAAGGAGAATACAGTCAGCAGTTCCAGAGAATGGTCACCATCGGGTTCAGTTCTATCTTCTCCAGGCCCAAACACTGAAAAGGCCTTTTTGATGGCGCATTCCTGGGCAGGAAGAGCTCTTCAGAATTCCAGCTCTTTTTTATTACCTGCCGATAAAGAAAAACTGCGGCTGACAGGAAGGACAGTTTGACAGCTTCTTTTTTCCACGCTGCACTTTAAAGAGCGGAGAAGAAGACTCTGAGGAGCATGCAGAGCGGTTGGCGATATCCAACACGTGTCTTCTAAAGGGACTATTTGTTAAAGGTTACGTGTCAGCAAATAAAACCGTAACTCAAGAGCAGACACTTGAGGAAAATGAGAAGAGTTCACCTTCGGATGACAGAAGCCTATCATTTATTCAAGGCTCAGGTTTCACTGTTATCTCTGAAGATAAGAAGAACCCTGGAGTCATTATCATGCCGTTCATAAATAGAGAAAAGGAAATATAATAAAAAAAATATATAATGCAGTGAACTATTTACAAATATGAACTAATTAAAAAAATCATCATCAAAAGGGGTCTTCATTTACGGTGCTTCCAAAAAATGTAAGGGATTTCAAAAATATATTCAAAGAACAGTAAACTACACAAAACAATGCACCTGCACCTTTAAATGGACACAACCTCCCTTCCTCTGAACATCATCAATGATTTCAAAAGAGACACCAAAATAAGGATTCCTGGATCTTCCACGGCAAATGTCCTGACCTGAAGGGTCAAGTATTTTTCCAATAGAAAGTAGAAAACAATGAGATGACTGTGAAAACAAGTCACCCAGCACACATTGCATTTCCTCAGCCTGAAGCGTTCATGGTAAACCACTAAGTAGCCTGAACATTCTCAGCCTAACCCTCTGATTGGTTTTTCAGACCCCCAAATCATTCGTAATGACCCCTCAAACCATTTCCCTCACACAAGCATGGGATGAATCCCTGAGGAATCTGGAGCTGGCTCCTCCAGTCCCGTAAATGACACTTTAAACCTTATTAGGGAAATGTGCAAATATTCACTGGAACCTTGGAACCTTTGAACCGTTTACAGCACGGGGTCCCGACCCTGAAACCTTTCACTAAATGCTCAGCTCCACCTCGATATAAACCTCAGAGGAGCCGAGACGCCTCCCTGAGGGACGCCTCAAACTTTCCACCAAACTCTAATTGGCTCCGTGAACACCTGCAGTGTTCTCAGTGGCCCCGGTGACTTTATAAGACACACATGCAACTCAATGACCCAGAGGAACCTGCACAAGGCCGAGCAACAGTTCAGAGTCTGACAGAAAAAACACTGGGTTGTTTGTGTAGAGCGCACGCACAGAAACGCCCACACGCACTATCTATATCTCACTGCGACACTGGCAAAAAATAATACAATCATGGTCACAATGCAAGGTGTGTGTGTGTGTGTGTGTTTGTTGGTGTGTGCACGTGTGTGTTGTTGCTCTCAGCATCCTTGCTGTTGTACATCAGTCGAATGCTGGCCGAGCTCCGATTTACAGCTACTGCCAAATCCAAACACATACGCACACAAACACACACACAGGCACACACACTCAGACACACACACACACACACCTCTCTGTAGTGTACAGCGGCCACCACAGATAAGCTCAAATAAACAACAGACCTGGAAAAATAAATCCACCTCCCTCTCTCTCTCTCCCCAACTCCCAGGGGGCGAGAGAGAACATCCAAGGAACGCCGCCTGTTACTATAAAGCTTCTTGACATCACACACATTCACTCAGACCACACAAACACACACCACACACACACACACCGTCACACACACACACAAACAAAAAAAACAGAGAGGGAGGTATGGATCCACGGGGAGGAATCACCTCTTCTATCGCTTCATACACTCCTTTTATCTACTGGTTAATGAGGAGCAGATACACACAAACACACACACATCCTCAGGACTGTGGTTTCGTCAGACCGTCTCTCAGCGAGTGTCCCACTTCCAAAACTATGGACCGCTACTTACATCATTATGTAAGGCCATGATTGTGTGTGTGTGTGTGTTGTTCAGCCCAGAAACACTTTGAACACTGAGACTCTTTCCTCGGCGCGAAGTGGTGTAACACTGCAGGCTCTAATGAGTGTGTGTGTCCGACGCATGCATCAAGCATCTCCCTGATTAGTGAGTTAATGGGGTTTTTGCAGAGTAAGCAGTTTCCCAAACAGGAAGTGGAGAGTGGTACTCTGTGTGGAGTAAACAACGGTTGTAGAACTCAGGAACCAGAAAAAAAAAAACGAATTAGTGATTAACTGAAACTCCTCCAGGAATCAGGAAACTTCTTCAAGGAATCCGACCAATAACGACATGACTTGCTGAATGTCTCCTCCGCTTCATGAAGGCTTCGACAGCTCGAAAAGAATGAAGCAAAGAAAATGCTAATGGACTTCTCATTAACTCTTAAAGAGTCATCTTGGAACCTTTCGAAAGGGTCTATAGGACCTTTGCTTAGCAACTTCAAAAACCTCCACTGAGACTCTTTATCAAACAGTGGGACCTGAGAACCTTCAAAATGAATCCAAGAATAAACTCTTTAGAGAAGTCGATAGACTAACTGAACCGAGGCTCCACCAAACCTCCGGGATCCTGTTTACTGAAACCTTTTCTAGGACTCAGCGTACCCTGAAGACCCCCCTGGTGATCCCCGGGCCCTCCCGGAGGAGCCTGAGGACCCACTGATTGGTGAATCAATCCATAAAGTGACATCAAGAAACATCAGAATGATCTCACACTTTTTACTTGGTATCTTCGGAGTCAGTGGAGTATTTCTGGTCTCGTTTCCGTCACACTAACTCGTCCGAGTCTCCAGAGTGACTCTGAGCTTCCTTAGAGTGGAAACATGACCAGTTTATTTTTTCTGGACGCGGCTGGAAATATTTGAAAGGAAAACAACTTTCCAGAGAAAACGGTTCTGTCCTGGGACAGACTCCGCCCCCAGCCTCCCCCGCCGGAGAGGAGTCTTCAATATTTTGATGTATATATATATATATTCCTCAGGTATTTGAATAATTCTCTCCAGTGGGTCGAAAATAAGTTGTGTTTCCATATCTAATATGATATATGATTATTCTCTGGCGCAGCTAAGGAAAATCCACACAAAACAATTACACACACACACACAATTATACACTTTAGTTGAATGGCTGTTGCGTGTTGAGTTTTGCTCTTGAAATGGATCAGAACGTTCCAGACGTTTATGAATTTAAATGTTATGCTCGACTTGAGAACGTTTCTCCACTGGGCGGATCCTTTTTCGGAGGGTTTGTGGATCTTTGGACTCAGCGATGAGCTCAGAGTTGTGTACATGCGTGATGAATAACTGGCGCCGTTCCTCTCTTCCACACGCGTGTTATAGGCGTGACGTATATGTGAAGTGGGTACGACTTTGCAGCGACTTAAACAGACGGAACACCAGATAACAGCGTTTTTAGATCCGCTGCCTGTTCAGAGCAGTTTGATCTGAGGAGTCAAAGTGGAGGCTGATGAAGAGCCCAGACTGTGTGTGTGTGTGTGTGTGTGTGTGTGTGTGTGCGTCTGTTGTGCAGCGATTACTTCAGCTTTCAGACTGATGCAATCAGCAAACGCGCTGTGTGTGTGTGGGGAGGGGGGGGGGCGGTGGCTGCNGGGGGGGGGGGGGGGGGGGGAACGAGACAAAGAGAGAAACAATATCCCATGAAAGGCCGTTTGCCCACATTCTGTTCGTTTCCATCGGCGCTGGAGTGTCAGTGTTTTCCGGTGGATTAAAGCCTGATAGCACTCTGCCTCCTCTGTTTGTTTGAAGACACTCGAGGAAAAGAGAGAGAGAGAGAGAGAGAGGGGACGAGAGAGGGAGAGCACTGTGTGTGTGTGGGGAGGGGGGGGGGGAGGGAGGTGGGTGTGTGTGTTTATGTGTGTAAGTGTGTGTGTGAAATACAGTATGTTTGCATGTGCTTTCATCTGATGAGATGAGTACACCCCCCCACCCCCCCACACACACACACACACAAACACTCCATAAATCAGCTTGTTATCCTGAAACCATCAGTGTCATGAAGCAGAGCTCTTTCTCTCCATCATCTCTCTCTCCCTCTCTCCGTCTCTTTCTCTCTCTCTCGCTCTCTCTCCCACTCTGTCCTCCCTCACTACGAGATGCGATCAATCCCCCCCCCCCCCTATATTCCCAGTTTGGTTTTCCCCCTCTTTCTTCCTCTTGTCCGTCACAAACAGGAAGTGGGATGCATTAGCAGAGTGAAGATGAGGCTGATGGAGTTAACGTCCATTATCTGAGCATTTACAGGGCGAGAGAGCAGGAAGAGAGAGGGAGGAGTGGAGATGTTCCCCCTTCCCCTCTCTCTCTCTTTCTGTCCTGTGCGCATGGTGAATCACTGTAAACTAAAGGAAACTGCTGAGCTCTTATTAGGAAGCCAACGTCAATTTAACGTTCCTTTTTTTTTATATACGTCCCGCCCTCTTCTAAATGTCATAAAGCGACTATATTTGAAGTTCAGTAAATGTCATCAGTCGCCTTTCGCCACCTGAGCAGAAACACTTCAGCAGTGATGGTGGGATGAGGGGGAAAAAAAAAAAAACTCTGTGTGTGATGCAAAAGGAGCAGCTGGTCTGCACTGAACCACCGTGTCACATGTCACGAGCATCCGTCCTGGATTAAATCCGGATTATACGACTATCTGTGGATAATCCACCTATGAAAGCAGGTGGGAGAGCAACTGAGACGCTTAAAGGGAAATCCGTCATTCTGCGGTGAAGAAACAGCCCGTGTCCAGAATGTAAGTGCACGTGAAATAAATGCGAGAAAAAATAAAAAAAATCCCTCTCATTTGCATATGCTCCCAGAATCACGTGCGAGGGGAAATAAAGTGGAAAAATCGCAATAAATGGCGCAGCCACTCCAATGTGTCTGAGGAGAGCCGGCCGGTCCCCGCGGCTCCTCATCCGTCTGTCTGAGGCACTCCAGATCGCTCCGATCGGCCATCAATCACACGGCTCAATGATCGATAGAGTCTGCAGCGGAGGAGGAAACACTAAGAACCACCAAGAATGACAATAAAAGGCTTGACTTGAAGAGCCCTGAACCCCCAAAAAAGCTCATTAAGGAAAACATGTGGCGCTCTGCTCCTTCAATTACTGCTGTAATTAACCGTTTAAATTATGCGTAAACTGACTCTGTATTAACCTCCGAACAGCACGGCGAATAAAAGACAGTTTAAATGCAAAGAGCAAAATCAATGTCATTTTTTCATGGGGTTCGGTTGGACTCGCAGCGGGGAGGAGGAGGAGGAGGAGGAGCAGGAGGAGGACACGCCTCATCCCTAGTTATGTTTTCAACTTACAGCGGTGGAGTCTACGTAGGCTGACTTTAGCACGTGTGTGTGCCATTAATACTAATCAATACGCAATAGTGATTCTAGACATTTTGGAATCAAAATAATATTTAAAAGGAAATGATTGAGAATGGAATAAAGGGTTGATCAATAAATACAATTAAAAAGACATCACGTCTAGTGTATATATATATATATATATATATATTCATTTTAATTAAGTTGTGTTTTTTATATACATTATGTA
>JAFBJU010001190.1:55936-77784 GCA_016785305.1 Colistium nudipinnis
GTATATATATATATATATACACACACACACGTGTGTGTCTGGTTCTGATCCTTTTACTCGAATAAAGTCGTGTATATTTCCTCGAAAGGTTTTTGGTTCTGAATTTGACACAAAGAGTGAAGTGTATCTGTGGAGTTGTGTTAATCCCCAGAAGACCAGCTGTAATCGGTTGACCCTTTCTGCTGGTACAACACACACGCACACACACAGGAAAATACACTCTCTCTCAAACACACACACTTCCTTGGGAAAATACCTGAAGCTAAAACATGTTTGACCATCAAAGTGGAAGATTGTACGACACAACCATTCCCTCACGCTGCAAAACACACACACACACACACACACACACACACACACCACCCTGACCTCATTCCACTGTGTACCAGGAGATATAGCCACTTACACACTCTCCTGCTCTCTATCACTACCTCACACACACTCACCCCCACACACACACAACACACACACTCACACTGGGTGGCAGTAGCCCATGGGCGTGCGAGCAGCTGTGAATAATTGTGTTTACAGATGGCACACGTACGACCTGTAGGCTGAGGGGGGGAGAGAGAGAGAGAGATGGTCTTCTCACCCAGACATAAGAAGACAAGGATGGCATTTAAACCGCACCTCTCTGTCTCTCTCTCTTTTGGTATTTCTTTCCAGTTTTACTCCACTCCGCTTAATTGGCGTAAGTGGCAGCGAGGCGTGAGCTGCCAAAGCAGAACAATGAGCAGCGGCCCAAGTCATAAAGACGGCGTGTCTAATTAATCATTTGGCTCCAGAAATAAAATCAACCAAGAAAGGTATTTCACCCAAGTTGAAAAAGAGCTTGAAAAAGCAAAGGATAAAAGCTGTTTTTAACGTTTACAAATGAGATCCAGGGCTAAAACCTGAAGGTAAAGATCAACGACACCAAACCACGCAGTCGGCGTCCTGCATCAACACATCAGCAACACACTTCCCGCACCTGCGTTGCCTGAAGAATATCTGCTTATATTTAGCAGCATGAAGAAGAAGAAGAGTTTGGCTTTCTTTAAATCCTAAAATAATCATCTGTGTGTGTGCGTCAGTCAGATGGAGGTGTGTGTGTGTGTGTGTGTGGGGGGGGGGGGGGGGCGTGCGACAGGTTAGCGTCCCTGTAGCGTGTTACATTACAGATGATTCCCTGCTGTGCGCTGTAAACGATGAGCAGGTTCAGACGTGTAATAAATCCACACGCCAACACACGGAGGATCTATAAGTGGAGCTGATGGAAGGGTGGGCTCGATATGATTTACATAATTGGGATGTTAATTTGTTAAGCCGTGGGAGTTGATTATGTTGCATATTGATTGTGTTGCGCCGCTGCGAGGTCGCACACCTCTTTAACAAAAGGTACGCACGGCGCAGGGGATTCTGGGAAATCTGATTAAATATATATGCGAGGTTAACATTCCTGCTGACATGCGGCGTTTCCACACAAAGGTGCAAAGTGTGTCATGAATACAGTGTTAATCTGTGTGTGTGTGTGTGCGTGGGGATGGATGGTATTATGGGATGGAGGAGTTGAGGGAGGAGGAGACTCCACCTGCTCTTACCGTTCTCCGGGTGCTCCATCTCTCCGATGCTGCCGTCGGGCGTGGTCCGTTCGTAGTGGTCCTCGGGCAGCGCCAGGGGTCCGATCCGGGGTCCCGACGAGGACTTGGAGCTGGGCGTCTCCGACTCCTCCAGGCCGCTGTCGTAGTAGCTGTGCTGGGACGCGTCCCCCAGCTCCTGCGCCTGATTGGACGTGGAGAAGGTCACTCTCCGGGGGGGCGGCTGGTGAGAAGGAAGGGGGCGGGATTAGTTTGAATTTCAATTTCGCGTGATGAGAGCTTTCAAGTAAAAATAACTTGAAATAAAAACATTTCGACACTTCAGACAGATTGGATTCTTTGCTTCTGCACAAAGATCAGTTTCCACTCTCGTCTCCCTTCACTTCTCATCTCGTTCGTTCTTCACTTCCTCCGATTGTCTCTTTCATTCGCCGAGTCGTCAGGCTGCACGCCAACGACGCAGAGGAGTCGACTTCCTGTTACAGAGCGACCGTAAACATCATGTTCCACCTCAACGTGATGCTGTTGATTTAGTGGCTTATTATGTTAATGTTCTCCCACACACACACATCACAAAGTGATGCAATGCTGGAGATGCGGAGATTTTCAGTACAAATAAATAACTTTCTGATTTACCGAGAAATCAACTTTAATAAATACAACACCTAAAACGCGATTAAATGAATTTCCAAGTACAAAATGGACCAAAAGGTCCATTTCCAAATATATATTCTTTATGCACAAGGCGCACACACACACACACACACCATACAAGCAGCGGCCGAGTTGCGGCCACCGGTCTTTGAACGCAACTGTCAGATTTGACTTTTTGCGGCCGGCGCGGATTCCCTGGCTCTCTGCACTCGACAGAATCTGAAATATTTGGACAAAAAGCCCATTTCGGAGAAGCCGTAATTCCGCTGCCTGCCGGGGTTATAAATAGACTGAATTAATGCGGCCGTGATGGAAAGTGTACAAAACGCAATCCGCAGCGGAGCTGTCCTTTAAACTGTGTGGACACACTGAGTTGGAGAGGCATGAAAAGACTCCGCTCCACCGAGGCCGGAGGCCACGGGCCTCCACTCCAGGGGACTCTCCACTTCCTCAAACTACAGGTGCCCACCAGGGTCAGTGCGGGTAGAAAAAAGACGAATAAAAATACACTCGTTACGTAAGGGATGCAAAAGTCCTCGTTCATTTTCAATATGCTGGTAAAATGCTGGTCATTCTGCGATAGGCTTTAAAAGAAATGAAAGAATGAAATAATAACAATATCTTTTTTTTTTTTTTATGATATACTGCACCCGTGTATCTGGGACCTGCTTGGCGGCTCCCTATGTCCTCACTGCAGCTACCTATCCGCAGCCAATAAACACATTCTGGGCATTCTGTAATAAACTTACAAATACAAATATGTTTTTTTTGTTTTTCTAATATATTGCAGCAGAGTCTCAGGGACGTATTAGAGGGGGTTCATTTGTCCAAGGTCGCTGGAACATTGTGGTTGGTGTAAATGTAAATTCCCAGGTTGTGCGTCAGCAGTCACCGTGAAGCATCGACCTGGTTCACGAAGCCAATCATCTGCATCTCCAACACAACTCATGCATTTGTATATGGATTTGTTTGTTTTTTTCCAATACATGTGATCTGACATTTAAATGGCGTCTCTCCAACATCCTGCTCTTTCATGTGCAACACACGGAGGCTTCTATGGAAAAAAAACATTTTTAATGCAGAGTGGAGGCGACATGGGGGACGCAGGCATGTAACTCCAGGACATTCGACGTCCACGAGAGTTAAAAATCCGCCATAAAACGGGATGAAATCAAAAAACGGATTGCTTGCACATGTTGCCATAAATGTAAGTTGATCATTATTTGTCTCAAACGTGTTTTTTTTTTTTTATGCCTTAAAACTGGACTTTGCTTGTTCTAAAAAAAAGAAAAATCGAACTCTATTTGAATTTGAATAGAACACCTGTTCACAGTGTTTACCAGGAAGCTGCAGCCTGGAAAGTCAGAAGAAAAAAAAATGAAGTTTGCTTTTGGAGAATTTGGGAAAGTGATGCAAAGTATTAGTGAAAGACGCAAACGCAGCAGTTTGGTTATTTTAAAGCAGATGGAGTATTTGTCAGTGTTGTACAGTTTGTTCCTCTCAGGAATCCACAGAAACACATCGAGTGTGTGTGTGTGTGTGTGTTAATTATATCTACTTCCTCTTCGCAGCTTCCTCTGCTGCCAGAGCATTAAGAAATAAATCATGTCTATATTTACATGAGCAGAGGAACCAAGAGGATCAAATGGTCTCCGTCCCGCTCATGCCTGCCTGTCAACACACGCGCACTTCTTCTTCTTCTCGAACTCTGTTTGTTTGCTTGAAATAGAAGTGCCATCTCAGCAGGTTGCATCATGGGAAAGTGGAGCAGATCGGAGGGGGGAGGATTTACCCACATCCGGGACCACCTCCTCCTGCTCACGTTTAAAAGCCACATTTGCAGAATTATTTGTTATTATTTCTGCTCTTCAAAAATGGACCTCCAGTTAATTGTGATCCTCCTCAGCCTCTGCCGTCCTCCATTTTGTGGCGTTGATATTCCGCTACGAGGACCGCGCGCGCCTTCACGGAACACACGGCGATGGCGATGAAGGTCGCTAATTAAGGATTCAAGGAAAGGCGGCGTCTCATCGCGGTTCCTCTGCCGCAAACTGTGAGAGCCGAACTTTCTGATCATGAACAACATTCAGTCATCTGCAGCGGCGGGAAAAATGCACACATGCACTTTTATGTAAAACAAGCCGGCGTGATGAGCCACTTTCCCTTGAATCCGTAATGAGCGACCTTCAGCGCCAGGCCGCCAACATGCTGCCGGAGAAGAGAAGGAGAATTAACGTAAGTTTCTCTAAGAGGAGGAAAATGAAGCCGCATATGATCTGTCATTCTGTCAGAGACAATCATCAAACCCGAGGACACGCGCACGCGCACAGAAGAAGAAGACACCGCGCGAAAGACGGAGGAGAAATTCACTTCATGCATATTCAATACTCGCTATTATTCAGATTGTTGGGTTGAGGTTAATGTAAGAGGAAGAGGAGGAGGAGGAGGAGAATAAGAGAGAGGAAGAAAAAGGGGGAGGAATACTGCCAAGGAAAGAGAGAGCAATGTGGAAGAAAATGAGGAACAGAGGGAGGGAGGACGGAGGAGGAAAGAGATTCATGGCAGGATAAGAGAAGAGTGAAGAGGAGGTCAATAAAGGAGGAGACGGGAGGAATGGAGAGCGGAACAGAAAGAGGAGGAGAAAGGTAGATGAAATAAAGGAGGAGGAGGAGGAGGAGGAGAGGGAAGCTGAAGAGGAAGCAATAAGAGACCCAGGAGGTAAAAGGAGGAGGTGCATGGAGACTAAGAGAGGGTGGGACAAAAATGGGGACAAGAGGGAAATGGAGGAAAAAGGGGGGGTGAAAGAAGAAGGGGAGGGGGAGAGGAGGAAGTGGAGAAGAGAAGTGTAAGTAGAGGAGCAGTGAGTGACAGGAGGAGCAAGAAAATGAGGAGAAAAAGGAGCAGGAGGAGGCAGCCGTGGCTCCAGAGAGATAAGAAAAACAGGCCTCCTCCTCCTCTATCCCCTCCTGCAGGAGGAGGAGGAGGAGGAGGAGGAGGAGGAGGAGGAGGCCGTCACTGGGCCACATTGTTCAGAGATGATTAAAAACCAGTGAGAGGAGAAACACACGACGCCTCGCTGGCTGTTTGTCAGCTGAGACACGGAGAGGGAGATAACTGAGTGTGTGCGTGCGTGTGCGCGCGCGTGTGTGTGCGTGTGTGTGTGTGCGTGCCCGTGCGTGTGCGCGTGCGTGTGTGAGATCCTCATTACCTCCCTCTGTGGGAGATAAGAGGGTGTGAGGCTGCATTGTGCATGCTTATAAAAGTCTGTCCTTATCAAGTATGCATGCGCACACACACACACACACACACAGATAACACACTCTACCCCTCACACACACTCGCGCACACACACACACACACAGCCCACGTAAAGAGCGGCTGGCAGCAATAATTCGACACAACTGTGTTGAATCCAAGTGGAGAATGAATGAGGAGAGGAAAAATAGAGGCGGAGAGAGAGAGAGAGAGAGAAACAAGTAGAGGGAGGAGGTGGGACAGAGAGAGAGAGAGAGAGAGAGAGAGAGAGAGAGAGAGGGAGCTATGCAGGAAGGGAAAGTCCCCAGAAACTACCCTCTGAACCTCAGCTGAAGAGCTAAAGGTAAGTTGCGAAACAGCCCAGAGCAAAAAGGGAGGGGGGGGGGGGGGCATGTGACTTCTCAGAACGAGGATACCAAAGCACACGCAAACACACAGATGTCTCAGTCATGCACACACGCATTCATTCAAACCCGCTCACTCTCCAAACACAAAAAGGAATGCAAGCAGCATGCACATAAACAAATGGAATAAAAAAAAAACGAAAAGATATCAATCTTGGCCATTGAAAGGAATTCCTCAAAAGAAGCTCTGATTGAGTGGACCATCTTCCTAGTGATTTGTAGCAGCCGTGGTGCAAACGTTTATGATCTGAAGCACTCGATCATCCGTGCACGTGTGAGTGTGGGTGGCCCCCTCAGGATTGAGAGAGAGAGAGGAGAGATAGAAAAGAGAGCGAGAGAGAAAAGAGAGAGAGAGAGAGAGAGAGGGAGAGAAAGAGAGAGAGAGAGAGAGGAGAGAGAGAAAAGAGAGCGAGAGAGAAAAGAGAGAGAGAGAGAGAGAGAGAGGGAGAGAAAGAGAGAGAGAGAGAGAGGAGAGAGAGAAAAGAGAGCGAGAGAGCATCAGGTTTGGTTTTTGAAGCAGCGATTGATCGAATCTTCAGTTTGTGATCATTCATTCTGATAGATTCGCTCTTTAATTGATTGGTATTTGTGTAGTAGTACTGTGTGTACAAGTACACAAGCTCTTCTGATGAAACATTAATGCTGCAGTACACCAATATATTGCTGCTCATTCCTCCTTTCTGTTTCCTCTGCGAATCGAACCTGCGTCTTTGCGCGCAGCAGAAGGGCTTTTTGTGGACATCGTGACGTTGTGTTGATTGTGTGACATTTTGTGCAGATGTCAGCGGATCGAACGTCTTAATGAGGAAAATATTATTCGAATGAATCTGTGCTGTGTTGTAATGTTGCCCTTTCTCTTATTTTAATCACACAAAAAGGGAAAAAGGTTAACACAAACACTGCCGCGCCCTGCAGGTACACACACACACACACACACACACACACGCACATTCATCTGACTCCGCTTTCATTGGCTCATACATCACACGATCACGTGTGACCACAATTTTTAATTTCTTACATTTGAAACCGAAATAACCTTTAAAATAGAATAAATACAAATTACACATAATAAAAAGCCGTGAGTGTAATGTGTGTTTGATGGTTCACACTGTGTTTCCACGTCCTGCTGTCAGAGTAATAAACTGCTGATACCACACAAGCGCACACACACGCACACACACACGCACACACACACACACACAGCCGCTCTGTGTATCTGCAGTGAAATGTATGTAAAGTGTCCAACATGGACGCTGAGGCAGGGAAATGAGTTTCCAACAATACACACACTGAAGCTATGCAAAACACATGAGCAGTGTGTGTGTGTGTGTGTGTCTGTGTGTGTGTGTGTGTGTGTAATATATCGCCCTGGAAACACAAGGTGCTGATCAAGACCAAAATGTGGATTGGATTGTTGGAGGACGAGATCAAAGCTTTTGGAAAGTCTTTGTGTTGCGGGAACATTTTGTCCAGAACCCACAAAGTGCTGATGTTCAACAACCTGCGTCGCTGATGTGTGCGTGTGTCTGCACTACACACAAACACACACACACACACACACACTGCAGTGTGCAGTGTGTGTACCCTGGACGTACAAATACAACATTCATGTGCTGATGCTCCGTTTCTTTGTCTAACAGAAACAAGCTGCATCCCTGCATCTGTCACTCAGCCTCACTCGGCCTCGCGTCAACACACACACGCGCACACACACACACACACACACACACACACACACAGGAGCAAGACACTCAGATAGACACGCAAAGATGAAACAGGTCAGCTGAGTGTCTCATCTGGTTCCCAGAGTTTAATCGTGCGCTGGCATTCCTGTGCCCTCAGGTGTGTGTGTGTGTGTGTGTGTCTAGGTGTGTGTGTTTTGGTGTGTGTGTATGTGTGTGCGTGTTACCATTGAGCCAGTAAATCTACTCTTATACTGGCTAAGCACACTCCCTTCCACCAACTCACACACACACACACACACACTAGTCATGTCCTGGGGTAAACTACAGTGTTGCTGTGAAGAGATCCACACAAACACACAAACACACACTGACAGACACACACACACGCACGCACGCACCGCATAGCTGTCAGCTCTGACGGATCTGGAGTGCGTGTGCGTTTGTGTGTGTGTGTGTGTGTGTGTGTTGTGTTAAAGCTGACAGCGAAAGAGACACTGACGCAGCAATCCAGTGAACTCGGAGGCGACACACACACACACACACACACACACACACACACACACACATCAGGGAAATGAACCTGAATAAATCTTCTTCTACAGCTCGCATTTTTCAATTTGCTGGCTCGCTGCTCGGAGCTCAAACTCACCGCGAGAAGCGAAGGCAGCGCTGGTGGGCGTGGCCAGACACGCCCCCCTTTCGCCCACCACCAGTGGCAGGAGGCAGGGGGGCGAGACCGTGGCCGCCTGTTTGTGTGTATGTGCGCTTCTAACCCGCTGATGCGTCGGAGCTGTCTCCGGCCGGGTGTTGTGTCCAGTGAGGAAGAGGAAGAGCTGAAAGGATGAAGACGGCCTTCTTCATCCTTCAACTGCACGCCAAGCACCGCACAAACCGACAAAAAGCAGGAACATCGAATTATCTGTGAAGAAACTTGATTTCCTCTCGAAAGGCGATGCTCAGGGGTCAATTCAAGAAAAGAACTCATCTTGTGAAAGCCAAAGCCACCCGAAAATACGACTTTTGTTTCTTGGGGCCAAATTGACCTTTTTTAAAAAAACACGACAATCGCAAATACGCTGATAGCGAGGTCATGGAAGCGAAACACAATCAGGGCTCCAGAAAGCAAATGAGAAAAGCTTTTCTACATTTAGAGATGATTTCTAAATAAAGCCTGATCGTCATCCAGGCACGAAACTAACCATGATGCCCCTTCCTGTCCATCAAACTGCGTCACGTGGTCATTTTATGGGGAGTCAAACCATTTTCAATTTTTTTGATCATTTTCCTCCAGGTTTTTTTTGTTTTTTGCCTGAACACCTTTTTACAGCAGAAAAAAAAAACCTGTTTACGTCCCACGATCCATCATCGGGGTTTGTCTCATAGAAACACGTATGTGTGTGGATGTGAAGGCACATCTCTAGATTCTCTACATGACTGGCGTTTTGTTTCCTGCCTGCCACAGATGCTGTGCGTCTCCTTTCGCCTGAGCCGGTGTTTACGTGGGTTTCTGACAGTTGGTGTACGTTTCCCCCCTTTGTGGTCACGTGTGTGCGTGTGCCTGTTATTCACAGTGAGGGGCGTTTTTCCAGAGTTTGCTAATGAGAAGGAAAGTTTGGAGGGAAAAACAGCTGAAAGTGGGATGAAGTGGTTTCAGACTGACAGGCCTGGTATGTTAATCCCTAAAAACACCTCCTCCTCCGCCTCCTCCTCCTGTTAGGAATGCTGCAGCAGGTTATAATTGGCTCCAGGACGGAGCGAGGGAGGATGAAAGAGAGAGAGAACAAAAAGAGGAGAGAGTGGAGGGGATTTGGTTGCGAGTTGCTGGACCGACGTCCAGCTTCGCCCAGAAGGAGAAGAGTGAAAAACTGTGATTTTGGTCATTTCTGGTGGAATATTTGAATATCAGAGAACCACATGAAGTGGGTCCATTTGGAATTGTGTAACCCACCACACATTCCCTCCATAGCAGTGAGCGACCAGATGCATTCTGGGGTTTGTCCATTTAGACGCATTCACGTGGAATTAAATCCATGTTTGTTTACATCCACCGTGTCAACTTGATTATTGCCAACGAGAGGGCTGCTGGGAATTTTTCCGAACATTCCCCCGAGGCGTCCCTTCAAAATGAAACCAGGCTCCTTGAACGCGCGCTGGCTAAAATCTTTGGAAGCTTGAAAGTGTAAATCTGATTCGTGAGTGCCTAGCCCAGGACCAGCCAGTATAGAGCTCCCTGATTGACAGGTCCGAATCGCACAGCTCGCATGTCAGAACCCGGCCGAAGAAGAAGAAAAATAAAAAGCGGCTCTGGAAACAGATCGAACCTTTGGAAATATTAAAAGAGGAAAGTAGCTGCTGGGTTCAAGTGTTTCAAGGTAAAACCATTTCACTTTTCACAGAAGCATGTGCTTTCAACTTAAACTGTCAATCTGTGACTCACACACACACACACACACACTCACAAAGTCTGTCGGTATTCCCATGCTGAGGTCCGGAGGAGGGTGGGGTCTACAGACTTTTCCTTTTTCTCCTTCACCGCCTCCTGTTACCATTCCTCTCTGAATCCTGAGAATCAGAGAACTCCTACTCACTGTGTGTGTGTGTGTGTGTGTTGAGATGCTGTTTTAACATTGTGTTTCCTGTGATTGTTCCTGCATATAAAAGTCGTATTAACACAAAGAGAAAGGGGTTTTAAACTTTAAAGATGTGACACATGAAGGGTTTGAAGCCTCCCTCACACCGAGCAATGCATTGTGGGTGGTTGCTTCAGTGTGTTCATGAACCCGCCGCAGCTGCTGATGTGACACACACGTAAAACTACGGGATTCACCTCACATGTCATCTCGGCGCGTGACGTATGTTCTGTGACTTAATCACATGACTTGTGCACACATGACATGTTGACACTGCAACTCTAACACACACACACGTATGTAACATCTTCCTGTGCAAATGGATTCTTATTATATCTGCAGGGAAATCATGGCCATAAAAATTATTGGTGAAATAAATGAATGAATATGGCGTTCTACTTCCTTTGGCCCCAGAAGCCCCGCCCACCACCTCCTCCTCCTCCTTCTCTATACATTGAGATCATAAATCACAGCGACTCCCAGGACGTCAATCCACAGCTTAACTATTGCGGAGGCTTGTGTTATTGTATGTGTGCGTGCGCAGGTGTACGCCTGGGGAGGTGAGGGGCCGTAGGTAAAAATAGCAGAGCCAGTGTTCAGGTCTATTGTGAGGAAACAATAGGGGGAAGGAAAACGCTGACGGACCGTCCAGTGTTTTCTATGTTTGTGAGTGAGGAGCTTCTACTGTGGGAATAGAGAAACCCAGACACCGGACGGGAAACGTCCCGTTAACATCTGAGCAGCCACAACATTTCTATTACATCAGAATAATGGAACAGAGGCAGAGAGCAGGAAATCAGGTTCAGATTCCAGGCGGACCCAGACTGGAATTAAACCAGTAAGCTGGCAAAAATGACACGCACTTTTGAATGAATGCATGAATGAAACATTTCCCATGTAGTTTAATCCAGGTTATTATAATCTGAGACATCCACTCCTGACCGCTGACATCGTCCTCACCGCAGGAAGTCAGCTGTTATTCTGCGGAGGAAGTGCTGCGTGTTACACGTAGGACCAGCAGTTTGGCATGTGGTGATGTCACGTGACTGAGTTTAATCTCCTGGATGTGTTCCTGCTGTCGGTGTGTGTGTGTGTGTCGGATTTCAGTTGTGCCTCTTGTTTCACTCTGGAGAAGAATGACATTCACTCAGCTCCACTTTCAACTTTTAAACAATAGAAGGAAACAGCAGGAAAATAGGTCGAGAATTAAGGAGAAAGAAAAAAAAAATGTGCCTAAATGCAAAAAAATGTCTTCTATCATTTAAGTTTTTTTTTTATAATTTTTTTTATAAAAGACAGATACAAAAATAAAAGGGGACGAGCTTTAAAGTGTTGATCCATCAAGACCCAGCTGTTAGTGAGTGCGTTGGATTCCATTGTAAATTCCGTTTTCCTGACTCTCAACTGTAGGAGCCTATCGGACGTCGAGCCTCGTTAGCGCTGGACACCGGAGCCGCCGGCCTTCTCACAAACAGACGTCTCCACAGGAACCACGTGGACCCGGGCCAGAGTTCATTAGCATCCAGTCTGGATTAGAGGCTAGCTCTGCCAACAGCGCTGGGGCTAGCCAAACCAGACGACAGGCCCGTAGGGAGGGAGGGGACAGGCTAATGCTAACGCTAACGAGGAGGAGAACTTGCTCTTCATCGCAAACAGGGAGAGAAAGCACTGAGCTCAAACAATGGGTTAATAAACCATGTTAATATACGAGAGGCGAATATTGAATTATTACTGAATTCAGGCCTTACAAATAAAAGGGAATTGATTTAATTTAAGTCGAACCTGAGGGTGATTAGGCGGAGAATAAATCACAATTGAACTGATCTCGAAGCTTTGGTGGGTTTTTCCTTGTGAAGTGCAGAGTTTTTTTTTTGTTTTTTTTTCCTGCTGTTGTCTAATTGTCTACGAGCAGCCTATTGCATACAAAATGACCACACACACAACATGCCAATGTACGTGAGGAGCCCAACGCACATACAACAGAAGCTCTGGGAAATACACGCACGCTGTGGACCCACACAAACACGATGACCAAACAGACAGTGAGAACTAACTACACAACCTTTTCACTCCTCTACACACGTTAACACTGATAACACAATCACACACGCCCTGGACGTGATCCCGGTCCCACCTGAGGACACTTTAACCCTGTGACTCCGCCCCCTTGAGGCGACCTGTGGCCCAGTCAGCAGGTGTTTCACAAATGAGGTCAAGCACGCATTGTTACACACACACACACACTCACACCCAACTCATTGTGAGTCATGGTAAAAGGTTCTCAATAATCTGATCTGTGTGTGTGTGTGTTTGACCTTTCACCTGCTCCCAGGCTGTAAACTTGCCGTAGTAAAATGCAAATCAGCCTCAATGCCTCAGACGCTAACAGCTGATCCTATAAAAAAAACCTCTGAACCAACAGGAAGTTGTGTTAAATGGTTTGGTCACTTTTGTGCTAAAACACAAACAGGTCGATGGACATTCACATAAAAAGAGGAATCACCAAAGATAATATTTTAAAAAGAAGTCTTTTCTTGTGTCCTAAGCTGGGAATTTAAAGTTTCAACCATGTGTCGTTTTCTTAAAAAGAACGACTTTTTTGTTTTTTGTTACAACTCATTTGTAATTTTAGGGTTTTTGTTTGTTTTGTTCTGTCTGTTTCCATTTTACTGGATCATTTCCTGAAAACTCAAAACATAACGAGCTTTATATAATGATTTCCACTTTTTCCTCAAATATGTCGTTCCGGGAGCCGCCTGGAGAATTAACAGTTATACCAGAAATTGATGCTGAAAATGACGAGTTCATTTTAGGAGTAGAATAACGAGTGTAGAATACGGAGGAGGGGAAGTGAAGGATCCTCAGTTTGTCTGCGGGTGTAATTAAAGTCGGAGTTGCAGGAGAATCCGGCTCCAGCGCGTTGGTTAATTTTCTGCCGTCTGAGGCGGGAACACATTTCTCTCCATGAAACAGGAAGCTGGGTTTTGTCATGGGCAGAAATAATTGAATCACCGTGTTTTTTTTATAGACTTTGAGACAAGACTGGAAATAATGTGTATACGGGTGTGTGTGTGAAGATTCACAGCAAGGAGGAGGAAGTGACTTATTTATTATTTGATATAATACATTCCACAAATGCAGGTGGTTAAAGAGGTTAATGTCCCCAATTAGAGTCCGACGTAAATATAAAGAATCTACCAAAGCCAACCAACCTCTAAAAGATTAAAAACTTAAAATCACTCAAAATGAAAACAAGCCGCAAATACATATGGCCTAAAACACACTAATAATCTAATCATCTAAATAACCTGAGCCTGAAATTAGACAAACTAATAAGCCAACAAATAAAGTGAAACACTGAACTACTACTATGTCAAATATTTTTCCACGTGAACTTTTCCATCAGTCCAACTCTTCACCACTCTGCATTTTTATTACTTTCAAACCAGCTCTTTACAAAGCAGGTCGGTACTTCAGGCGTATATCCTTTATCATCCGTAACCATGGCAACGCCATGACAAAGCAGAAAAAAAAAAAATCTCCATTACCTCAGCAGAACCTCACACTGGTGGACTGAAGCTGCGCGCGTGTGCGTCTGTGTTTGTTTACGACCAGCGACCACAAAAGGTAAAAGTTCACGCAGATCACGCTCCCTGTAACCCCTGCCAACGGGGCTAAAGACACAGAGCAGGCCCGTTGCCGTGGAAACCAACACAAAGGACGCTCGGCGGAGGTTTACAGAGACGTTTAGCCTGGAATGGAAGTGCTTATGATGGCGCAGATATTGGCTGTTGTGTATTATCATTATTGTTTCACGTTACAGTGTGTTCAGTGATTATTGTGTGAATGAATAATGAGTCGGTGTCAGCCACAGTGGACAAATACTACATGATAAATGGGAAAATAAATTAAACCCATAGAGAAGAGGATGCCACGTCTTCTATTATCCAATTATCTTCTCATCTGTGTGGAAGTGTGTGTGTGTGTGGGTGTACGTATTTTTGTGTGCTGAAGCTCCTCTGTTAAAGGAACAGTGCAATACTTTGGGAAATCCTTCGCATACACTCACGGGAGCACGTCAAACAAACGAAAATGTATAAAATAATACAATAAATAACAAAATTAGGTTTGAGCCTGAAATTGTACAACACATGCAGTTATTATAAAAAAATATGAAAATATTTGAACCTTTGACCTTCAAGCAAGCTGCTGTGAGAGTCCAAACTTCACCACAAATACTTGAATAAAGCTGGACAGACTGGCAGAACCAGGATCAATGAGTTTGATCAGAAACAAACTTGTTGTTATTCGGCATCAATGAGTTTGTGACCGGACTAATGAATGATTCAACATTTCCTCTCACAAAAAAAGAAACAATCTGGACCCTGAAAGCCACTGCAGCTGCATTTGAAATGTGTATTAGTAGCATAAAGATCAGAATCTGACCAAAGCGGCGTCAGAGGAAGATGTCATAAAATATAAATGCATAAATAAAAATAATCCTCTCCCCCAGAATGATTCAGAGACACATTCTGAGGATCTTCATCATCAATAATTCACTTTACTGTCCTTTTACGTCTACTCGTCTGGTTAAACTCTTTCAAAATTAAAAGAGGCAGCGTTAGAGCAGAGCTCCGCTGAGGGTGGAGTCGCACCCGAGTCTCCCTGTGGCCCCGGGCATCCCGCGCTCAGATCCACACGGGCAGAGACACATCTGAGACGCAGAGATGGAACTCAAACATCCGTCGGTGGCCCCAGAAAAAAAAAAACCCCACTAATGAGCAATTCACATAAGGTCAGATTGACTAGGAATCACCCGGATGAGCTGAGTGACAGTGTCAGCACACACACACACACACTCACACACTCACACAAACACACACGCTGACAGATACGCATTTTGGCTAATGCCAAAAACAAGAATAACAACACGGACCCTTGTAAGGACACTTGCAGTATAAGTCACTTTGTGCGCGCACACACACACACACTGAGTATGAGTGTATTAATATTCAGTCAGTACAGTAGCTGTGTTTACAGAAAGAGAGAGAGAGAGAGAGAGAATGAGACAGTGATGGAGCACGGCTCGCTCGCCCGCTCCTTGCTCAGCCTCGCAATGACTTCTGACTGTGATTAATACATCACACTGCATTAGCCTCGCCCTCTTTTTCCTCCTCCCTCCATCCACTCCTCCTCCTCCTTGTTTTCTATCACACTCAAAGAGAAAAACAAACTTTTTCCCTCCCGCTGAGGAATGTGTTGATGGGTTTGGCAGAACTGCTTTGTGGTACTGGGATCAGTGAGGTTTTTTTTCTGGAGTGGGGAAGTGGGCGGAGTCCGCAGCGGGCGGTGGTTAACCGAGCGTTGGCGTTCCAGAGACCTAGTAATGAAAGAGAGGCGGGCAGAAAGATGGCGCCTCGGCTGGGAACTCGTAAACGTGACGCGGCGTTTACGGGCCGGCCTCCGTTTCACTTTAATGCGTTTTCATATCTGCTCGCGTTGGCTGAAGTCGTTTTATAGTTTGATACCACACACACACACACACCGTAGCATACTACACAACTGCGCTAACACAAGCTTCACTTTCTCTCACTCGTGTTTTCTATCCAGGAAAACAACCACGGGGACAGGGACGTGAGACTGGCCACTGTCCCTCATCTCATCACTTCCTGTTTGACGCTGAAGGAGTTCATCACTTATGAATGGGGACACGACTCCAATAAATAATACAACCCCGTGTGTGTGTGTGTGTGTGTGTGAGGGAATGAGAGAGGAAAATACACCCTGTTCTGTTGCGTGTGTGTGTGTGTGTGTGTGCGCGTGCACATGTCGTGAAGTATTTAATCTAATCGTACGGTTTTGCTAAATCTGCGTCCACACAACAACCTGGAGGAGGAAAGCAAAGAGGGAAGGTAAGAGTTTCCTCCATCCTACTTGTTCTGAATGAACAGCAGCTCATTGAGAGAGAGAGAGCGAGAGAGAGAGAGAGAGAGAGAGGGGGGGGGGCGAATTAGGATTCCACTGTGGTGGTCGGTCGAGCGAAGCTTGACTTAGATAAATCACCTGCATACGCAAACACACACACGAGCATACACACATTTCACTGAAGCAGTGCTGACACAAGAATACAAATATTCTCTCGCACACACACACACACACACACAATAACACAGTGTGTATACAGGCAGGACGTAGTGAGAAGCAGCTAAGCACTAAACCTGCAGCAACACCCAGCAGCTGATCTGACACGCACACGCACACACTGAGATGTTGTGTGATGGAAGCCACGCCTCCCTCGCAAAGGTCAGCAGTTTGTTTGGATTCGAAAAGCGTTTCCTCTCGGTGATGCTCAGACTGCTCCGGTTTCCTGTGGTCGTCCAGGAAGTCTCTGAAGAATCTGTCGCGCCAGAATTAAATCTTAATAAATATCAATAAAACCTTCAGGCCGGTGAGAGACGGATGAAGTACAGGTGAAGCACACCTGAGAGGACGCGTTGAATCTGAGCGGATGTCCACGGATGTCGGACATTCCTTTTTACAGCCGCGCAATGAGTTTCACCATCAATCCACGAATTGACGTTGCAGCTCTGAGTTCAATCTTTTTTTCTTTTACAAAACAGTCAATGGCAGGAAGCGTCTCATCTCGTCTGTAGGATCCCTGCGCCGTGACGGCCGACACGCGGGAAGTGGTGTCAGCACTTCCCGGCCGCTCTCAGGAAGTGCGTGGGCTTTGGTGCGACCGTTAAAGCCATCCCCACGGGGGGAAAGACACAACCCCGACACGCACACAATCTCACAGCAACATATATGTGCACGTATACACAGGAAGGAACAGCGACACAATGGATGAGGCACAACAGAGAGCAGCAGGAGGAAAAAACAAGCGCTCCCTGTCCTGCCGTGGGGGAACCCCTGGATGTGTGTGTGTTATAGAGGGAGTTGGCTTGAAATGAGCACCTACAGAGAGTCCGGCTGTGTGTGTGTGTGTGTGAAGCACTGATGCAGACATTTAGGCAACATAACTGTCGTCATGAACCCAAAACCACATCCCGACCGCGAGAAAAGGATGTGTTCATCTCACCACACATGTGTTGGCATTTCTTATTTCTTAAAAAATGAATAAAATAATCAACTGTTTCTCTTCACTGTAAAAAAAAAAAAAAAAAAAAAAAGGAGCTTGCCGGCAGAACCGAATAATCTGAAGATAATCTGAGATGAATTGCCAATTCATTCAAACAGCTGTTGTGTTTCTTCAGTTCAACGCAAGCTGCCAAAATAGGACAGTTGTCCAACAATTTGACCTGCAGCATGTGACAATCACATGACCTCCCACCCGCAACACCAAACTGCCCCCCACCTGTCAATCAAACCAGCTGCACAAACACACACACAAACAGACACGCAAATGCACCGAAAGGCTCGGATTGCTGGTTGTCACCTTGTATTGCAGCGTGTTGACGAATGTGACCTCTGGCTTTGTTTATCCTCAAACAAAAGCCTAAGCGCCCGTAAACACACACACACACACACACACAGACAACTATAGAGACAAATGGCAGTCAATAACTTCCTCCCTCCATCTTTATGGAACTCGTTAACTTCTCTCTGCCTAATGGCTTTGTGCTGAGCCTTTTGTTAACCATCCTCACACGCACACATGCACGCACACGCACGCACACACACTCAGCAGTCAGCTCAGGTCGCACACTAACAGCATTCGATGGATTTTCCTGCGTTGATGAATCTTCTCTGTGATGGGACGTTTGGCTCGGAGGGAAATTCCATTGCCAGCTCTTTTCTTTTTTTTTTTTATAAATGACGTTTTTATGGATTCTTTTACATTTTCTCTGCTTTTAATGTCCAACATAAAGTCGTTTTGTCAGTTTGTTTACCGTCTCATTCGGCTTCAGACTTATATACACATCACACACTGTGGTTACATTACAGCTAACGGCTCACAGAGCCTCAGCCACGGAAATCTGCATTTTGGTTTAAACTGATGCAAACTATGATAACGCACATCGGGATTATTATTATTAAAGTTTAATCTGATTTTTTATTTAAACTACCAGAGGAAGTTGGACGCCATTTCTTCTTTTTTTTTTTTATTATTGACGGAACAATTCTGGGCAAACTTTTTTAATTGTAAACGATCAATCAACTTCACATGGGCAATCTCCATCTCCAGATATTGTTTTTTTTTTCAATCTTAGGAAATGATCAAGTGAATCCCAAGAATAAGAAACTGTCTCTTTTAAATACGATGCCGAGACTTTGTTGACGTAGACGAGTTCATTCTTTGGAATCAATTCCATTCCCTGTCGAATGACACAGAGTTGCGTGACGGATGTCGTCCCTTCTGGGGATGTCCTGGGCCTGTTTGTGCGTTTTTGTGCGTCTGATACCGCAAGCTGAGCCTCTCCGTGGGCCTTTCAATAAAGCCATTACAAAATATTAATCATCCAGTCAGACAGCGCTGGTTAGCTCATGATCGCACACGCTCCTGAAGTGGTGCTAAGCAAAATGTGTCGCTACCTGCGGGACAACACAAAGACAACGCGACCTGTCCGTCTGTGTGTCTACAGGAAGATAATGTGTCAGACAGACAGACAGCCGCTCTCTGTTAGTCACACCCATCAATCTCCAACCCGTCGGCCTTATTGATGAAGCCACAGAGCCGCTGCCAGCTGGCAGCTGTAGGAGGAGACGGACGCACAGACGGACGGACGGGGTGATGAGCAGAGTGATAAATAAAGGAGCGATAAGCCCCGCCCACCTGGTCAAAAAAAGGACATTAAAAGTCCCATCTGATGCAGGTTTTATGATGGGGGTCATATTCTGGGTCCTTGGGGTTCTCGTCTTAAAGGTTATTTACCTCCCTGACACCGAGGCAATTAGAACGTTTGTTCAGAGCTCTGCAGAGGATTCACTCAAACTGGAAATAAATCAAAATAATAGCTGGTCTTCACTTTACCAGTTGGACAACCGAGATGATGGACCTTCCCGTGGAAGCCACTCTGGAGTTCAGGCACCTGAAAGGCCCCTTGAAATCAGAACTCCATGTTAATAATAAAAACGAAATTCATTTATAGAGCGCTTTTTACGAATGCTCAAAGACGCGTCAAACAATAAAATTGAGAGAAGATAAATCAAAACTAGGCTATAAAACCACATTAAATGATTAAACTCAACAACTCAAAGCCAATATCAAAGCATTTTCAAATCTAAATCTGTTTCTTCTCATCGTCATGACTCATCCTTTACTTATTCTCCATCCAATCAGAGAGCTTTCTGGCATTCTTAACTCCTCCTCCATACACAGGGTCCTACGCTGTAGCAGGATAACAACCTCATCATTATTTTCATTATATTGTCAACTCTACAGTGGGGGCGTGACCCTTTCAACTCTATTGGCTGCTGTAAATGCCAATCAATATCCTGTCCAGCTTCCTGCTTTTACTGGACATGAGTTCATCTGGGTAATAAACAGCTGTGACTTCACAGGATCAGAAAAAGGTGGGTGGCATCTTGATATCTTGATATTCATTAATCTAAACCAATCAAAGCAGCCGTCTACTCTCCAATTACTCATGATAGGAGTTTTAACCTTTCAGGCCTCATTAAACTATGAGAGACGAAGAAGACGCACTTGAAGTATCAAAACTTCATGGAGATTAATCACAGGAGTTAATGGAAAGAAAAATAAACAGATGTTATTCTGATAAATCAATCAATCCTTCAGATTGTTTTTAAAGCAGAAAACCAAAAACAAGCCAAACACGCCCGAGGTGCCAATGACAGGATTTGCCCTTCACTTGACAAAAAGCAATGGGTGTAAGATTTCTGAGCCGACTCTGAGTTTCTTTCAATGTTTACGTCAAAATACGAGTGTTTGCTCATCGCTCTCAGAGGAATTGAGAGAGATTTGAACCCTAAACACAAAGGTCCCAGGAAGTGCGAAACAGAGAAATGAAGCTAAAAAAACCCCCTGAAATTAAGAGGCAAGCGAAGGCATCTGCAGTCCAAGGCTGATACCGACAGTAATCTAGTTACATATCATATAATAAAAAATGAAAAACCTGTTCATAACATGTTCAAGTACTGTGCTCAGCTTTTCTTCAGCATTTCTGAAGGTCCACTGAAGGAAAATCTCAAGTATTTTAGAATAAATGTGTTCCCATAGTTATAAGTAAACTGTTATATATTACTCATAATAATAAGCCTATTATGTAATTGTGGAGACAAAAGGATGCGCAAATAGAAAACTGAGTTTTATGTTATTACCAATATGTGCAATGAGGAACATAACAATGTGGAAGTGCTTCAAAACTGGCCCACTTGAATCCGTCAGTTGAAATTTAATCCAAATCGTTATTATTAAATATTGTGTTTCAAGCTGCAGTTTGTCAAATATGAGGATTCATGTCCTTTGGCTGTCAAATGTGGTTTTAGGCCCAACGTATCTCTGGGGTGTTTTTGCAATGGAAGCCAACTTTGGCTCTAGGAAAATACAACAGACATTTCTTGACATTTCATAGACAAAACCAAAACTATCTATTAGCTGGGGAGCAAAGGAATCGACAGATTAATCGATAGAGAAAACACAGGCCAAGTGTAAACTAAATAAAACAGATGCCTCAGATCAGCCAAAGTCCATCACTGATGATTAAACCGACACATACATGAGAAACTATGCTTTGATTTTGTACAATAAGAATATTTAATCATTCTATTATTTAATTGAATGTATTCATTTCTAATTCCACACTTATTATTATTGGGATTATAAGAGGGAAATTAGGGTTTTGGTTAACCTTAACCATAACTCCAGAGTTATAGGGGTTATAAGAGTGGAATTAGGGTTGGGGTTTCGGTGAAGTGGAGAAGCTACAGACATGGGAGTTGGTCTGTAGGGGTTTTCAGGGACGCCAAAAGTTTTGGTTTTGATCCTGTGTCACTCGGACATTGAGAAGGGGTGGAACTGGAAGATATTTTGGGGCTTTCAGACCTTTCAGCCAATTTCCTATGTCTGAGAGACACGGGACCGAGACCAGTGCGTTCGGGGTCCCTGAAAACCCACTACTACCAACTTTCATCTTTCTAACAGCAGTCCTTCACCAAAACCCTCGCCCTCGTTCCAAAGCGATAGGAGTTATAAGTCTGGAATTAGGGTTTTAGTAACCCTAACCCTAACCCTAATTCCAGACTTATAGGGGTCACAAGAGAGGAACTAGGGTTAGGATTTTGGTGAAGGGTCGGTGCTACAAAGACCAGAGTTGGTACCTAGGGTTTTCTGGGATGCCGAACACGCTGGTCTTGGTCCTGTGTTGCTTGGAAATCGGAAAACAGCGGAACGGTCAAAACGCAAACAACTATCTCGCCCATTTCCCGATGTCCGAGCGACACGGGACCAAGACCAGCGCGTTCGGCATCCCAGAAACCCCCCCCGTACCAACTTTCATCTGTGTAGCAACGACCCTTCACCAAAACCCTAACCCTGATCCCAAAGTGATATTCATCTTTGTAGCAGCGACCCTCCACCAAAACCCTAACCCTGATCCCAAAGTGATAGGGGTTATAAGCCTGGAATAAGGGTTTTAGTAACCCTAACCCTAACCCTAATTCCAGACTTATAGGGGT
>JAFBJU010001191.1:3792-21292 GCA_016785305.1 Colistium nudipinnis
AAAACACTCGAAACTCGCACAGCAGCATCGGCAGGGCTTTAAAATAGGGTAGGTGCGAAAATAAAGTGAAAAAGGTGTCAACTTCCTAATTTTTTAAGGACTTTTTTGTCGGCCAAAATGCGATAAAAAACGCCTTAGTACAGCTTAAGGCAATAGTAAAGCGTTTTTTTTTTTTGTAATTTTTTTGAATTTTTGACGACATGCACTATAGTATGTCGTCCATACTACAGTATCACCACATATTTTTACATCGACGACGTGCACTTTTTTTCCACTTCATTCCCACATCTACCCTATTTTTAGGCATTGCCAATGTTACTGTGCGAGTTTCGAGTGTTTTGACTTTTTGGCCAACATAAGGCGATTGTGACTATAATGTTTTTATATTTTAATAGACACACTATGTAATGACTTTTTTCACTGCAAAATGCATTGGAATGTCAGAAATACGGAAATATATGGTTAAGGTGAGAAAAAGTGAAAACATTTCATATTTTATGTATGTTGTCCAATATTTGACCAAATACACCATAAAATAGGATGATCCTTTATTGTCCCACAGTGGGGAAATTTGTGGTGTTATAGCAGCAGAGAAACAATGCAGAGGCATGAATAAAAAGGATATAGAATAAAATATAAGCTATGAAAACAGTAAAAATATATATAATCCACTAAAATTGTAAAACAAAAAAAAAAGTATATACAATGGAAATGTACAGTGTGTATTGAAATGTTTTTAACTATACATAATATTGCACTGTTACTAAAATATTGCACTATTTTGAAATGGTGCATTTTTTTTTGCACTTTGTTGTCTTACTGCAGTAGGTACGAAGGACCTGCATTACGTCTCCTTTCGACACTTTGGATTGGTCAGCTTGACACTGAAAGAGCTGCCCAGTGCTTTGGCTGTGTTCTGCAGGAGGTGGGACTCGTTGTCCAGAAGAGATCATAGGCCAGCCAATATTCTCCTCTCTCCCACCAACTCCACTGGGTCAAGGGGGTATCCCAGGAGCGACCTGGCTTTCTTAATGAGTAAAAAAAAAGAAAACAAACAAAGAACAGTAATGTCGTAATATAGTATGTTTAAAAAAAAAACTTAAAAGATGCTGTGAGATTGCAGAAATTTGACCAAAAATCGTCATACTATAGAATGTATCCCAAAACTGTCAGACGTAAAAAAAAAAAAAGGAAAGCACTTTCAAAGCATGCATAGCAACTAAGGCAATGCTTTCAAAATTCAAGAAAAAACGTCATACTGACATTTTTCATCAAAAAATGTCAAAAAACATTTTAAAAACACTTAGAAACAAGCATAGCCACGTCTGCAATGTAAAAACATGTGGTAGAGGTGAAAAAAAGGGGTTAACACCGTAGTATGGACGACATACTATAGAGTGACATTTTGGAAAATTTTGGACGACATACTGTACTATACTATGACGTTTTTCACTTTTTTCCCCACCCCTATCAATTTTTTTTTTCAAGATTGCCAATGTTACTATTTTAAGTGTTTTTAAATGTTTTGACTTTTGACATTTTTGGACGACATACTCTACTATGACGTTTTTGATAAAAGTTTGGACGACAAACTTTACTACGACAATGTAAATAGACCTACTGATTTTAGGTCTATGGTCTCTTAAACATCATGATAATATGTTGTGACACGTTTTAAAGGACAAATTCGTTTTTAGCTATCAAGAAATACCTTTGTGTGCCATTTTAGGTTGATTGAGTAATTCAACAGGCAGCTCTTTTTTTAAATGTATAAGATAAAATAAAGGTACAATAAATAGCACACGTATACTTTAAGTCAGACTAAACACAAATGCTGTGTGTGCTGTGTCTTTATGAGACCAATTAAAATAACATTTTAAAACATATTTTATGTTTTACATAAATGTTGAAATAGAAACAAATATATAATCACAACTGTTGATTGAATGGCTGCGTGTCCCTCCCTTTCCCCAGCTGTCGATGATTTCCAATCAAACTAAAGAGGAGCACCTGGAGGAGAAGAGTTCAAAGGCCCGTCACAAGCGAGAGGCTGTAAGTGTTTGGTCGGTGCCAACTCGCAGTTGGGACGTCTCCCTAGAATGTGTGGTAATTATATTTATTTTCTGAACTGGTGCTCGGCTCATTTGTTTGGTCTTTTGTGTTTGCTGTTGGGTTGAGTTGTGATCTTTACTTTACTTTGCTTTAACCGCTTTAATGTTGTTGTTTTTAAATAAACTTTAATTAAGATGAGGCTGCTCAACTTTGTTATGTAACGTCTAATTAACTAGCTCTTCTATTTTCTACTATTTTTAAATCAACCTTTTGAATCTTTCATAGCAGCAGTTCTTATTTTGTCAATGTCGTTTAATACAAACCCTTTCTCGTCTCAGCTGTAGCTCCACCCTGACGATGTCCAATCAGACTAACCACGCGCACCTGCCCTGGAGGAGCACAGCTTAAAAACTCCTGTGCCACCGTCAGAAGGTAGATGCTGTTGGTGTGAGAAGCAGTTTGTTGCTCTCAGTTTATTTTATTTTCTTTTGTGTAAATTTTACTGATTTTGTTTTCGTCTGGATGCAATTTTGTTGTTTTATGCTGGACTTAAAGTCTGCCAATGTCTAAACCTCAAGCCATCTTTCTTACCTTGGGTTCCGTTCTCCGCGTCGTCTTGTACAAGTCCCAGCATGGCAGCCAGACGAGCTCTGAAGGCCCGACTCCACCCATAGAGGACAACACCTGGGGCGCAGAAAGGCGAGTATGAAAGTTACTGCATGACTAAAAACAACAGTCTTTGGATGGGAACTGAACGTTTGCTGTATCATTGTATAAAAGTTACCTTCTTTTTTTGTTCTTGTGCTTCCAGGTTACGGCAGGCGTGTGTAGCCAGGGAGAGTAAGAGGAACTCGCTAGAACCATTGCAACGTCTCAACTTTGTCTTTGAGGTAAAAAAAAAAAATGCAGATGCAAGAGCAGCTTTGGTTCGTTGGGATGGTTTAATGAGCCTGACTCCAGGAGTTTGTTTGGATGCAATACACACCTCTGCTAATTTTAAAATTTAAAAAACGTTAAATTCTACAAGCGGAGTAAGTAGCTTTCTTTTATTATGAATATGGAATTTTGCTGACCTTCAACAAGTTCCCTTTTCTAAAATTCTAACTCAAGCCCATGTGTTCTGAGCACGGCTGGAAAACGCTAGTATTCCCTTTATAAACAACTGTCTATTATCCAGGTTAAGAAGTGACTCATTATTTCTCACCATGCACTGTTAATATCCCTCTGTTTACAGATGTTGAAATGTCAGAACCAAATGCCGCCGGCATTGGATTCGCTCCAACGACGAGACTTTCAGGTTGTAGTCGTGAGAAATTGGAAGAGTTTCACTTGTTTTCACTCATGATGAATGCTGGACTAGTGAAAGATTTCTTAAGATGTGTCACCTCTAACGATAAAGTTCAGGTACTTCCCTTTATTCAGGGTTAGGTGAGTCTGGGTGTAAATGATAAATTCATTCCTCCCCTGGTATAGGGTGAAGCCGTCATGATATGTTGTCAACTCTGATTAATTTAAACATCCAAATGTGCTTAAATGATCTGCAGTGATTTCTCTGCCTTTATTTTATCGCAGGATGTAAGAGGTTGGCATGATCAGAACTGGTACAGAAACAACTTTACACTTAATATACTTAAGAAATGTTTTGTTTATTTAGTTTGTGTCTCACAGACTTGTACTCTGTTTTCCAGCATGTGGTGACTTTAAAACAATTAAAGGAAGTAGTGGGGGCCTGGTCCCACTGCTGTACACACCAAGCATGAACAATAGTATCCAAATAAGTTGCCTCAGTGCAACAGCTCATTGAGAATAGTATAATTAGGCCACACCGTTCTAATTAAGCAAACAATGACAGCTCATGGGGGAACCCTCTTCTCCAGCCTCCTGAGCATGGTCCAGTTCACTGACAAAGAAGCAGAACAAAGATTAGGTACATACAGAAATGAAAGTATTTTGTTATTATCTATCATGTAATAGCAACATAAACAAAGGGTCAATCTTGGCATAGTTGGAAATCCAAACTGATAAAACTGCGACCGTGGTTTAACTCACCTCATGGCGTCAGGGCCTACAAAGCTGCGTCGACAGAGAGACGAGTCCATCCACCAAGACCTCGGGGATCTCCTTCACATCCTGAGATGGATAAAGAAGAAAATGTCAATAAACTGAAATAAGTAAAACCGCTTCTTTACAAGAAAGACTGCATTTTCGTTTTTGATGACACAAAGTACAAATACTCCATAATTTAGTCATTTACACTGTCACTGAGTTCAGCACTGAAACAACGATGATAAATCAACTAAAGACATTTATGAAGTCCTTAGAATACAGTTGATGCCGAGAAACAGATCCAAGTCCCAGTTCAGAGACATTTTCTGATCACACTGGAAACCATCACACATTAAACTTTGGCTAAGTTTCCTCAGACACACCAACAGTAAAGTACTTGGAACATATATGTTAAACAGGCTAATCATGAAGCTGCCCTAGCTGAAGCCTGAAAAATGAGCCAAAAAGTAAATGTTTTTTTTTTCTCCTACACTCAGGTCGGATGTTAACAGCCCATGGGAAGAGAAAATACAAGAAAAGTGTTGAGAGTTTAAGCAGCAGTTACCAAATGCTTTTTCTCCTGTGGGTCCAGGAAGTGGACGCTCCCATTTCCTTTTCCCGGGAGGGGGCAGGGGCGGACTTTACCAAGCAGAGTCTGTGGATCATATTAAAAATTAAACATGTTCGAGCTCCTCGTAAAAAAAACATTGTTATAATTGTAAGACAAATATTAGATCCACACTTGACATTTATCTGACTGTTTTTTCTTTAGTACAACAATCTTCACAGGGAAGGTCAAGAGGAGGCCCGGGCACATGGCACCCGCCATCACGTTGTGCACCCGCACAATCAATCAATCAATCAATTTACAAAAGATAATATGTTATAATTATTTGTTTCCCAGTTGTGAACAAGCACGGACATGTTCTAATAAAAGTGTTTCAGTTCTATATTTAGGTTAATCTTGAAAGCTTCCAATCCATGTACTTGTTTACAAATATATTAGAAGGCTACTAAAGAGGGGTTAGCGGGTGCGTAAAAAAAAAAAGTGCGGCTTAAATCAATTTAAAAAAAAAACGTTTCTCCTATTGCAACATTCTTAACATGTTTAGTTGGAAAAGAGCCAAGAAATCGATGTGCGTTTCTCCAACATATCAACAATTGAGTCGGATTTAGTTCAGCGCTCAGTGTCCACCGCTGCAATGAAAACGTTACGCAGCAGTTGTGTCGACGTGAACACTCGGATCGGGAAGTTAACGGAGAAAAGAAAAATGTTCGAAATGTGTTGAGGAAGACGAGAATTGACGCAATACTCACCAAATGTTTGTCCACGTGTGTGTCATCAGGTCCGCCAGGCTCCATGTGGAAGTCCCTTGGATAAAATCGGAAGCGGAGTCTTCGAATACCATTTCTCGAGGGGGGGGCGGACTGTTCCAAATCAGGAACGCTCCACCAGTGTCCTGCAGGGGTTTTGAAAATTCTATTTGACAGATATAACCTCACAGCGACAAATGACAAAAGTATTGCATAAAAAAAATAAAAAAAAAATCACACCGACAGAAACTAATCTACCCATATAACCTGAAATTTAGCTTGGTTTAAATGAACAAACATTGTATTTACCAATGAATACTGTGGTCTTATTTAGTATCTTAAATGTATATTGAATATTTGATAGTATTTAATCATCAATTAAATAGTACAATGTCTATTCAACTGAAAGAATGATAAAATATTGAAACTTGTTTAACTGGTTCTGGTCCTGGTTGAAGGGAAGATGATCGTCTCTTCGTCGCCCTCTTGTGTTGATGGCAGGACAGGACACTTGGAAATGAAAACGGTAAATGTGACATTGCTTCCAGGTCCGCTCAGAATAATATGAATACATTTTATTTAGTGCGCTTACACAGGTGCTCAAAAACGGTTTACGTTACAAAAAAAAAAAAAAAAAGGCACAGCAGGAGGCAAAACAGCAATGCAGACAGAAACCGACAGACCGGCTTCCAACTCTGCTGCCGATGCCGGGCACAAGGGCATCACGGCAGACATCTCTTTGGTTTGTATTTTGCGGATAAGGTGACACAATGGAGAATGTTACTTTAGCATAACCTGGATATTTCTGCGCCGAGATGCTGAACGGGTTCGAAGCGGCTCGTTAGTCTTCAGTGGACCGTTAGAGAACAGAGGGTTCGTACAATCATTTTTGTGTACTTCCTGGGCATCAAAGCTTCATAATTTAAGTTTGTGTTTATGAATCTAGAAAATGCACCATATTGATTATAGAATGTATCTTGGGAATAACTTTATTTTGTAACGTCTTTTCTTTATGTCCCCTTTTTAGGGTGTAGCATGTACATCTGCAACAACATGCTCACACTTACAACTACACTACTTAAGGAGGAGTCCCTGCGTACCTCTTCTTCAAAATACATGTGCACCAAACATGTTCATGACTGAAAGGTAGAGCTCACAAAATAAAAATCAGTGGTACATCAAGTAAATACTTAAAAGTGACTCACCGACTCTTACCCCTGGAGATCTTACTACCGGTTGAAGCTGAACTTCTCGCCGGCGCAGGGCCTCCTCTGCCAGGCATCCGAGAGCCGAGGGGGCGGGATGAGCAGCACGGATCCAGCTGTGTCTCACCTGGAGCTCAGCGGGGGTCAAGTTATCAAGTTTTTTTTCACATTTTTGACTTTGTCCACTTTTGCCCCCCCCACATGATATATATAGGTGCACATTTTTAATTTTTTTGTCATTCTGGAAAATATACTCGGATAGGACAATATTATCCATCTTTATCTCTGAGCTAATCAATGGATTAAGACAATATAAGAATAACTGAATGACTGTTCCGTAATAACCCACATATCATTTACAGGTGCAACCAAGGAGGTACAAGTCATGACTCGGGACAATGTAGTGTTTTTACCAAACAGAACTTTATTTATTCATCCTTTGTATCAGATTATGCTGTCTTGGCAGCCCTGGTACGCTTCTTTTTTACCACAACGGGCTTCTGGCTCTTAAGAATGGCACTGGCACGACGTAGGGCAGCCTAGGAAGACACATTCAGACTCCAATTAAGTAGTTGAACATTTTTTAAATGCAAACTTCTAGTTAAGTTAAAGCCCAAACTGTAAGACAAACCAATAGGGTGACTATATGAGATTTTTCCATCAAACTACAAAAAGCTTACCATGCGCAGGTCCTTCCTGTAGTTGTTCTTGCGAATGATGTGCCTCAGGCTGTTGAGGGTGGCACGGGAGTTCTTGTTGATGGTGATCTTCTCATAAGAACCTGCAGGTTTGTGCTGGCCTGTTTAAAAAGAGAACAGTCAGTCAAATGTAATCTTACTAGAAGCAATAATACAAAAAAAACACATCGCCAACCACCTGGTTACATAGATCCAGCTGCATGTGCCAAGATCACATGCACTATTGTTCATGGCCTAACATCTCAGTTCATGTATGTATGCATGCATGTTCACATGTGCACTAACGATATGGCTGCCCCATGTCCCATAAATCCCCAAAAAATAAAGTTATTTCAGTAGTTACCTGCACGCTTCTTGAGCACAACGACAACACCTTTGCCATCAGCTGCTGGCTGCACACCAACAGTCCTCTTGTGCACCAAACCATTGAAGCGGAAAGAGTTCCTTGACTTCAGGTTGTTGGCCTCCTAAAATGTGAACAAAATAAACTCTGATGACACTCCTGAATAGCTTATGTAGCATTCATATCATCCAGACCAGTCCTGCCATATTCCAAAGACTACTTAACAACAGAGGAAGGTGGCACCGTTTGCCAAACACCAATAATCATCAGAAGTAAAGCCACAACAAACTCAAATAATTAGGAAAAATAGTCTGTTGAGCTTTCACCCTGGCTCCACGGGCTATCATTTCCTATTATGAAACCTTAAGCTGTCAAGTTTGACCATTGCATCACTGGACATGAGTATACTGAGATCCAACTGAGAGCAATACTTAGTCAATTCAATTATGAAAACAAATATGAAAGACAGAGAGAAACATATTTATACACACACAGACATAGAGCGCGACAAAGCCAGACATTCACAAAAAAAATGGTTTTGGACTGTATTTTGAGTGATCACTGATACTTAATCATTCTTCACAGAATTGGCAATTCAACAATTAAATCAATAGTGAAACTATTAGTTACTGCCGTGATCCACAGGCGTGGACAGGCACACAGGCGCCCACATGCACACACGTTTTATATCTGTTTACTCACAGTACTGTAGGTCTGTCCGTTCCTCTTGATGAGGAAGCTGGAACAGTTCCTGATGACCATCCACTGCAAATGGGCCGACATGATGAACCTGGATAAAACAGATCCATGCGTTAGTTACATCAAATTTGACAGGTTGGGTTTCTCCATTCACTTGGAACCTAACGATAAGTGTTCTTAACATTTACTTCTAAGCGAGTTTAAGGTGGCTACCAGGAGCAAGTTCTTCCCCCGGTATGGTACGTTTTAAGCTATCTGCACGTAAAGGTACAACGTTTGAAAATGCTGTTTAATTGTAGTGCGGTTCGCTAGCTTTAGCTTCACACATTAGCACAACGAGGCCTAGCCGGGGCGACGTGTTCGAAACATTTTAGGTCTATTTCAATACTCAACCGGGGTATTTACTTTCACAAATCGACATATAATAATATATGCAACTATAATGTTGAACGTATGTGAAAAAACACAGGCTGGAAAAGGAAATAAACGTACTTTAAGAATCAGCTGTTGGCGGCTGATGTGACCACGTTACCGTTTAGCAGAGGGAAAGGACTAGAGAGAGCGGAAACTGCTTTACGGAACTTCCGTCTGAGATCCTTGCGCATCCAAAGCCACCTTTTTGGGAAATATTGATACAAGAATCCTAATTTCGCCTAATAAATGTGTATATTTAATTAATAATTATTTTCTATACGGTTTATGTTAATACATACACTTTTGATTGTGATTATAGGGCGTACTAGTTATCACTAAACCCGGCGGAGGAACACGTCCTCTCCACTCTCTGCAAACCCTTGGCGTGACGTAACTACTGTGCGCCTGGTGTTTACAGGAATCCGTCAAACATCCAACATACGCCAAATAGCAGCTGTTTAAAGCCCGAAAAGGGAGAATAAGATTATAACATGAGCTCATTTTACGAGTACTTGTATTAAAGAGGACGAATGCTGGTGTGATTGGATGATGTGACCACACCAAAACGCTGTTATAGGTGACAATCACCCGAAAGAAACAAAACAATTTAAAGTCAAATGTAAGACTGGGAACGGCGCCTTAATGTGATGGAGGAAGAAGATCTGGAGGCAGTCGGTGAGCAGTTGTACACTCGGATTTACCACCGACACAAAGACGCTGCTGGAAAACTCACAGGTGAGATGATGTTATGAAACAGCAGTAGCTCACACTGAGAATGCCAGTTAAAACACAAGTGCCCACGCCCGCGTGCGTGTTCTAGGTATGTTGCTCGAGCTGCCAGGTCCTGTGTTGAGCCGGATGCTGCAGGACGAGGCCATGCTGACTGACGCTGTGGAGAAAGCGCTCAGAGCCCTGCAGGTAGCTCAGGAACCAAGCTACAGGTATTCTTCCTCCATCGTCCTGACTGGAATGGAATTTAGGGGGGGAAAGAAACAATATACACATGCTGGTTGTACGTGTGTATGACTGATTATCAAAAAATGGACACACATCATTTATTTTTGCCAAAGCAAAATTAAACCGAGTGTATTCTCACCTCTTCCATGCAGGGTGACCTGTAAGGATGAGGATGATGCGTCTGTGTCCTCGGACTCTCTCGGCGAGCAGCTGTTTGAGTTGGTGGATGTCTACAATACTGGCCACTCGCAGAAAATCACAGGTGAGAAACAAACAATGACCTTAATTATCACTTTGTCCAAATAGCATGCAGATTATCGAGGCGCTTGTCTGAAATGAATCACAAGAGGGCCCCTTGTCTACTACAGGAATGCTTCTGGAGCAACACAAAGAGGCCGTTTTAAATCTTCTTTCAGATCCAAAACTGCTGGAGGAGAAGGTGTACCTTGCACTGGAGACACTAAAGGAGACGGATGTCAGTGAGTCGTCGGACGCCGACGACACAGAGAAGCTGGGAGAGAAACTCTTCTGCCTGGTGGAGGCGATTGATCCTCTTCACGCAAATGATATTACAGGTGAGCTGATGCTGTGTTGGCATTTCTGTAAACATGACTATTGATCTTCCTAGAATGTTTTTGGAGATATACAACTGGTCTTTGAACTTATAAGTTGTGCATAGAGCCTATTTATACACAAATGCAGCATATATCAAGGTGTTCCCAGGATTGTGCTCCTGGAGTGCAACATCTGTTCCAGTTGTTCTTACATCCCTTGGTACTTCTTGATCTCATGTTCCCCTCTGGCATAAGCCACACTGGATGGTAACTTGTGCATGCGGGTTTAAGTTCTTTTTCATCACACTAATGATATTTCGTTCGTATTGTATCCGTCCGTGCAGGTATGCTACTGGAAATGGACCCAACTGCTCTGCAACAGCTGCTCAGTGACCACACAACGCTGGAGGTTGCTGTTCAGAAAGCACAAGCAGCTCTGGACACTGGACATTAAACTTTTACACACAGCAAAAGACAGTGATTCATGAGTAACTTGAAGGAACTCTGATAATATGGTAGAAAGAGCTGACCCATAGTTCCCAGAGATGACGAGTTAACTGTTGCCTAGCCAGTTTTTGTTGCATTATACTGATCATTCAGTGGCTTGCAGAGGATCTCATTTGGACAGTACCAATGAAACGTGATAATGTGGATAATGTCACTTTCTTATACGGGTGCTCACCATGCTAAGGCATAATTGTCTCTCTTAGAGAAAAAGACTGAACACAAGTGAATGAAATGAAGAATATGTGTGTGTGTGTGTGTGTGTGTGTGTATATATATATGAATATTGTATTGCTCCAACTGAGAGCCATACGTTGACAACAAGACATCTAAATCATTGTTGCCCGATGAAAATAGTGGGGAAAAAGTGCATGTCACAATGTTGCCAAAAGTCATGTTAAGCTAAAATAGCGAGTATGCATGAATAACTTTAATCAAAATTAATATAAAACTTTAGGAATACATTAACATCGATCACTTCATAAATGATTGTAAAGAGCTGTTTGGATGGAGTGAAGTGATTATTGTTTTCATTGAAACCAACACAGCTTTTTAAAAACATTGCTGAATACACCTGGAAAATTGCCTTGTACTCTTCTCTTGAATTTTCTCACAAATATAACAGATTTTGCCTAGTCCCGCCTCTCCCACACTCAATCATCACGTATCACTTATCGTTAGATCTATATCGACTTCTATTATAATCTTAATTGGTGATTGGTCTTGAGCCGTGTCTTGGCATCACACCTGCACAGAAAGGGCAGCTCCACTGCTTGGACTCCCCTCTAACCATTTACACTCGCCAAGAGATCTAACCTATGTCCACATAATTATATTATAGTCATTTTAATTAATGGTAAAACAACATTTACAATGAAACTAGTACACATTTCTTTGATTGTGCTACAGAGCACAAAAATACCTTTTATTACCATTTTGTTTTTATCTTTTGTATTTACGGCAGTGTCAAGAACTTTACATGAGGCATTCTAAAATATTCTAGAAAATGGTTACTTCCGACACAAAGGGGAGCTTTTAAAATTATAAACAGATGTTAACAGAAAAAAAACACTAAAATCAAGATTTAGGGGCATAACAAATAATTGAATTGAAAAGAAAATAATTTAAGTGAATCAAAGTCTTTAGAGTGCAATCAGCTCTCGTTTCACAATTTAGATAACAATTTATTTTTCTGCAGAAGCGGCCAATACAAATGGCCAGAATATGAATCCAAGTCATCTCTGGTCAGTCATAAATGCATTTTGTTATAGCTATTCAGAAAAAAAAAAAGTTGATTTCCGTACACACACACACACACACTCACTCTCACACACCATCTTGCCTACAGCCCATAAATACAATCAATCTGATATACAAATATTTGGATAGATTTATTTTTAGCAATATTTAAAATGCAGTTTTAATCCAGATTGCGCATATTCTGAACTCCAACCCTCGCTTCGTTGATATTGTCAAACTACTCATTGAGGAGACTCTAAAGCCCGACTTGGACGAAAGCCCTAACACAGCTTTAACTTCACATAAACGTTATGTAGCTATTGGGCAGGAGGACATTTAAATAAATATGAGAAACAAGCCGCACCCCAACAACGCAGAGTTCCTCCAATGCCTAGGTTGTGAAGCCAGCTCGAGTCTCTTTCCTCTATCATACAGCATCCTTTAGTGGAGCGCAACAGAAGAAAAGCAAACATCAACACGGCAGACCCTACACTATTGACTTAATTCATTCTCATACATAATGCTGCCTCCAGCAGACATGGGTGAGATGCAAATGCACTTACAAGTCCAAAATTACACAGTGAAATTAAAAAGGTGCCACTCTCTCGCTCTCTATCCATCACACACACAAATCTATTGAACATACATGGACAATTGGACTTAAGACAAACCTAAAACAGGACCTGGGATTATTATTCTTCTCGTGACAGGGTTGTATTTGAGGGGAAGCTGAACAGCTTAGAGGAGAAACGTTTTCATTCTATATTAAATTATGCCTACACTGACAAATGACTCTGTGACACATTATGCGTGTTAAAAACCCATGATTCATCTTTTTGTTTCACGTTTGGATTCAAGCATAAGCCCTTGGTGGAGATGCCGCGCTAGGTGAGTACTCCGGTGACAATCACAGGACTTAAAGAGATGAGTGGTTTAGATGTTTGACAAAAGGCCGACGAGATCGAGCATCATTATGCGTCTCTGGGTGCAGGCGAAAAAGAAGGGTCCTTACGACAGAGAGCAGTACGTCCATGTGCTTCATTTAATTCCAGGTAGGATATCACTCTATCCAACAAGTCTGTTTTATGCCATCTTTGCAGGACAATGTTACTTCAACACTGGATACTGGCGCTGACCGCCCAAACGACCAGAACGGAGTCCACCCCCCGCTGCTGCACTTGTCTGGGTAAAGGAGCACCAGCAATCAAAAAAATTAAGCCGTGCAAACAGGGGAAAAAAATTATAAGAGGGCCCGATACGGTGCCTCAGGATACTGGTTCACACCGATTATTTTCCGTTTCAAATCCTCACCTGTGTAAACTGTGCAGGGTTATAAAAGGTGACGCCTCCTGTGGGTGCCGCTGCTTGGGGTGGATGGTTCTGCAATGCACAGACAGGAATTAGAACAATGTGCGCAGTATTACTCTCCCACTACTTCTACAGGCACAGACGGAGAGGACTGACTCCCAACGCAACACATGTTTTGAGATTGTAAAACAGTGGCGATGTACAGTGACGCAATGGGAAAAGAGGAATTTTGACCCACAGTGAGTGTGGTTTAGTAACCATGCAAGCTTTTTGATGGGTTAATGAAGCAATGTGCAGCAATCAAGGACGCCGTCCTGCAACGGTCTCCAGCATGCTTCACTCTCGGAGATACAACTCAAAGTGGCCGTTTTTGGTTGAAAGAGTTCACTAGTATGAGTAACATAATGCTGGCAACTGTGTAATGTTACAATTTAAATAAAAAAGCACAGCGGTAGTGAAGGAAATGTCAGGGCATCTAAAACAATAGCATATATTCTTTAGTGACCATGATTCTCCGCACCAAATTTTGGGCCAATCCATGGTATGAATGTTGGGATACAAACTCTGACCTTGCCAGGTGGGGTAACAGAAAAGGTCAAAGATCCTCGGCAGAGGGCTTTAATCTTCATTCTGGCCACCGCACAAAAGTGTCAGGCACTCCATCCAGAAGCTACTGGACCAAAAGTGGTTTGCTTTGACTTTGGTTGTTCATATGGAGTGAAGGCTAACAGTTGCTGGAGACCGTGTGCAGGCGAGCAAGCAGTCACCCATGGGTATGGTTGGAGCGATGGCGTTTTTTTGGTGCAAACAGTGAAGCGAGCAGCGAGCGAGGGGAGGGACGTAGCGGGTCGGGCGGACGGGTGAGCCGGCGGGGGATGAGAAGGGGAACCATGAGGCTCAGCTATGAGGTACCTGGTTTAAATGCTGACTCACTTCGCGTGATAAAGAACTCATTGAGCTAGATCGCGAGAGCTAAAGACAGCGGGAGGGAAATAAACAGTAGAACCCAAATTAATGATCTCCCATGATGAGATCCGCTCCCACTACCCACCAAATCAGAATGAGAATAAACAGTCACCCTTAGAAAATGATGGAAAAAAAAAAAAAAAAAAAAAAAAAGATAAGACATTTATTTTGCCGTTCATTTAGGGAAAAGAAATTGTACAATATTAAAATCAAAGATGAGCATTTAGCATGATTATCAGGAAAAAGAAACCAAGTTGACGTGCATGCATTCTCGTGTTCTTTCATCCCCCTTAATAAACGATACATACATTCATACAACTAGGCAAACCGCGCGCGCTGGCTGTTAGGTGTCAGGCATTATGTTTCAGTGGTGGCATGATGGTTCTATGGTAGCTACAGTAGCATTTGACACGAATTTGAAGAAAAAGGGAGAGAGAAAAAAAAAAAAGGAATGTATGTTCACCTCCCCGGACTGTAAGCCATCAGGCACCGAAGGACCCTCTGGGGCAGGTGGCAACAGCGTCGGGTTGAACATCTAAGAACAGATCAGAGCGGCGAGGGAAGACAATCTGGATGAGCCCGGCTTCTGCAGTTCAACGTTAAGTGCTCGGCAGGAAATTTGAAGCAACCGTGGACTTTTCAGCATTAGAGCAACAATGTGCAAAGTTTCAGATCACAGGATTTACTTGTGGAGCGGCGCTGGTTTGGTCTCGGTTCGGCGAGTTCTGCTCCTGATGTCCTCCTTCACTGCCCTCCATGGGTTGGTGATCGTCGGGAGCTACACCAGTGACGGAGCACAACTCTTTCATTACTTCCTCCGCAGCCCTCCGAGGTGTCCAGCTTGTGACTGCGTGTCAACAAAGCGGACCAAAGCGGACACGGTTCCATTTCAAACGAGACACATACCTGAACTAGGCACGAAAAAGTTTGCGGGCATGGCCATCGGTGCCAGAGGGGCGAAGATGTCGGCTGGAGCGGGGGCGAACCCGCCCGGTTTTGCCGTTCTGCTGGGGTTCAGAACATCCACGTATCTGCTCTTAGTGCCTGAGAAGATGGAAACACACACACTAGTGTCACGACAGTGAATGAAAATATAAATATTTTCAGGGGCATCACTTAAATGACACTAATTACGCTTTCTTGAGAATTAACCCCGCATCTTACCGGCCTTCCTGGAGAAGATGTTGACGGGGGGACCGCCACCCGGGGGGGCAGCAGGCCCTCCGGGGCCAGGGACCGGAGCCATCCTGGGGAAGCCAGACGGGGGTGGTGGAGGGGGCTTGCTCTAATAGATCATTAAGAAAGCCACACCTCAGAACTCGTCGGCCTCTACAGCTGGCGGTTTGGGTTTAAAAATGAATTTTGAACATCCTGCTTAAAAATATACGGCCGATACGTACCTCCTCTTCAACCCCATTCAAGTCGACCCATCGCTTCCTCTTTTCGTCCCACACGATCTGACAATTGAGAACAACGCGTACGGATATAAGACACAAGGGGCCTGTGCAAAACTGTGAAAACGCGATCTGTACAGCCTGCACCAGCTGTAACTTACAGTCGGGTTTTTGTCATCCGGCAAGTGAGCCTCATTCTTCCCCTTCCCATACAACCACTTCAGCCAACCACCACCACCACTCTGTGCGTAGAAAGAAGCAGGAAAAACTCAGCTGAACACTGAAAAAGCACTGATGAACCATAAGAATGCAAATGTGTGAATAGGAACCTTCTTCGGCGAGTCTTTCTTCACTTTCTTGGCCTCCTCTTTGCGGGGCTGTTCAGGAATCGAAGGCGGCGGTGGAGAGGCCTGCTTGATAGCCGAGTTGCTGCGCTCTCTTCCGGTGGAGTGAGTGGAAGACTCGGAGGTGGTGCGCGATCGCCGTCCTGGAGCCTGTAGATCAGCAAAACTAGAATTATAGACTTTTGACCTTCTTGTTGGGGTGCCTCGACATGGCATGCATTTGTGCTATGATGTAATCACTGAAATGATATTTGATCATACTTAACCATCTTCCGAGCATAAAATGATTGTAATAAAGATATAATGGCACTTTAAATGTATGATTCCCTGTCCATGCCTGTATAAAATGCTTTTTTATGTATTTATTTTTAATCCTCTACATGAGGCCCTGTAAATATTTAAAATTTGAGCAGTTTATGCTTATCATAACAAACATACCATATGCATTGAAGATTGTGAAGCGGTCCTTGTTCTCCCAGGGCCCTGAAACGCAAGGAAAGACAATGTGGTGAACATTTTTCTTTCAGTTTTTTCGAAAAACACAACCGCGATTACAACTGGAAGGAGAGACCAACCATGTGAGCCATTTGGTCATAGAAGTCCATCTGAGGAGTGAAGGAGTTCCTCCGTGATGGTATTTGCTGAGCAGCGTGCATCTCTGGCGGGGGCTGGTAGGGCTGCTCCACGGGAGGCATGTGCCCAGGAGAAGGGGGCATGAACTGAGGCATCTGGGGTAACGGGGTCATCTGCACAGGCGAATGCGGCACTTGAGGGGGCATCGATGGCGACATTTGGCCCACATGAAGAGGTGGGGCAAACGGCTTCTGGTGGGCTCCTGGATACGACTCCGGCTGTTCAGGTTGAGGCTGAGGCTGAGGCTGGAAGGGAGGAGGGGCAAAGCCGTGATCCTGTGGAGGATAGCCCGAGAAGGGGATCTGAGCCGGGGGTCCACTGGGAGGTACCGGGTAGAACTGGGGCACGTCACTCGGCGGGAGATGCTGAGGATGGGACATTCCCTCCTGAAGGATGGAGGTGGGGGCTGAAAATAAATAGAGGCGTTGTCATCTGGGACACTCTGAAGTGGCTCCGTCAGGTTAAAATGTGAGCACAAGAGCACTTTTTCCAAACACACAAATACATTTCCACAGACGCACACAAACCCACACACACACACCTGGAGGCATCAGCTGCACTCCCTCTGGTGGAGGCCCGGGCAGTAATGAGCTCATGAGTTGGTTGTCAGGAGTGGGGCCGTCCACCTCCAGCGGCATGCTGTACGGCTCAGGCGGGCTGGGTGGATCCAGGTCAGAGGGACTGCTGCAGAGGAACTGCGTAGGAGTTGTTCTGTCGGCCATGTAAGTAATCACCCCCGTCTGAAAACAAATAAATGAAAAAAAAAAAATGAAATTCACTCTGGAACGACAGAATTTATTCCACGATTGCAAGTTATTGGTTTATCTATA
>JAFBJU010001191.1:23792-223988 GCA_016785305.1 Colistium nudipinnis
ACAGCACCATGGCCAGGTGAGGGCGCCAGTCGCCCCACTTCTCCTCTCCACAGCACTACACGAATACAACACATTCATTGCGAAGAACGTTGAACGCCCAACAACTGAAAAATATCAAACTAGGCGACTTCTTCAGAAAAAAATCCTCAGAAAAATTTAAACGAGAAATTAACGAGAAAGGCCACAGCAGTACTTACAGTGGCTGATGCGGGCATCCTCCCAGACATCAACTGGTACACCGTCTGCAGGGGGTCATTGATGGGCAAGCTGTTGGCAAACCTAAACAACAAAGACAAAAAAAATCAAAATATACGAAATGTCACCGTCACAAACGCGCGTGAACGAGCACAGAGCCGCGATTTCACATGTCTACCTCGTCATGACACGTGCATGCGTCCTGTTGTCCATCTTACTGGCCAACAGCAGGGCATGGCCCCAGAGACCTCCCTTCATGGCAGTTTCCAGCGCATCCTGTTACAAAGACAAAGCGGCGACAACGCTTCAGATCTCACGGGACAAAAAGCTCCATCGAAGGACAGCAATAGAGCTGAAGAGGGGATTTTTTTATTTTTATCCTACCTTCTTTCGGCCAAACAGAAGCAGCTCCCTAAAGCGCTCCGTTTCCTTGCCGGCGTTCTCGAGGACCGTCATGGCGGTGTCAGAAAGCAGGGAGAGCGGTCCCGCTTCGGCCACGTCCTCGGCTTCTGCCAGCGGCTCATTAAAATCAATCAGGTTGGCGTCATTGGGACTTTTGCCGGGTAGCCAAACGGAGCGATGCTCCTTCAGCAGGAGGTCGGCGATATCGGTGCCGACTACAGTCTTCAGGGAACAAGTGACAAAAGGAGATCGATGAGGAGAAAGCCGCGCCAGCGGAATACGTCCCATTCTAACTTGAAGTGCTCTTTACGGTCCCGCTACACCCGCCCAGGCTCACCCCGTTCTGTCTGCAGAGCAGCACAATGAAGTCCCAGATCAGGCGGACAGAGTCCCTGTCCAAGAGGTTTTTGTCCCGAGAGCACTCCAGGGCTTTGTTTTGGGAGAACTTTATCACGTCCACCTTATGGGTCTCCTCCCTGACAGACGGGGGAAGACAAGAAGCGAGGGCTAGGTTAGCATTGGTTGGTCAAAGTTTTTTTTACTTCCTTTTTTGCCAACTACTTCCCATGGGTTCAAAATCAATGAACAGGGCTTTTCACAATAAACACGCGCACTGCAGTTTCTTGCGCAAACTCCACATAGACTTGCTCTGCCTGCAGCCAGAAAAAAAAAAAATAATAAAAATCGGCATCTTGTAAAAAATGTAATACAAAGCACTGTTTTAAGTGAATATGCCATACATGACTGCAACTATTCAAAAAGATATTCTATGTTTTTAATATTTATTTTGTTAAGGAGGAAAACCGGCTTGTTGGAGCTGCTTGCGAAAGACAGCCCAGGGAAGTCCTGGAAAAAGGACGGATGCATCGCTGGTTTGGGTTTTCCCCGCTCGATTTGTCGACAGTCATTCCAGAATGCCGCTAGTCTTGCCCTGTTAACGTTATCGTGTTTACATTCTTTGTAATTATTTATAAAGGGGTTGAGTTAACTCACTTAACAAGAGGTCCAGGGAAGGCTCGTAGTTTGGCCTGATCCGGGGTATCCTGTAGCATGGTCTGCAAACACAAATGCGGTTCGAAACGCCAAGTAAGAGAGCTTTAACATTGTGCAACTGAGGAGACTGAGGTAAAGTCATGCAAATGTTGTCACACAGTCACACAAAAATCACACAGCTATAGCTATTGTAAATGAACAGGCAGGTTCTTGAAGAGTTGGTCCAACGTTCTTAAGAGCCTAAAGGGACAGTTGTGGTTATGTAGGAGTATTTATTATTTTGTAAAAAAGAAATAAGACAACATTTATTTATCCATCACTTTAAACCAGCACCAATTCCCCGAAATATCACAAATCTTTTAAAGGATCAGTTGATTTCCAACTTGAACAGGTCCAAATACTGCTAGTTTTGGGGAAATTATCCAACCCAGAATAATACTGGGGAAACTAAATAAAATTAAATATACGATTTCTTTTTTTTTGTTGTGTAGACATTTTAAACACCTACGATATATCAAACATCCAAATAATATGACAGCAACAGTAGGACTGAGTACTGAAATCCCAGAACCACGATGACGATGTGTAAATGCTATAGAATAATACGTACCTCCATGTTGTAGATATCGACGAGAGCGGGCTGTCCAGCAGAGGGGAGATTGGGCAGAACTTGTACTAAATGACCACCGGGTCCGAAGCGGGCACAACGGTGGGGTATGGTAAACTTCTCCGGGGTTGCAGGACGGGGGGGGGCTACGAGAAATACAAGAGTCGGACAGTAAGTGTTTGTGTGATCTCTGATAAGGGGTTCTGTTCGGAATGTAGAGATTTGAAAGGCTTAAAATCAAAGCAGTGTCGTGAAATCTTAAAACGACTCACGTTGCTCAGGGCTGACCCAGGTGCTGTCTGCTGTGTACTCGGCGGGATAGAGGTACTGGCTGTAGTTCTGGGAAGCATCCGCTTGGTTTGGGTATTGTACATAGGAGTAGTCCACAGCCAGGGTGGAGGAAGTGGCGTCGTAGGCCGCCGACACCAGGTCAGGCTGGCTCTGGTATACCTGGCTCTACAGGAAGCGGAAACAAACGGATGTCAAATATCAAATGGGGAAACCCCAAATACCGCAGGTTGCCGACATTTTTTTAAAGGAGGATCCGCAACTGAGCAGCAGCTCAGTGAGCTGAAAGGATTGAGTCAGGCGGTTGGATGGACAGGTCAGGGGCGAGGACGAGAACATGCGTTTGTAGTCATATATGGATAGAATACGAATCAAGGGGCAGGGTTGGCAGCAGTGCGTATTTCTGACAGAATTTCTATCAAAAAATCTAATGAGAAGACAAAAACCAGCAATGCATTATTCCTGCTTCTAAAAAAATAAAAATTTATAAAGAGTATATATAGATATATATATATATATCTATATATATCAGGGCTATGCGTAGATTAAAAATACCTAGAACTAAGGTCAAAACCTTTATCTTAAATCTACACAACTAAGAGTAATTGGAATGACGCTCACCCCTGTGCAACTCACAATAGAGCGAGTGTGGAGTACATGATGCGATTCCAATGGGTACAGAGTGTGAAAGTAGCGCGGCGGTGTATACAATGTTGTCTTTATCTTTTTTCTGTGAATTTCACAGAGTACACGCATCAAGGCCTCTATCAAAACTGTTAACGGCTTAAACATGACCCGCACTATGTCCAACTTAAAATGACGCAAATCCAGCTGTGAGACGAATGAAACGCCTCGATGTCAAAAGGAGACAGTTATTCTTGAAAAGGCAATAGCTTCCCCATTTCAATTTGCAAAAAATGGCTGGTCAGACATTTAGGCGCGTGGTACGATTCGAAACGCGACGAGGCAACCGGTTCCGTCGCCGTGAGTCAGCAGTTTACCTTCTGCGACCGGGAGCTGAAGCTGCTCCGTCTGCTGTGGTGGCTGTTGGAGCTGTGCACGCTGTGGGCCGACTGCTCGCTGTGGACGCTGCGTCGGTCAAAGTCGTCGGCGTACACCTCTCCGCGCCGGTGGTAATCGTCGTCAAAACTGGGGTCGTAACCGGGATAGTACTGCCACTGGTTATCGTAGCCCTCTTTCCTGAGGGAGGAGTGCAAAGTGCTTCATGGGTGTCATCCAAGCTTGCACACGAGTCCGATTGCGATCAGAAATATACACCGACAGGAAGTAAAGCGACGCCATTTTCTTAGAAAGCTACACAGTAATAACATGTCATCTGGTAACACCTGATAGAGGGGTGCGTTTCTCTGCATACCTGGCAGGATACGCATTGGGATTATAGTAGCCCTCACGGTTTCTGAAGCTGTCATCGTAATTAGCCCAGTAGGACTGATCGTAGTATCCTCTGTATCGGGGGTCATACTGTCCATAGTTGTATCCTTCCCACAGAATAAGAGAGAGAGAGAAAGAAAGGTAGAGATTTGAGAGGGAGAGAGAGAAAAATGATTGACACCAGTTTTTGGACACATTATTTTCCAATTTTCATGAACAAGCAGGGGAAAAGGTGCCCTCATTCACACCAGTTAGGTGCACAGTGTTCAACGCATAACTCCGAGGCACATACCTCTGTAATCATAGTTCTTGGAGTAATCTGCATAATATTGATTATAGGCACTTCGGTTCGCTGTCTGGTAATCTTCGGGATGCCCTTGCCTACGGGAGAGAGAAGACGAGATCCATAAACTCACCGGAGATATCGGCCTCTCGCAAACAAAGCCAAACGCACTGCTGCATAAATGAGCCGACAAATAAACGTCGGGAAATGAAAACGCTGAGACTTCATACGCAGTAACAATGTGAGGTAGGTTTCACTGACCTGGACGAGGGCCTGTCGGAGTACTGACTCGTCCTGGAGCTGGGTCGCTCTGGCTGGGGCTCTCTGTACTGGTAGTTTGGGTCACGATACGCTGCTTGGGTCTGCGCATCATATCTGCCATACCACGGATCTGCTCGGCTCCTATATTGACCGTCCTGAGAGGCAGAAAGCATCGATCAAACGTGCATATTTCGCTGCAGCTCGCGAATTTTTAGGCTCGGTACATTTTGGCATTCAACAGAAGCAGACGAATTCATTCACAAGCTAGAGAGAAAGAAGCGATCCACCTACTTGATAATATTGCTGAGCTCTAGGATCCCCAGGTGGCGGTGCGGGTGGATACTGGCCAGGAGGATAGGGTGCTCTGGTATCCACGTATTCTCCATAATTACCATAATAGCCGCCATACATCTGACCTGCCGGCGGAGCAGGGGGCCCGTAGCCTTGCTGGCTACCGACAGAAGAGGGCGGTCGCGGTGGCTCTGCGGGCGCTGGCTGGGAAGCCTGCGGGGGTACTGGTCCTCGAGGCCCCGGGGGGAACGTAGCAGTAGCGGCAGCGGCAGATGCAGGTGCACTCCCAGTAGCAGGCCCCAGTGCTGGAGCTGGATAATGTCCATGGGCGTGTTGCGCTCCACTCGCTAGAACAGGAGCGTCACCGTGTCCCCACGGTGCAGTCTGAGGTGCCGGTGGCTTCGGTGGCTCTGTTGGCGGCGGCGGCGCCGCCGTGTTTGCAGCGGCGGCCGGCGAGGGGGCCAGCGGTACCTGTGGGTTAGAAGAGGAGGCCGGGGTCTGGACAGGGGCACTCCCTTCCACTCTCCTCACCCCGTGCTGAGCATCTTTGGTTACCTGTAGGTAAAATCCATTACTCGATTGCGGAGACTCGTGCAGAGCGGGCGGGTGGCCGGGTGCTTGGTTTTGTGATTGGTGCATAGAAAAATCAAGCAGTTCATAATTTGACGGTTGATTGTGATTAGAGACGGGAGCAGTCACGAGAGAAGCCGGCGCAGGATTAACTTGGAGAGCAGAGTGGCCGTCCGAATGGCCCTGAGAAAGAGGCGGGCGGACCGGCTGGGACTGAGGTGGGGCTGTGGTCAGATTGAGCGGTGCCAGGTTAGAAGCTGGAGGATTGAAGTTCATTGGTCCCGGGGCAAACAGTGGATTTTGATTAGAGGCTACTGGAGGTGATTGGGAGGTGCTGGCGCCCTGTACCTGTGCGAGTGACCTCACAGGTGGCATAGGTTCCATAAGGCTACTTGGACTGGCTGCTTGGGTAGGGGCCTTGGGGGGAACGACGCCGTAATTTGAGACGGGCGGCGCAATCAAAACGGGCTGATGGAGCGAATCAGAGACCAGGAGAGACGCATATCCCGCGCTGCCTTGAGAGTCGGCGGACTGCGCCTCACTCACCTTGGGTGGGTTCTCTAGGTTCTCCGAGTGCTGCTGTGGGGTCAGCTGGACTCTCTGGGAAGGCTGGAGGTCCAGGGGGCCGTCCTCGGGCGGTTGGATAACGTCAGCGCTGGGCTCGCGTAAAGGGGCGAGAACGGTAGGGGCGGCGGGGGCCAGGAGGATGCTTGCGCCCAGGGTCGTGGGGTCGCTCTGAGCCCACAGAGTGGTGGCAGGGCTCTCGCAAGGCCGACTCGCCCCATAAGCGCGGGACGATGGTCGAGAGAGGGAGAGAACCACCGGGTGTATCGGGTGAGGTGCACCGGCCACCGGGGGCGAGCGGTGTCCTGGGGCGTAAATATTTTCCATGTTGTCCGGTGGCTGCTCCAGGTTGCCGGGTGTGGCGTCTGCAGCCCCTTCTGCTACGATTTTAGCCACATCGACCTCGGCAGGACGCACCCCGACTCCGTGCGAGCGAACGGGCTCGAAGGAGCTGTTGGCACTTGCCTGAAAGATACCAGTGGGTTTGGGAGGGCTAGGTGTCGGTTGCCACATCTGCTCCAGGGAACTCTGCCTCGCAGCCACGTCCACGGCCGGAGACGTGTCGATCTGCTCGAAGTAACCTCCGGTGGCAGCGGGCAGGTCGGCGTCATCGGTGAGACGAGGGCTCTCCTGCTGAATGAACGTGCCCACCACTCCCTGCTGCCGGCGAGCGCCAGTCCCACTCCCGTGGCTCATATTGCTATAGTTGGACGACACACTGGCGGATCGCATGGGCCTCGGCACAGAATCCGGAGTCTCCAAGTTAGGCCCGGTTTCAAACGGGTCCGCTTCGTGCACCGCAGCAGCAGCTGGACTACCGTGGGTTTCGCCGGATGATACCTCCTCCTTCGGGACACACTCCAGGTTCTCCACGTGGTCGTACGGCGCCTCGGGGGGCTTCTGGGTCTTTCCCTGTGCGGCATGATGGCCATCATTCATGTATGGTAAATGTGAATGTTCCTGAAAAGAAGCTCCCTGATAATCCAAATGGCCGTCTGCGTGGCTACTGTAGGTTTGTGGCTCGTGGTGATGCTGAAAGGATCCAGGAATACCATTCACTGCCCTATTTCTGTCTCCCACCAGTGATTCCTCATTTTCCACATCATTGCCTTTGAAGAACATCGAGAGCGTACCGGACTCCTGGGCGTAGGGTACTGGGGGAGGGGCAGAGTTAGGCCTGGACGCAAAGCTGGACGCATGTTGAGATCCATCAGAGTCGGGCCTGGGCAGAGGATGGCCCGGGCCGGTCCCCATCTGGTGGTAGCCTGGGTCCGATGCAGGTTGACTGAACCAAGAGTCTTGGGGGGCGGAGCTCTGACTAAAGTAGCTTTGATTGTGGAAGTGCGAGTTATGCTGCGGCGTTGCATCCGAGTTAGGCCACTGGGAAGTGGGTGGGTTCACAGGGTTTTGGGGTGGAAGAGGAGCCTGGATCTGTGGATGTCCAGGTTGTATTGGAGGGGTTGGGGTGTTGTGATGGGGTGACGGGGCGTGGTAGGGGTACATCTGGGACTGTGGAGGTATATTGAAAGGTTGTGGTGGTGGTGGTGGTGGTGGGTCACTGGTGGGCTGGAAGTAGTTCTGAACTGATGGGGGGCGACTCACATGATCAGGAGCCCACTGGGAGGAGGAGGAGGCGGCGGCGGGAGGAGCTGCGTGCAAAGGCTGAGGAGGTGGCTGACCTTGGAAATCTTGATTAAACGGCATCTGTGGAGGCGCTGGGGCTGAGGAGACCGGTGGGGCCTCTGTGGTCATAGACGGAGTCTGATCTCTTGAATTAAAATAGCCCTGTTCAGTGTGGGCGGACGCGTATGGCGCAGAGCTCGGAACGGGGAAAAAAACGGGGGATGCGGTACTGTGAGGATTGAACAGCGTCACCCCTGGAACCGATGATGGTGGGGGACCAGAAAAGGCCGCTGGGACATCCTCCAGTGTCTGTGGTTGGGGAGGGAGACCCCCGGTCGCTTGGGAGTACACGGGGTTCGGTGGGCCCTGCATCGGTGGAGGGTTACTGTTCGGCGTTGCCGGGACGCCGCCTGCGGCCATCGGAGGAGGGGCCCTGACGAAAGCAAAAGGGTCCGCCATGGGCGCCGCGGCGGGGGGCATCATGGCAGTCGCTGCCGCTGCGTGTCTGTGCGGCCTGGTCCTGCGGAACATATTGGGCCCGGAGGGCGGCGGGCCGGTGGGCCCCGGAGGTCCAGTCCGCGGAGGGGGCTGCATGGCTGCAGAGCAGGTCACTCTACGAGGACGTCACCGAAGAGACTGGAGTCAGGCGAAGCTGGGCAAAGCAAAGGCACGAGAGAGGGGTTAACAGAGAGAGCTGCAAGGCGGATTTTGCCACACCCTTATTTGGACAATAATCTGAGCTCGTGTTTAAATTAACAGCACAACGTGGCAATGTCCACATCAGCTCAAGGATTTCAGTGAGCACAGGTGAGGCGGTTTTAATGGAGGCCAACTTTAATAGCCAATATATCAGTTTCATTGTTGAGCGTTCTCCCTTCTTTCACGCAAACGTGACGCAACAGACGGGTGTATTAAATGGTATTTTAATGGCTCCATATCGAGATCGCACACGAAATAACTCCTCACATGTGCAGAGATCTTCCATTCTTCCTCTTCCGTTGTTCATTGGCAAACAACTTCAGGTGCATAAACTGCAACTACTGAGAACTCCGAATTATGCCTTTAATCTCATAAACGCCTGAAGGAGGTGACCAACATGTTTTTTGTTTTTGTTTTTTTAAATAAGTGAGAAAACGCAGAAATCGCAACTATTGCTTTCAAAAATAGAACTTGCTAGAACAGAGACCGTTTAAACAGGAAGGCTTCTCAAAAGTAAATGGCGTATTCAGCGAGCATGAAAACGTCTAATCTGACCGGGATTAATGGAACACTCATTTTCTGATCGAACTTCTCGGAACAGGTGCTTGGAGAGATAACTAGGGAGTTAATGACGTTAATTATCGTTCGAATTTTTTATGAATCAACCCCAACAACAACGACAACAACATACAATGTTAGGAGCACAGTGTGCCCTTGTTGATATAAACCCTGCGGATCTGTCAGACGGAGGTTCGGGGGAGCTAAACGCCGGCCGGCCGCCTGACACAAGAGTGCTTAACATGTCGGAGAAGGACTTTGCTGACAGAGGAAGCAGGGTGACAAAGGGACTTGGCCAGAGTCGCTCTCCATCTTGATCCTGGAGCTTCTCGACACCTCCGGGTTGTACTTTTGACCAAGAACCCCTTCATGTCCGCGAGCTAACGTTAGCGCAGCCGCCGAGGTCTTCATTTCCTCAAAGTCAACACGAAGCGAGACTCTCGCCGTTAGCATCCGCGGGTAAGCGCAGCACTTGTTGAGATCCAGCCGTTGGCCGACTCGGCTCGTGTGTCTACGACGAACTGAAGCATAAAAACGCCGAGGACGCAGTCCGGGAGGCTAACGCTAAAGCTACGCCGCTGTGCATGTCCGAAACGGCGGACCCAGGAAAACACCGGGCACCCAAAGTCACAAGGATTTCCCTGAAGCCAGGAGCAACGCCAACTGACACAGAGCCGACCACGTGTCCCTTTCGTACACATTTAAACACGGGCACGGACGCACAACGAACCGTGGCACGCCACTGGCCCCTCGTCGAGCCGAATTCAGCAGGTTCACCGCCTGGTCAGCTAGCGCTAGCAACGCTGCCCACTTAGCACCGCTGGCTAACTGGCACATGCTAACTACAGGAATAACAGTTTTCGGTGCGGCCGTAGACAGCGGATTACAACAGCGAGAGCGAAATACAGTCGACTGTGGCGCGTGCCCACTCTCATCAGACATGTACGGAACGTGTAAATATATAAATCGGTTCTTACAAATGTGCAGCAGAGTGAGTCTGACACAGCTCCACCATCTTCATAGAACACATCCTACTAGGCTACGTGTACAAGCAGCGTCACTGGCCAAACAACCATTGTGTCATCACTGGGCGGCGCTTACACCGGGGTCAAATCCGTCTATCTATCTTACGTTTATCTGCAACAGTCAAAAAAACGCACAACACCACGCTGACGATGGCAACTCTTGCTCTCAGTCGAACGTGTAGTGCGGATCCCACCAGGTGTTGGAAACATTCCTTTGCCTGGAGATTCTGCTTCTTTGTTGACACAGTTACGTCACACACTTTATGCAGATGTATCATCTGTTTATTAAAGCTGAAAAACGTCTGCTTCTGCACAGGGCGCAGAAATAAATATTCAAACCAACCCGTTTGTTTCTCTGGTGTCTAATGTGAACATTAATTGTATCACCTGACCCACATGACCCGTCATGGACAATGTTCTGCACTGCACTGAATGAGAGGAGACATCAGCTGAGGGAAAAAAAACAATTGTGATTTATTATTATTATTATTATTATTATTATTATTATTATTATTATTATTATTATTATTATTATTATTATTATTATTATTATTATTATTATTATATTGCGGCTCTTACTCCCATTTAGCCTCTGGGCACCGGCATCTACTATGTTTTATAGATTAAGAATGTATAGCATGCAGATTACTTTTAGGGCCCTTGTTATAATACGTTGTATTTTCCGTGTGTCATCGCGTTTTTTGATTGGTCATAATGTGGCCATGGTGCTGGTCCACAGGGTGGCGCTATTGTTTTATCCACACACTTGATGATACTCTATCTCACTGAAGACAAACCGTTTTAAACAGATACATCAATATGTAACTAAGCATTAAACAAATAGCAAACAAATAACAATAGCTTCGATTTCGTCTTCTCTACAACATCTTGTTCTTTAGTTGCCGTTGGCGAACCGCCCAATGCATTACCGCCACACACGCAGCATCAATTGACTCCTCCGTATCTTATTTCCCCGTTTTGATTTATTGCAAATTGGTGCTATGCAAATTGAAATATCTTGCACTGTGACGAGACAGGGGATGATATAGTGGGCTCTCATCCTACATTCCCTTTTCCAACTCAATTGCAATTATGGAGGAGTGAGGAGTTTTTTCTCCAAAAAAACAAATATGGTTTTGGAAAAAACTATATTCGGATAAACACAATCGGCACCAACATGGAGAGAAGAAATGGCCAGAAAAAAAGAATACGGATGTTAAAATTGGTTGAGTGGGCCGTTTACAGTTCACAGTACTTGTGAAAAATACGGAGGGTAGATGATGATGAGGGAATTTATGAATAATATAAATGTGTATATTTGTAAATATTCTTTGACATTAGATAGAAAATGTTACACCTTTATAATACACTATATAACACTGCATCACAATTCCCTGAATGTATTAAAGGCCGTGGGCTACGGTATGTGACATACGGAGGGTTGTAAAATCTACTTGCAAAAGTTCAGAAAAAGATTTCCTCTTTTCTGACGTCCCTTTTCTGATGTGAATGAATGAATGCACACACTCTCAGTGCGGGGTTCAAACACCCACAGCACACGTCCTACATCTAGGATTTGTTCACACGCATCCTTTTCTCCCACTTTTTGCTCAGACTTGTCAACCGAAACCTACCCTCCCACCCGTCAGTGTCTGGAGAATATGGGCTACAGGGCAGGTTGGAACAGACCTTCACGTTTGCACCTTAAAGCCCCTGGCTTCTCCTCTTTGGTGCAGAAACAGGCCGTGGAGTAATCTTGAGCTTTATCTGTGTGAAAAGCCCTATAGCTATGATAATGTACCAATGTCATAGTGGAGTAAAACATTTGTTAATCTTGAAAAGCATGTACTTAATACAAAGTATTAAAAACCAAAAAAAACATAGCTTAAGCACAGAAACAGGAATACACACAGAATATTACGCAAACACAGTAACACCAAACATCATTTTAAGTATATGATTGTTTAACAACGTGTTCATTTTAAATCTAATATTCATTTGTCAATGTAATAATGCAATATTCTGTAATGCAATTTGCTTAAATTGTGGCATTTCATCGAATTGGAATATCCTTGTTTAAATTTTGACAAATTGATGTCACGGTACGTTACCAGTTTTTATGTTCCATCTTCATCTTGCACTGTTTTATTTAGAATGCAGTTATTTAAAGTGAAATACAAAAAAAAAAAAACATTTATATGAATAGGAGTAACAAGTACAAATTATCCAATTTTAATTGACTGGGAAGCTCAAATGGATTCTCGGGGTTGGAAACTCAAAACGAGAATACAAAACTCATCCCTTCAGTACTGTTGTCCAGGGCCAATCAGTGGTATCTGTGGCCTGCAGCGCTTCCTGGGGATGTTAAGTGTTGGTGACGCCGACAGCGTTTGTCCTCGGAGACTTTGTGTACCTCTGGCGTTTAGGTCACGTTTACAGGAAAGCCAGGAGAGTGGGATATGTTTTGGTCACCGCTGTCTAAACTCCTGATAAGCCCCTGAATATCAAGCCTGACTGTGTTGTTTGTGATTTGAATGGCTCCGGAACAATCGTGCGCGTGTGTGCGCGCGCGAGTGGGTTCATCCTTGCATAGGCATGTATGCTTGCACTCATCTTTCAAACTGCAGGTGTGATGGCCGAGATAGGCACTCAGCATGGAGAGATTTTTTTTTCTGTGGTAAGAAAGCAAAATCCTCACCCATCCCCCTCCGCCCCCCCCCCCTCTCTCTCTTTCTCTTTCTCCCTGACACACACACACACACACACGGAGGGATAGAGAAGATTGTATGGGCAGGTGCTGGCCTGGATTAAAACTGAAGGATGCAAAGATACAAAGATTAGGAGGATGGTAAAACATCGCCAATCAGATAATCTCTCGCATAATAGACCAGTGTTCAAGTGTGCAATTTGGCTGCCGGCACGAAAACCGTATGATTTTGTCCTAATATTTTGTGTGAAATCCTTTTTTGGGATCACATACACACTTACTCAAAAGGCGGAATCATACAATTTAGACGTTGAATGAAAATATTCCAGTCCGCCACGTGACGAGTGGTCGTAACTGTCTGATCCACTTGAACACCATTCCTGGACGAACTGTGGTGGGAAGCACACCTGGGTTTTGGTCGGGAAAAAGGATTTCGCATAATGGCTGTTAATGTGTCAGCGTACCGTAAAAAAGCCAGGCCACGCCCTCTTCAAGCGCTTAAAGACAACGCCGGGCGAGGGCGTCGTTGCTCGGCTGATCAATCATGCTGCAACGGTGGGTTCAGCGGACTTGCCGGAAGACATGATGATGATGATGATGATGATGATGATGATGAAAAAGTACTGGAAGCAGCAAATGGCTCACGGTAGCGTGCGGATTCAAAATTACTTTCACCTCCTTCTGAGGATGTTTTACTTTAAATTGACATTCTCAAGGAAGAAAAAAGTTTTTTTTATTAACACAATACTTGAATGCGTACATCACCGTTCGTCTACATCGGTGAACCGCTGCGGTGGGAGCAAACATGGAATGACAGCTTGAGGGGCAATCACTAGATTATTGGAGTGGCCCTGTATCACGTTTGGCCATCAATTAGGACCTGATGCAATTATCTCCTTCCACATTCAAGGGTGTAATTTTGTTTTCGGCGTTAGCTACGGCAAGAGAGACGCCGCTGGTGGAAAGTAATGTTTTTCCAAGTGGGAGATGGATTGTTTTACAGGCAGCAGAGGGAGAGACGGAGGGTGGGAGGCACAGGCAGAGAGGAGGAGTGCAGACGTCACATCTGTTGCTGCCACTCCCCAGGGGTCCTGGGAGCATGGGAACCTTCCGCAGCTCCGGTGGTTGCAGCCGTCTTCACATCGCGCCGTTCATTTATCCGTTTTAAAAGCAAAACTACGCATTGGTCTGAATCTATTGTTTTCTATCAATTTCTTTGTATTGTTCTGTTGTTTTTTTTAAGAGGGGGGGGGGGGGGAAAAGACCGGTGCTCGACGCGTACCATTCCGCCCGTCATCCAGTTGTGAGATAAAAATAAACTCAGCAATGTTGGTCCCCGGGTTCGGGCAGTGTGTGTGTGTGTGCGCGCGCGCGTGTGTGTGCATGCGCTGTGCTCTCTCCGACAAAAACCAATAAAAGTATCTCCCGAATCTGGGGGCTTCCTGTCTGCGGCTTGTGGCTTGCGACGGTGCTCAGTGTGCCAAAGAGGGGTTCGGGTTTCCCTCACCTCCCCTGCCCTGCCTCGGCCCCCCACAATGGTGACCGCCGCACTTTAATCAGCCATTTCACAGGGGTCAATTCTCCTTTCTCCACGGCGTCAGCTGGGTCGCCCCGTTCACCCTTTCCTCACCCGTTGGCATGTGTTCAGCCCGGCGTTGTTTACCGGACTGAGCGTTTAGAGGGGTTAGCATTTCACCATGGCAGCTGTTGGCACCATGTGCCTCCCCCTCGGGCGGCTGGCCGACGGCACGCAGGCCACTGCTCCGCACACCCTCCGGCGCCCCCCACCCCCCCCGTTGAGGACTTTCCCCCTCCTTCCTCTCGCCCCCTTCACTCGGCCTTGGTCGCAGCCTCCAATCCGGGTATCGGATAGCCGGTCAAATGCGAAGACACATTTCTGGCTTTAATTGATGGCTCCCGGTCGGTATGCGGCGCCTGCCGACAATGTAAGCTCGAAACTGGAAGACGCGAGTTCAGCGGGGGAGCGCTCGCTGGCCGGGCCTCGCTGTGCACAGAGCTCAGTCATTCAACAAGTGCCCCGTCCATCAATGGCAGGATTAAGGTGTCAGCTCTCTCAGAGATTGGCCGGACAACTGCAAGAGCCAAAGGCTCGATGGAGGAAATAACTGATGGGAGCTTTCAGCGGACGGCCGACAAGCTGGCGGCAGTCTACTGTTCAGACTGAAATATCGAGGCTAATTGAGGGATGAATTGAGATACGTGTTGCGTAAACATTTCCCGCGAACGAATCGCCTCATCCATCTGGCCTTGACTTTCCCCGCAGCACACCGTAATCAGGAAACGAAACCACGATCTTTAACAACGGAGTGGCTGCGACCGCTATAGGCTCTCCCCTCAGTTGCGGGATCGGAAAGGGACGGGACGGGACGGGGGGGGGCAAGAACAAGGGACCGGCCATACTGTGAAGTGTCGTACTTTGCGACTGAGGATGTGGAAACGGGATCGAGGTAAAAGCATGCGACCCATCTCTGACATTCCACTCTGCGAGTCAACAATTTCTCCCCCACTGGCCGTCCCCTTCTGCTGGGATTCAAGGTGACACGCAAGGGGCAAACAATCCTCGGAGATTTCCACAGGGGCTTTCGTGAGACTTCGCGCGCTCCCAGCGCCACCGTCGGGACTATATCTCGGCGACTGGCGGATGGACTGTATTAGTAGAGAGAGAGACCGAGGAGACCGCGGGTATCAGGGCATCGTGTCCCACCCCCACCCCCGGGGAGTCCGGTGAGTCTTGAGAGAGTGGTTTAGAGAAGCAAGGTCAGGGTGACAGTTGTCGGACGCCCAGCCATACCATTTGGATGGAAAGTGATACCGCGGACAGCTGAGGCTGCTTCTGTCACTCTCGGGGTTAATTTGGAGCGTCTTAACATTCACTTTGCTCGGGATGGGTTTGTAATGAACGTGGAACTGGGGGGTAAATGGAAATCTCAGCATCGGCGCGTCCTCAACTCTCCCCAGGCTCTCTCTCTCTCTCTCTCTCGCTCTATCTCTCTCTCTCTCACACGCGAACCAAAATTGCGATCAGCATCTTCCGATCGCAGGAACTGATTCCAGAGGTTGCCATGTCAACACGGAGTCAGGCGGCGCCCGCAACTCTTTCAATTATAATTATCGACACCGAGGCCTGGCACCACCCGCATAAATCACACCCTGCCCCATGCATCCCGGGGGCTCCGGATGGCGATCACGAGTGAATGTTGCTCTCTGGGTGTTGCCAATTCCCCAGAGTCAGGCTGCAAATAAACAGCCAGCAGACCTGCGGCGAGGATCCCTGGACACCAGATATTCCTCCTGCAAATGGGACCCAACAAGTTCCACACATGCCTACGGTGCCATCGGACGGACACAATGGGGGACACATGAGATATGCCGGGCAGCAGTGTTAATGGGTGATAACACCATGTAGCATTCACTGAGAGTGCAGTTTCCCCGAAGAGACTATGCTCATTGTACTTAAGATTATGAGCCAGGTTTTTAAAATCATTTGAAATGACTATACACATTTTTTTAAATGTTACCCCACTGTCTACGTTGATTTTTTATTTTTTTATTTATTTTTTTTAAAGCCATGCCACTTTGACCATGTGGACGTTTGAAAAATATGACTGAACGGTCCCCGGAGGATAATGGGGACTACGAATAATCCCCACTGGCAGGCGGCCATTTTCACTGATACCTTCAAATATCTCCATCTGTAATTGGAGAACTGGATGTGTGCTTAAAGTGTTTGGAGGTTAATTTTAGGACCAGAATTCCTGATGTGTTCAGTCTCCCTTATACCACCAAAATAGGCGTTTTTAGATAATCTGACTAACGCTGGGGGCTTGTTGCCATGCGCTTGCGTCGTTATATCCGCTTTAGGCCATGGTTGGATCCTATGTCATGGTGTCCCTTGACAACAATGCTACCGTATCTCTAATTATGGAGCGCTCCCACTCATTTGGCTGACGATGCATACAGTGCGTCCCAAAACGTGGCCTCCTGTCACAGAGAGCGAGAGGGGAGAAAACATCCTGGCATCCCATTAGGGTCCATTAGTAACAGCATCGGTGATGTGTGTGAAAGACGGAGTTCATTATTCACTGCCGCTCTTCTCTGAAGTGTGGGGGGAAAAGTACCAACATTCAATTAGTTATGACAAAGTAAAGCTGGGCCGCACTCAACCCATTCAGAGGGAGCACACACGCCAGCTGTGTCATCACTCAATTGTCATCCCTGCGCTGCGCACAAACATCCTGCCGGTTTTATGGCGTCTCAGGCCCTTGGGCGTATGCGTAATCACACATTCACAAAGATACTGTATACGCCCAGATGCTTTATATATAATTGAATTATTCAAGTAAAAACAAGCTACAGGGGCCAATCTTTGAACCCCACTTGCGACTGAGGGGGGGGGGTGAAGAATAACAATGGTGGTGGTGGTGGTGGTTGCGGCGGTAGGGAGGAAGCGGCGGGTGCTTGACTCTTTTCGCAAAGTCTCTCTGTCTACTCGCCTCTTGTTTACATTCCACCCCCCCCCCGCAAACCCCCAAACCCCCAAACCCGATCTCCAGCGCCTTATCTCGTCAGTAAATTCCTCCGGCTGAATAAATATCTCTCCTCACAGCGAATATACCAGGTCTTTGCGCTCATACACGCAAAATGTTTGAACACACACATGGACACATAGAGCCTCTTGGTGGACAATTCCGTTTTCACATGGTGCTACCCGGAGAACTTTTTTCAGCCACTCTCAGAACAACTGCCTGTCCGGCGCACGGCCTATGTTCCTCTCTGAGGACGGTCCATGGTGGGACTGCAAATTCCAATTTGTGTACATTTTGGCGATTAGCTGGTACCGTTTATTCCTGTATTTTGTGTGCGTCTGTGTTTTTGCTTCTGTGCGTCTGTTTCTTCAGTTGTCCTTTTTGTCACAGGGTTGTGAATTAGAGGCCATTTCCTGCACTTTTCACACTTTGGGCTATATTGGTGGGGGCCGCTAAGTGTGTGTGTGTGTGTGTTTGTCTGTGTCTGTGTCTGTGCCTGTGTGTGCGCTGAAGCACATAGGTATATATATATATATATATATATATATATATATATGCTTGTCTACGTGGACAGCATGGAGCCAGGCTCTTCCTGTGTTCCATTGTCCTTAAGCAAACCGACACACACATGCACCCCAGATTGCATATGGCCAGGGGATTTCAAATAACTGCACAATTCCCTGCATGCCACAGCAGCAAACAACATATTGTCCTCATTATGCTTCATGCTTGTCGGCAATATGGTTGTGACAAAGCCGTAAAATCCTAAAAAGGAGTGTCAATAAAGACGTTGTTTTCTGTATAAATATGTCACTCAACAGGAGAACTGTTGGATACGTTGCCACGACTTTTGACCATTTCCACCGCAAGATGAATAGTAATAACTTGGCCCCATCATCACATCAAACGTTAGGTCCAAATCTTTAGTTTATGACATTCACTTTCTGTGTCGAGCCGAAAACCACTGGGCAGGCGGGAGAAATATCGTAAACACCAAGACCACGTGGTCATTTTGAGGGAAACCGCCCTAACTTTATGACTGTTTTGGTAAAATAACGTTGTGCTATAGTTTATTTTGGCTCCAGAATGGCCTGGAAATGTGGGAATGTAGAAAATGTGGGCTCCTGATGTAAGAATAGAAGAATAGACGAACCCAAAACAGACCATCTCTGGTTCTGCTGCGTCATTTTTTGATCCGTGCTTTGCAAACAGTGTCATATTAGTAACGTAACCTTTAATTATATTTCTATATACAATATGTCGTTCTTTTGTAGCCGTAACGCAGAGACGCGCAGATGCGCTGCAATATGCATCAGTGATGAGGCAGGTCGCCTTCGCGATAAACTCGGTGTTCATGTGCTGATCTGCCACTGGGGCTTGGATCCACGTGTGGCAAAGTGCTTGATCGGAAACACCCTTTTTTTTTTTCTTTCTCACCACTTAGTGTCTGGGCATGTTTTACATAGGCACGAGTGACTGACATGCATAATAAGAGAGGCCTGTTTTAAAAGTGAATGCGAAGGCCATCAGAGGAAGGTGATAATTGGGACACCTGAGGACCTCTGTTGTCTGATCCGGGATCGTATTCCCAAGAGGGAAAACAAACAAGTGGCTCCACACCACTGGGAGGTCGATGTTCCTCTTGATAAAATCACGTGTTTGTCCAATCGCTTATCTCCCAATAATCAACATAGGGGCCGTTTTCGCACAAACAGCAGCCTATTCACCCGTGGCCCTTCAGCAAACGCCGGGCCATCAGATTGGCGGAGACAAAGGTGTGAAGTGCCGTGCGCAGATTAGGCGCCAAGCCTCTGTTTTCTCTCTGGGCATTGTTTCGGTCAGTAAATCGATGTGATGGATTTCTAGAAACATTTCATTGAGAACAACTTGCCCTCTCGTAAAAAACGCTACAATGCAGGGAATGAAAGAGTAGTAGACTTAACTGCTTTGGACTATAATTTGATTAATGGTCATGATACGTTGAGAGAAACGAGTTGAATGATCATCATTCGCATTCTTTCTTTAAATGAGTCCCCTCAAACCAAAAAGATGCAAATACAAATAAACCAACTTTTATACACACAAATGTGTGTTTAATTATGATTGTTCCAAGTGATGAAGCAAACACTGCTGAAATAATGTCAACATTTCACCACATTCAGAAGTCAAGACAAATCTGTACTATTTCAATTGTGTACAGCATCAGTTGAAAATGTTTGAAGGTATAATTGACTTTTACTGTAGGAAACGTTGGACTTTTGACCAACTGAGAAGTTTAAATCATTTGAAAATCAAAAAAATAAAAGGAAAATCATTCATTCATCAAGTATTATCCTAATCAGGAAGAACACCTCAACTTCGTTCCTTAAGCAATAAAAACGATAGTTTTTTTTTTACTGCTCTGGGACTGCTCCTACAGTATGCCAGATGCCATATTGGGAGGGTTTCAGCCAGCTGGGTGTGAATCATGTCTAAGGCATAGAGGTCTGATAGTAGGGTGACATCACGTTGCTCTTGTCAGGCAGCGCAGCTTTTTATCGTAACCTCTGGCCTCGCTCCATTCCAGCTCCCAGAGAAAGGAAGGAAGGGAGTGCGAGTCAAAGGAATCGCAGCGTACTCCGGGTCGGGCCGAGCGGCCGGGGTTCGCACTGCGGAGGGCAGTCGTATTTGTATTTAATCTAAAAGATATTATTCTGCTGGCTTGCACTTTGTGTCGACCTCCCTGGGGTTTTTGTTTCTATATTAAGCTCTTTGAGAGAGTTTGTTTTGCTGGCTTTGCGTCTTCTCCCTTCTGCAGCCTTGTGAATCCATTACAGGGCTTCTTCTCATGGCCTCAAATTGTCCCCCCCAAAACAATTAAGTGTCTCGGCTCGAAGCAGGAAAACACCAGCTCCGATTTCATGACAGATTAAGGAAAACACACTCGGCACTTTCTGAAGCCACACCTGCACAGCGCGGAGGACGCGGGAGGGCATGCGCTCACGGTAGGACGCGGCTCGAGTTGAGCGTGTGCCACACGACGTTGCTCATGGTGCGTCAGGTGTATCCCGCTGCATGCCCCTACACATCCGTGGTCACCACGGCGCGTTTGTTTTCACTGTTATGCGCATACTCCCTGCTTTTCGATCCCCGCGTTTCCCACACTACACGCATGCACCTCAACGGACCTAGCCCCTTTTGGCACGGCTCCATTTGGCAGGCGCACCCACAGAAGGGCCAGCATGTGCGTGGGCTTCATAATGAAATAATCTTTGCCCTAGGGCGCTGAAACTCCACAGATACTCCCTGACAGTTTCACGAGACCAGAGAGAGAGGGGAAGAAAAAAAAAGAAAGAATAATAGGAATCTTACGCAGTCGTGCGTCTATCTGTGTGTCGATACCGAAGCTACCAAATTCTATGACACAATATACGTTGGAATTTTAGAAATCAAGTGTAAGGTCACGCTAAACATCGCCGGCATGCGTCTACAAGACTCCGATGCAGTGAAAATGAAACTTTGTAAGGAACATAAAAAAAACCCCTTATTTAATGACAATTAAAATTTCTGGTTTGGTTTTAGGTATCACATTTAAAACAGACACACGAAGATTCTCAAATCCGAAGCACAAGTGTGTTGTTTGAAGACCAAAACTGAATGGATTGGCTTCTCTGGAACTTCCTTTTTTTTTAACATTGAATATAATTTTTCAACAGTAATAACAACTATTCTTTTCTTTTACTCATGTAAAATAACCAAACAGTAATGTCAAAATACACCAACGAACATTGACGAAGTAAAAACTGTATTTTGCCAAATGTACTTCAAGTTAAAAAGCAAGAAAAATACATGATAAAATACAATGCATACTATAGAAGGATTTTTTCTTACTACGGTTTATATGGTATTTTTGGTCGGGGGGAGGCGGGAGGCGGGGTAGTAGTAGTAGGGGTTAGATAATGCAGACAACATAGGCCTGAAATCCTACAACATATTTTATGATCTTACAATATAAGCTGCCGGACGTATGCAGTTGTGTTGTACAGAGTATGCGCAAAGCCGCAGACGATGCAACGAACCCAAGTACAAGTGCTTGGAACCGACGGAACCCCGTAAACCACTGAAGTGAATGTGCGTATTTGACACCACTACTTGAGGGCTATACTTTGAAAAATACTACACGGGACAGCGAGAGAGCGGGGAGAGAGTGTTTGCTCCTCTCACAGCGCGTGGTGAGAGAGAGGCAGCTTTTTAATGTGGCCTGAAAGGGGACGAAGGGGGGGGGGGATGGAGGGGGGACGAAGGGGGGGGGGAAGAGGAGGGGGAGGAGGAACTTGTAGAGTGGGGAGAGGAGGAGGAGGAACTTGTAGAGTGGCCTCGAGATTTCATTGAGAACTCGGAGAGCACCAGGTCAACATCTATGCAGTGATTCCCCCTCGATGACCGGTGGAGTTTTTTTTCCCCTTCTTCCCCCTCTCTGCTCTCTCTGTCGGATTTAAGCTGCTCCGGCCCAGGATATTTATTTCGAAAGCCGGCACCTGGAGTACAACCAACCCCTGTGGATTTATGACAACCCTACGCGGGATTCAACGACATCTGTGAAGTTGAAGCGGAGGAATGTATCGTTTCTTGGCGACACTGACACTCCTGATCACCGCAATCGTCTTCGCACAAGGTAAAGTCGAACAACTCTCTCAAAAAGAATACGCTCCTCACCGCAGCGCGGGGTGGGAAAGGGAACACGGCCACCTGGAACCCCCTCTGCGGAGAAAGTTGGGGATCGGTGTAAGGGACGATCACTGACTGTAAATAAGATTTGTAATTTAAAAAAAGGGAGAAAAAAAAGATCCCGAGCGGATCAATAGATTAGATGACGCCAACAACTCGCATTAAACCCCCCCAGACGGCTTCACTGACCGAAGAGATTGCCAAGGGGCTCGGGATCCGCTACAAGTGCAGGAGCCAAACGGCGCGGTGCCGCGGTGTGAAAGTGTGTGTGTGAAAGTTAACTGTTATTGTGTGTGTGTGTGTAAAAGCTGCACTGGTAAACCCGTATTTAACTGCCGGGTGCAAATCCGCCTCGCACCGTGCCGACGACGAATTCAAAAACTTCGCATGGATTTAAAACGCGCATAACTTATCCGCTTGCAAACTTGCTGTTTGGGTTTTGTGTGTTGGTTGTAACCGCACAACTTCACGAGCGTCCATTCAACTGGAAATCAAAAGTGTGAATTCCACGACTAATACATTTTTACGGGGACCGGGTGTTTGTTAAATTACACTGGAGATAATGGGAGTCGGTGCGTGTGTTGGTGTGTGTGTGTGGGGGGGGGGCACGCACCTTTTGTCTGCATGTGTGGGAGAGTGTTGTGAGCGCGGGGGGGCGGAGGGGGGGGGGGGGGGGGGGGGGGGGGGGGGGGGGGGGGGGGGGGGGGGGGGGGGGGGGGGGAGAGGGCGGTGCTGTTATCCCCGTCTGCCCGCAAACAATGCCCGAGGAGAGGGGTTTTATGGCTCGTGCTGGACTCCGGTTTCTTTTGTCTCCGCGTCCGAGGCGCGCAGCTGCTGCGCTTTCACCGCAAAAGCGTGCGCTCCTGCAAGCCGCGCACCACGCGCTGTCCACCACCTTTCCTTCCACCCACCACCGCGGGCTCGCCGGGCGGAACAAATCCATTATAAGACCGGGAGGAGCAGGCGCGTGCGTGCGAGCGAGTCGATATTCATTTCTACATTCGCCGCGGATATAGTTGTGTGAAAATAAAAAAATAAACTCTCTTTTGTGAATAATTTAAACTCGGCCTAATCCCCGTTAATCCCCGCCCCCGCCAATTGAAAAAAAACAAACAAACCCATTTAGCGGGACATGTTCCGCACGCACCATATGTCTGCACCGTATATCCAAGAATGAGTTTGAATATTGTTTTTTTTTTTTCTTCCTTTCCCCCTCTGCATTCAACAGGTCTAAAATGCTCCCTTCCAACTGAGTCGTGCCTGAATGGAGGAAGATGTGAAGCCACCGCGAACGGGAATGGAGAATGCAAGTGAGTGACACCCAGATGTGAAAGTGCACACTATTGCAACCCATTGTGTTGAGTTTCGGCGTGGTTGGTCGGGATGCCGCTGAACCTTTGCAGGAGTGCAGTGTGGTGTAATTTTGGTACTTGAAAGGGCCTTTTTGGTTGCAAAAAGGGGGCCACACATTCCCCCCTTTGAACAGACCCCGTGCCCGGCAACCAGAGGAGGCTAGAGTCTCCCCTGGGCTGGTGTGCTCCTGTACCACTACAGGAGTCACATTGCTCGGCGAGGCCGCACGCATTCCCCCGAAGAAGAAGAAAAGAGTTTTAACAAGTGAAGAAATGAAAAGAGAGTGCAATTCCAGAGTACTGGAGAGGTGAGAGAGCTGGACAAAAGCCCCCCCCCCCCCCCCCCCCCCCCCCCCCCCCCCCCCGCCCCATCAGTCGGCCTGTTAATGAATGCAAGACCCCTTCGCCAGCAAAGTGAGAGGACGCGTCCAGTCTTAAATCTTGTTTTTCTGCTCTTTCATGGGCGACAGCTGGGGCTCGCCCGCCGCCCGTCGCCCATTGTCTCGCAGTCAGAATAATGCTGTGTGACTAATCTGAGTGGGCCTTCCCATCATGCCACAGCCACCCCAAACACACACCAAAACCCCGCCACAACCCCCACTAACCTTACCCCCCCCTTCCTATCTGAATGGATAAAGCCCTCGGCCCCCCTCCCTTCAGCTTCCACCTTACTGGCTTGTGATCTCCATTAGAAAGCCAGATGGCTGAAAAATGTAATTGGATTGGATGTCGAGAGAGTGAGATTAATTGGAATAAAGTGCAGAAATTTGAGGGCAAACAAGTGGTAGGCAGACAGAGGGGCAGATTGTGGGCTGGATTGATGTCAACAGTTTGTGGCGGAGACACTTAATATGCAGACATTAGATGACCATGCATATAAGCCTGCGAGCCTGCCGATTTCATGTTGCATTTTTCTCGAGTAAGTGGAAAAAACTTTTTAGGCAACGATTTATGGTTAACAACGTATTTCCCGGCATATTTTGTAAAGAAGCTCAGGGGTGGCCTGTTTTGCCCTCAGGGCATGTGGTCAGGAGGGGCATTTCTCTGGCCTCCGAGGACAAGAGGGAACCATTGAAGAGAGCATGCCGCTAACTCAGGGCCACCAATTTGCAATATCTAATCTGCACACTCCCCACACGCGCACGCACACACGGACCTCCGCACGTGTGCGCACAGAAACGCTCCCTCCACCCTCGTCCACCACAAAGCTGTTATTGTGATCCCCGTCTCTGCTCGGCCCAATTAAAATCAGACAGGATAAGAGCATCACTTCATCCACCCGCGCACTCTCTCTTCCTCCTGGCTTGTCCTCTCATTAATCATTCATCCCTGCCAAATCAAGCTGCCAGCAGTCACGGGTTGCATTTGGAAATGCAGCGACAGTGTGCCTGGGTCAGAGTGTAGCGTCCCTAACAGGGGCCTGGGGCTGGGGATGACTTTGTGCCACATTAACTGGCACATTTCCTCTGACTTGTGTGTCGCTTGACACTGATCATCAGAAGAGCACGCTGGCGACCCAAAGAGTCAACGCTCTCGATTCAGGCGGTTTAAGCCCTTTGAGGTTAACTTGTTTATTCCAGTTACGGCGGAGTCGCTACCGTTATCAATCGCCAAAACGCCCTAAACCCACAACTGTAGTCCTTGACGGTACCCGCGAGTCAAGTTTTTTTGTGGTTTTGTTGTCTGTAAGCATATGGAGACGCAGGTAGGAGATAGATTGAAATCCTCTTTTAGCACCGTTCCCACGAGTGTAAGGACAGAGAGTAAAATCACATGTTGGCATAGAGAACCGTGTTAGGCTTGGTATAAACTGTGTTAATCACGTGTTTTAATGGAAGGGTTTAGTGAGATTAAAAACAGTCTAGCGCCTGTTTTCCCTGGTGGTAAAAAAAATGATTACAGCTTAAACCTATTCCGAAGGGGATCATCCCATAAACAGGATTCTTGTCCTGTAGTCTTGTTCATTTAATGCCAATGTATTTATTTGATTCGACTAAGCTTCTGTTTTTGGACTACTCCTGTTCAATGTATCTCTGCCTAAACAGACAGACTATAAAAAGGTATACAAATACTATTATTTAATATTAAACAAATTGATTAAAAAAAAATCAGAAGACCGACATTGGTCCTAAATAAGACCGACATCTATGGCTAATGAGGGAAACCCCACAGATTTTACCAACAAAAACACGTTTTAACTTTCTATCCACCAAGTGTCTATGGCTTCCACCTATCAAACGGTAAAGCAAAGTCAAATATAACGCATAAAATGACCAAATGCACACGAGGTCATTTGAAAACTCAATCGATCCATCAAACCCGCTAAAAATCTTTCACAGATTCCTTCATTAGGGGAAAAGGGGTCAGTCGGGAAAGAAAAAAAACTTCTTCTTTCATCTTGACTCAAAAGTGTGCCCTAGTTTGTGGTGGCACACAGGAAGCGAGCCACAACGGGGGAAACACACGGTCACGATTCTGTGAAATCAGAGGTTATCTCAAGGTCTGGGGCTTCCTGTTTCCCATGGAGCTGTAGTCATCTGGTTATAGACAGCTCAAAAACATCTGAGGGCACAGCGCGGCTTGAGTCAAATTTAGTTTCCATTTGTGCGACGGTAACGGGGGCACCGCGGGGTTAGGAGGTGGCTGCCCCTCAGGCCCTCCGTCGCATTGCTGACTGAGTGTCGTTGCTGCTTTGCTGAAACGGACACTCTTTTGGGGCCGAGGCGAGTGTTAAGAATAAACCCAGAAAACATCTCAACCGTCCCGCTGCGTCTCTCTCTCTCTCAAATTGAGTGGGATATGGTTGCAGTGATCAAACCTCTCTGACCTTCGAGCTACATGTTTGTTTTTTTTATATTGATGATAAAAGTCTTCACCGTTGAAAGACAGTCTCGAGCGAGCCGGGCACCACTAAAAAGACGTTCCACTCTCCCCGAAGGAATGCTACTCATCATTTGTCCTCCTATAGGATTACCAGGCGGGCTTCTGTTGAGTCTTTGCTCCATGTGGGTTTAAGGGAATCAGGAGCATACGAGTGCACGGCCGGGTCGAGTGTGTCTGCCGGTGTTTGGCTTTTATTGGGGTTTAAGCTGCCACTCCCCTGGAGGGGGCCCATTCCCTAGATGCCAAGGCCCCTGTGAAACAGCGGTGAAATCTATTATTGTTGACCCAATATAGAAGCAAACCCGGTGCGTTACCTTTCTACTGATTTGGGGTTTTTAATCTGAAAACAACTCCTAGAATATAATTAATACACACACCCACTTGTAGTGCTGATAATGGGCCTCAGAATAGCACACTGGGACCGGGGCAGTGATTGGGGCCCCTATGGGAGTCTGGAGGTCCTCAGGATGGGACGATCAAAGCTGTGCTGTCAGAGCAGAGAGATAGGAGGCTATCTGGCTCGAGTGGGTGCTGACATTTTACATGAACCAGCACAGGCTGATGAATGCACCCTACGGGGCACCCAGCAAGGGGGTAAAGGTGTGAGTGGAAATGATTGTTCATCTGTGCACACACTTGAACTAAATGCACATGTGGAAATGTACCAAACGGTTAGTAAGACCCGGTATTTCTGCCACATTACTTATCATTGTTTCTGCTATAAGAGGCTAGATAGACCCAGGGGGAAATAATAGAAGTCCCCGTTCAGTTTAAAACCCAAATGGTTGTGGGTATAAGAGGCATATGCACCCAATTTGTGCACTGCAGGCCACGGGGACGAAAGCAGGTGTGTTTCACTGATAACATCACGAGAAGTGAAGTGGCAGGTGCTTGTTGGATTACTAAGGTGAGTAATAGAGATCAATCTGCAGTCAGTAGGTCAGGTTTTAACACTCGCACACACTCACTGTGGGCAGTTATGACCCCGGTGATGGTTATCTGGTATTTTGAGCCTGAAAGTGCCTACACAGTCATTAGTCATCAGGTGCTCATTCCTTGTCAGTGTAACCGACCCTCATAAATCTTCCCACTTCACTCCTTTTAGACAGGGAGACAGGGAATAGCCATATTACTGTAAAAAATGATATCTCCTCGAGAACATTTTTAACATGATGCACAGTGCTATTTACAATATTGACCCTCGGCTGTAGTTTTGAAATCACCGATCCAAGGAAAGTGTAAATCTTTCGTTGTTGTGGGAGTTTAGATCCGTCTAGGACCAGTACATCTCTCATTTCCTGTAGCGATGCTTTGCTGCTCTGTTCTCGGCCTTACTAACAGATGTGGACCCCAAAGGTCAGACCTCGGCTAATTATTAGACACATTCAGGGGAACATTTGCTAACAAGACCAAATGAGGGAAGGGGAGACAAATGACCTCTTAAAGAGAGAAATGGGGGGTTGGTGGCAGCGAGAGTGGAGGAGAGTAGGAGAGAAAAGGAAAGCCGTTGACAATGAAATACTTTCAGGAATAACGCAAAGTGAAAAATATATAGTATAAAGTATAAAGTATAAAGCTGATACTCACAGACATGAGCACTGTACACTGGCCTCGGCCATTTACATAACATTTTCCTCAGCGGTGGCATTTCCACCACACGCTGAGACTGGTTTTTGTGTTGGAGGATAAAGTCACCCCCAGCGTGGCAGATGGTAGATCAGGCCGAGTGGGGAGAGAGGGGAGTGAGAAGGCAAAGAGGCCATCCCACAGTCACAAAAGTGTTTGGGGTCAGGGGTCGGGGAAGCATCTGCTCTGGCCTGAAGGGACATTGCATCGATGGGAGAGACCTGTTGCCGTGGTGTGTGCTGCCGACTTTTTTCAGCTGGATCTTTATCTCAGACCGGACTGACTTCAGGACAAAGAGGATCCATTACAGTGAGCTAGGCATGGACTGACACACGCACACACACTTCACATATTAAAGCAAGAACTTTTCAACGTTTCATTAAACCTTATAAAACTGAGCTGAGTTTTTTTTTTATTTTTTTAAACCAAACACTGATCACTCGGTGTGTTTTCATTGTATACATGGTAAAGTGAAACAGGAGAGCTTCAAAGCACCTCTGCCCCCCCCAAAAGCTTTTACAATCTACTGCCAATTGCAACTGTCTGTGATTTGTGTAGGGCACATGGGACTGCTCCCCGATTTGGTCTCACCTGCCTAAGTCAACAAGAGAGTTTTTCAGCACTCCTGTGTGACAAAAGGGGAACGCTGTAAAAAAAAAAAGAAAAGCAAACTGCTGGGAGCCATAAAAAAAAAGTGCGAGTGGGAGCAGAGTAGAGAGGGGAGAGTCAGAGGTGGGTACGAAAAAAAAAAGAAGAAATTAAAGGAGGAACAGGTAGGGAAGAGAGGAATCGAGAGTGAGGGGTCGTGGTTGAGGGGAGGGGGGGGGGTGAAGAGACAGAAGTTGCAACAGCTGACTTCACATGGGTTCTTTATTTCCCTGGAGGAGAGGCTGGCTTGTCTGTGCCCCCCATCTGACGAGGGGACAGGAGGGAGGGAGGGGAGGGGAGGGATAAGGGGGACGGGGAGGAGGAGGAGGAGAAAGGAGGAGGGGAGGAGTCGTGTCCAACAGCTGCCTTCATTAACATGCACACCTGCTCCCTGTGGAGATATTAGGAGGCCGACAGATGCCCTCCCTCGCACGTAAACACTCATAGGCTCATACGCACACAACCTCACACTCTCACACAAGCCCCAATTCAAACATAAACACACATTTTTTTTTCCTCCTCCTGCGCTGACTCTAAACCCCCCCCCCCCCCGCTGCGCGTGACAGATAAGACTTTGCCGTTTTGTTGCCCCCCCCCTGCTGCGCGTGACAGATAAGACTTTGCCGTTTTGTTGCACGAGCTGAACGAGCAAACGTCCGCGCAATGTGTGGGTTGGAAATGAACGCGAGCGAAATCCTATTGATTTCTCTTTTGTGACAGGTTAACCTTTTACTGTCACAATGCAAAAGAGCCGCTCGTCTTTGTCCGGCTCCTGTCCCAAGGCGGCACTTCTCACAAGCTGCCGGTTGGAGCCATGTGACCCGGGGCCAGTGTGGGAGGCTAGCCGCCAGGGGCTTAGGGCCTGAATGCAGCGCTTCGTATAGGACATCCAGAGCCGGCACCGTCTCTATGATCTCCGCAATCATTCGGGATGAGTGCGGACAGCGCGCGCGCGGGGGGGCGAAAGGTAGATGGGAACGGGCCGCCACGGCCAGATTATTTCGGGGCATCTGTTGTCTCCCGGGCAGAATGTGTTTTCAGGGGTTTTGAGGGAGTCTAATCCAGAGAGACGCACTAGAACAACACGCTGTCCCACCGCGCTGGGACCTTGCTGGGCGGGAAAAAATGTTTTTGTCCCTCCACTCGCCCTCCTATTATTCCCCCTTTTGTTCAGACGACCGTTCCCATGATGTGAAACGAGCTGGACCCACTTTTTCTCATCATATCTGCTTCCCCACCCACCTCCGTCTCTTTTCCCAGGTGTCCCGGTGACTACGTAGGCAGCCGGTGCCAGTACCCGAGCCCTTGCAGTCCTTCTCCCTGCCGCAACGGTGGCGAATGCCGCCCCGTTTCCCATGGCAACACATTTGATTTCCGCTGCGTGTGTCGCCTTGGTTTCACCGACCGGCTATGCCTGACCCCCAGCAACCACGCCTGCATGAGCTCGCCATGTCGCAACGGAGGAACATGTGATCTCATAACCCTGGCATCCTACCGCTGTCGCTGCCCACCCGGGTGGTCAGGTACGCAGCAAAAAGTCTCATCACATCAGCATTCCTTTTGTCGCACCATCTTTGGCCCCCCTTTTTTTTCCCCCAACCGCAAAACGGCATGGTTAACCCTTCCGTGTTGTTTCCCAGGGAAATCGTGCCAGGTGGCCAACCCGTGTGCCTCCAATCCGTGCGCCAACGGCGGCCAGTGCTCGGCCTTCGATTCCACCTACATCTGCACCTGCCCACCGGCTTTCCACGGCCAAACCTGCAAGCAAGACGTCAACGAGTGCGCCCAGAATCCCTCTCCCTGTCTCAACGGCGGCGTGTGCGTGAACGAGGTGGGCTCGTACCACTGCCGCTGTCCACACGACTATACCGGCAAACACTGCGACACCCGGTACATGCCGTGCAGCCCCTCGCCGTGCCACAACGGAGGCACCTGCGTCCAGAAGGGAGACACCGTCTACGACTGTAGCTGCCTGCCAGGTATCATACGAACATACATTTGCACAAAAATGCGCGGAACAACAGTTAGTTAGCCAGACATATGAAGTTGCATATGGCTAGTCGAGGGACACAAACATGCACTTTTGTTTTCCTATTACACCAGTTGACCTATAAAGCGGTCTGTTGTTGTAGTAAAATCTGTTTGGGTGGAATGAGCCCCCCCCCCCCCCCCCCCCCCCCCCCCCCCCCCCCGCCCCCCCCCACCTGCCAGCCTCCAGCGACAGGATGCAGTCGCACAGACGTTTCCTTCTGATAATCGCCAACACCCACCAAACAACCAGGAGCCACACAGACAGCTAAACGTATAGACCTATGCCCAGCGTAGCAACAAAGTCACACACAGGCATACGCACACCAAATATCTTGTTGAATGCAGACAATCTATTTGTTATTCTTATTGTGCGAGTGCCCGTATTCATTACTGTGCGGCTTTTTTCCCCTGCCTCTACTGCTATTAGAGGCAGGGGAGCAGCTGCGGAGGATACCGACCCCAGTTGTTCAAGCACCGAGCAAGTTGCTTCGATGTGCAGATGAAGAGACGGCCATGCGAGGTCGCGCGTTAAAGTTTAACCCCCCGCTGCGCATTCTCCCATGGGTGCCCGCGCTGGAATGCGTTCAGATAGCGAAAAAGCTGCACGGGCACACGCAGGGCCGCGGGTGGATAGTTAAGGGGACTATCAGCGCTGTAAAACTCCCTGAAACCTTTGAAGTGTGAGGAGGACACAGGCTGCGCCGTCGTCTGCAGGGCAATAAAACGATCCTGCCACGGGGATCTAGAGAGATACGGAGCCCTCGTCTCTCACATATTTGCAGAGCGATGTAGGGAGGAAGAATCGCGATTATTAACTATGTGCAAATGGCGCCAGATCGTTCACTCACCGCTTTCGTCAATTTTCCTTTGGCCTTCTTTTTTTTCCTCTCTCCAGGCTTTACAGGTCAGCATTGTGAGCACAACATCGACGACTGTCCGGGTCACAACTGCCAGAATGGTGGCGTGTGTGTAGATGGCGTGAACACCTACAACTGCCAGTGCCCACCTCACTACACAGGTGACGTTACGCTGAGAAGAAAAATAAAAAAATAATATATATATAAATAGATCATTTTCAATTTAAGAACAAACAGTTGCAGATGGAACCTTTATAGACACGTCCTGACGATGTGCGTTTTCATCCGCTGAACTCTCTCAGGCCAGTACTGTACCGAAAATGTGGACGAGTGCGAGCTGATGCCCAATGCGTGCCAGAACGGAGGGACGTGCCACGACACGCACGGCAGCTATCACTGCGTCTGCGTCAACGGTTGGACGGGCGACGACTGCAGCGAGAACATCGACGACTGTGCCAGCGCGGCGTGTTACCACGGCGCCACCTGCCACGACCGCGTCGCTTCCTTCTTCTGCGAGTGCCCCCACGGTCGCACAGGTACGCCTCCTGAACACAGACCCACAGTTGCACCAAGGTCCCGGTCAAACACGAGTGGCCATGCGCCACGATCCATTTTGACCAAAGGAAAATGCACATTTTGTGGCTCTCGCAGGTCTGCTGTGCCACCTTGATGACGCCTGCATCAGCAACCCCTGTCAGAAGGGCTCCAACTGTGACACCAACCCAGTCAACGGCAACGCCATCTGCACCTGCCCCCCTGGTTACGCTGGCTCAGCCTGCAACCTGGACATTGACGAGTGCTCCCTTGGTGAGCCGCAAAGCCCCGTGTTTATTTCCTCTGGTCGATCTAAGACATTTCAATATCGTATATTTATTATATATAAATATGTGACATCTCTTTGTACGTTTCAGGTGCCAACCCGTGCGAACATGGCGGCCGCTGCCTCAACACCAAAGGCTCCTTCCAGTGTAAGTGTCTTCAAGGATACGAAGGTCCTCGCTGTGAGATGGACGTCAACGAGTGCATGTCTAATCCTTGCCATAACGATGCCACCTGTCTGGACCAGATTGGAGGGTTCCACTGCATCTGTATGCCAGGTAGGAACTTGGGTTTCGGTTAAGAGCTACTGTAAATACTAATCGCGTCTTCTTTTTTTTGGGGGGGGGAGCACTAATTAAAACTCGGACAACAAATAGAGTAAGTAACAAGATTGTGCAACCCTTTCCCTTTCAGGATACGAGGGTGTGTTCTGCCACGTCAACGCAGATGAGTGCGCCAGCCAACCTTGTCTCAACAATGGCAAGTGCATTGACAAGATCAACTCCTTCCACTGCGAGTGCCCCAGAGGTGAGAACATATCAGTGACGGGGGAGGGGAGGGGGGGGGGGGGGTTATTGCATGGACGGAGTAAGGTAAGGTAGTGCAAGCCTGTTCTCTTTAAATCCCCTTTTGATCAAGCAGGGGGAGTGGTGGGGAGGCTATTTAAAAAGTGGATGATTAACGCATCTGTCAATGAGTAACGCGCGTAGGATTCTCAGATTGAATGTCAATTATTTGCTTCTTCTAATGTGTCTAATGTGTCACACAAGGGCATTTTTTCGGGCAACCGGGAAAGAACATATACGTTTTCAGATACATTAGCATATTTGGCGGGCATTGGAGTTTGTGTTGTTGGAGCTTAGCGCCAAAATCGGGGGCAGGGATTGGTTCCTGTCCGGTAAGCTGAGGGCTATTGTGTAGAGGTTTGAAAGGAAGATTTCACTGCACAGTAAGAGCTGAAGGGGGCGGGGTTGTGGGGTTGGAAGGAGTGTTGTGGAATGGTTTGTTGGGACCTTCAGCGTCCTGCAGACCTACTTCATATGCAAATGAGTTTGTCTGTTTTTACATTGTGCGCACTCCATCAGGGATGTGCAAAAAGCGGAACTTTGCACGGACCTAAAGCAAAATCGGAAGAAATTCGGAAGTTTAATTCTGTATTTTTTTTTTCTTCTTGTCAATCCACATGCAGGTTTCTCTGGGAGTCTTTGTCAGGTGGACATTGACGAGTGTGCCAGCACTCCTTGCAAGAATGGAGCTAAATGTACAGACGGTCCCAACAAGTACACCTGCGATTGTGCTGAAGGTAAACCATATTATTGCTTTTTTTTGTTTGTTTGTTTTTTATATAATGTTTCTGACTTTTTCACGCAAATTTCGAATAAGAATAGTTTCAGCTCCTATCCCAATGAGCTTTACCGTGGTTGCTCTTCTCATCTAGGTTACACGGGACAGCACTGCGAGGTCGACATCAACGAATGCTACTCCGACCCCTGCCACTATGGCACGTGCAAGGACGGCCTGGCCTCCTTCACTTGCTACTGCCACCCCGGCTTCACCGGCCGCCTGTGTGAGACCAACATCAACGAATGTCTGAGCCAGCCTTGCAAGAACGGCGGTACCTGCCAGGACAGGGAAAATACCTATTTCTGTTCCTGTCCCAAAGGCACTGCAGGTGAGACTTAACAAAATCCCCAGCAACCCATTCTTCCGATTTGGAAACTGTGTATCTATATCATTTTGGCCCACTCATGCTCCAATCTACAGGCTTCAACTGTGAGGTCAACCTGGACGACTGCAAGAGCAAACCCTGCGACTACGGCAGATGCATTGACAAGATCAACGGCTACGAGTGTGCCTGCGAGCCGGGCTACACAGGTGAGCACTCAGGCGGAGTGTACAGGTGCAGCGGGAGGGTCCCCTGGGCTTTGGGAGGGGCACGAGGAAACAGGTGGCTGGCGGGCCCACTCCTGCGGAACAATGGTGTCAGGTTGCCAGTGTTGGATGTGTGTGGGTGATAGACAAAGGAGCAGAGCACTAAACCCGATACACACAAGCAATCACAAACGCACAAAGTGCTAACTTTGCCAGCCATTTAAAACATTTTTTTAAAAGGCTGCGGCGTTGAGCCTTGAAAGATGATACTTTAAAAGGAAAAGCGCCCGGCGCCTTAGTCACACATCTGATGACTATTTGTGTGCAACTGCACAACACGTTTCATTGATAAATCAGAATGAGGAGTTTTGTCGCCTCATTTGGTCTGTGACTTGTAATAGTGTAGGATACAATGATAATATACCGGTATATTAAACTTGAGTAACAAAGTCTTATCCCAAACAAGTAGACCCCTCCTCTCTTCCTCCCCCTTTTAATGGTCCAGCCGAGCCGGTTCTGACCGGCAGTGTCATTGTGCTAAAAGTGGGGCAGGGACTGAACAAGTGTGTGTGTGTGTGTGCAGGCTGCTGTGCATCCCTCCTCCCGTCTTTTTTTTTTGTGCTGACGGGGTGAGCGTGGAGGGCACGGCGGGACTGAGACACAGAGGGACAGAGGACTATTGTAACTGAAGATCAGGCAGTTGGGCCCTCCCTCCCTGATTGATGAAGAACAGAGGAGGGGGGGTGGGGTTGGGAATCTGAGGGGGGGGGGGGGGGGGGGGCTCTTGGGGGGGGGGGGGGGGGGGGGGGGGGGGGGGGGGGGGTTTAATTGTTACTCGGCCGTGTGTGAAATGGGTCTGGCCTTCTGTCCCCGTAAAAGGACCCAGGGTGAGGTTACTTCTCCACTGTGTGGGGGGTGGTGTGTGCATGTGTGAATAGGGCGACTAGCCACCCACCCCCTTCCTGGCAACACCTCCCCCTCTCCAATCCAGCTCCTTATGCCTATTCAACAGGGCCCCATTCTGTCAATAAAGTAGAGGCAAAAGGGCCTCCAGGGGCCGGCAGGCCAGGCACACATTGGAGCTGTAACAGCTTCTGCCTGTTGAATGTTGATCTTTAGAGTTAGCGTTCCCTATTGTCCAAAAGCCACACGGTGCACCTTCGATAATATCACATAAAGGCTCAAACAACAGCGCGAAGCCTCAGCGGGGCGTTCAGAATGACCAGAAATGTATCGGTTCACCGCCTTCCAAAGAAATACTCGCTGCGTTGCCTGAAATCCGTACCCCCCATTGTCTCCCAGGATCAATGTGTAACATCAACATCGATGAGTGTGCCATCAACCCCTGTCACAACGGAGGCACGTGCGTCGACGGCATCAACAGCTTCACCTGCCTGTGCCCGGAGGGGTACAACGACGCCACCTGCTTGTCTCAGGTGGACGAGTGCGGCAGCAACCCCTGCATCCACGGCCGGTGCCAGGACCTCATCAATGGGTGAGCACAGTGACACATTTAAAAAAAAAAAACAGTGGTCCAAGCTGAACCCAAAACAAATGAACAAACCACCACTGACCCGTCGTATCGTTTTCTATTCAAGCTACAAATGCACCTGCGACTCTGGATGGAGCGGCGTGAACTGCGACATCAACAACAACGAGTGCGAGTCCAACCCGTGCATGAACGGCGGAACCTGCAAGGACATGACCAGCGGATACCACTGCACGTGCAGGGCCGGCTTCACTGGTCAGTTGCGACCAGTGCTCACCCGTACTTAATATTCAGCCTGTGTTTTTGTCGTATATATCTATGGCTAACCCGAGCGTGATCTCTAATCCCACCACTGCAGGACCTAACTGCCAAACTAACATCAACGAGTGTGCGTCCAACCCCTGCCTCAACCAGGGCACCTGCATCGATGATGTGGCCGGATACAAGTGCAACTGTTTGCTGCCCTACACCGGTACGTCATGTTGCTTCTTTTTCACCGCAAAGCCAGTTTAGTCGGTTGGCCGCAATATGACTTCGCTGTTTGCGCTTAAAGGTAATCTCGCGCTATCCTGTCCCATGTTGTTTGAGAACACATCAGCCACTAAGATATGCTTGTCTGCTTTACAGGAAAAATCGTGTATGTGTGTGTGTGTGTGAGTGTGTGTTTGGAAAAACAAGCCACAGTGGCAAGCTGGGGGTACTGGAGCCAGCTCCAGGCCCTATTCCCACTTCCGCCCTGTTCTGTTTCCTGTCTGTGATCACACAATAGCAGGAAGCAGGAAGGGCTTTCTTGTTTGGCAAAGTCGTCATGAAAATGGATAAGGAGTGTGTGGGGGGGGGCGGAGGGGGGGGGGGGGGGGGGGGGGGGGGGGGGGGGGGGGCAACTTTTGCAGGGGTTACGAAACATAGCGGGATTGAATATCCACAACCCAAAAATCCATCCACATTTCGTATTCCTTTGGTGTCCTCACGCTGCGTTTTCTCTGCCACCAGGTGAAAACTGCGAGGTCCTTCTGGCCCCCTGCAGCCCCAGGCCTTGCAAAAACGGCGGCGTATGTAAGGAGGCTGAGGACTACCAGAGCTTCTCCTGCATCTGCCCCGACGGATGGCAAGGTATCCATCCACTTCCGTCATCTGTCATATGTCCCGTTCATGAATCCATCCATCCAGGGGCCAGGGTGACAAAAGTTTGCCTTACTTCATCTCTAGGACAAACATGTGAGGTCGATATCAACGAATGTGTGAAGAGCCCTTGCCGCAATGGTGCCGTTTGCCATAACACCATGGGCGGCTTCCAGTGCAAGTGCCAGCCAGGTTACTCTGGCCAGAAGTGCGAGACAGACGTCGACGACTGCAAACCAAGTATGGAACAGATTCACAACCTTTTACCATCCTGCGATGCGCGCCAAAAAGAAATGAGCAGCCCACTTAGCCTCCCTTCTTTCTGCATTCCAGATCCCTGCAGCAACGGTGGTCTGTGCCACGATGGCATCAACGGGTTCACGTGCACCTGCCCGCCCGGGTTTCGCGGCGGCAGATGTGAGCAGGACATTAACGAGTGCGAGAGTAACCCCTGCCGAAACGGCGCCAACTGCACCGACTGCGTCAACAGCTTCACCTGCAGCTGTCCGCCTGGCTTCAGCGGCATCAACTGTGAGATCAACACCAACGACTGCACCGACAGGTACCCTGCCGCCGCGCAGTATCCCGCACTTGTTCAACCGTCAAACTCGACGGCGACTATTCACCCCCAAATTGAGCGGCGGAAGACTTAAACGCTCTTCTTTGCCTGTCTCGCTGCAGCTCTTGCTTCAACGGCGGCACTTGCGTGGATGGAATCAATGCGTTCACCTGCCTGTGTCTCCCTGGATTCACCAGCAGCTACTGCCAGTACGACATCAATGAGTGCGACTCCAAACCGTGCCTCAATGGAGGCTCGTGCCTCGACAGTTATGGGACGTACAAGTGCACCTGTCCCCATGGCTACACAGGAGTCAACTGCCAGGTAGGGAAAAGTCCTCTGTTTTTTTATTAACAGGATGCCTGTGTCCGGCTTCGCATTGGTTGAGGCATCGCCTCCATTTTTACAGGCTATTGAACATTCGCGCCGTTTATTTTCTCTGTCAGAATCTTGTGCGCTGGTGCGACTCCTCCCCCTGTAAAAACGGCGGTTCGTGCTGGCAGCAGGGGGCCTCTTACACCTGCCAGTGCCAGACTGGGTGGACCGGCCTCTACTGCGACATCCCCAGCGTCTCCTGCGAGGTGGCAGCCAAACAACAAGGTACGACAGTCGGCCAAAATGAGTTTGGGGGGGGGGGGGAATGACGTGATAGACTCCGCCTTCACTGCGCGTGCAGAACCTGCAAGCCGCGTGAGCGATTTGTAAATACGGTAACTCCTGATTGCAGGTGTGGAGGTGGGTCACCTGTGCAGAAACTCAGGCCAGTGTTTGGATGCTGGAAACACACATTACTGCCGCTGCCAGGCCGGCTACACCGGGAGCTACTGCCAGGAGCAAGTGGACGAATGCTCTCCCAATCCTTGCCAAAATGGAGCCACCTGCACTGATTATCTGGGAGGTTACAGTTGTGAGGTGAGGAACGCAGGAATGAACGTGCTTAGTTAAAGTCAGATACGACGAAACGGGAATTTGTACGAGTTGTGACAGCTTAAATACCGACAACGTATTTCCAAAGGATGAGCAGCATAGATAATGAATGGAGGGATATATCCATCTTTTCTTCTTCTCTATCAGTGTCTCCCCGGCTACCATGGCGTCAACTGCTCCAAAGAGATCAATGAATGTCAGTCTCAGCCGTGCCAGAACGGAGGCACCTGCATCGACCTCATCAACACGTACAAATGCTCCTGTCCCAGAGGAACACAAGGTATACCGGAAACCCCCGAAATTGTCAAAAAAAAAAGAAAGCCACAAAGCTATGGTATGCATTTCCACTCACCCACCGCGTCTCCGTCACCCAATAGGCGTCCACTGTGAGATCAATGTGGACGACTGCAACCCCTCCAGCGACCCAGTGACCAACGAGCCCAAGTGCTTCAACAAGGGGAAGTGCGTGGACCGCATCGGCGGCTACCAGTGCGTGTGCCCGGCGGGTTACGTGGGCGAGCGCTGCGAAGGCGACGTCAACGAGTGCCTGTCGGACCCCTGCGACCCCCGCGGATCCTACAACTGCATTCAGCTCACCAACAGCTACCGCTGCGAGTGCCGCACCGGATATACAGGTACTGGCGCGCCCCGAGCGACACGTCGCTCAAACTGGAGATGCCCGCGTGCGGTGTTGCGACGTCTCCGAGTGTGCCTGACGCATATATGTTTTGCCTCTGTGCCCCAGGTCAGCGTTGCGATAAGGTGTTCGACGGCTGCAAAGGTAGGCCGTGCAGAAACGGAGGGACGTGTGCCGTTGCCAGTAACACACCTCACGGTTTCATCTGCAAGTGTCCACCTGTGAGTACTGCCATGCCTGTTGCCTGTTTACAAAACGTGTTTGCCCTCTTTTTTCATTAAGTGCAGTGCCATTGTCATAACCTCCCCTGTCCGTTTCCGTGTCTTCAGGGCTTCACTGGCTCTTCTTGCGAGTATGATTCTCGCTCCTGCGGGAGTCTGAATTGCAGGAACGGAGCCACGTGCGTGTCGGGCCACCTCGGCCCGCGCTGCCTGTGTCCCCCGGCCTTCACCGGCCCAGAGTGCCAAACCCCCACCGAGAGCCTCTGCGTCACCAACCCCTGCTACAACGGCGGGACGTGCCAGGTCACGCCAGAGGCGCCATTCTTCCAGTGCAGCTGCCCCAGCAATTTCAACGGCCTGCTGTGCCACATCCTGGACTACTCCTTCGTCGGAGGCTTCGGCCGGGACATCACCCCTCCCCCGGAAGTGGAAGTGAGCTGCGAGATTCCCCAGTGCGACGAGTGGGCGGGCAACCACATCTGCGATTCGCTGTGCAACAACCACGCCTGCGGTTGGGACGGGGGCGACTGCTCGCTGAATTTTGACGACCCCTGGCAAAACTGCTCGGCAGCTCTGCAGTGCTGGCGATACTTCAATGACGGGAAGTGCGACGGCCAGTGCAACAGCCCCGGTTGCCTTTATGATGGCTTCGACTGCCAAGGACTGGAAGGTCAATGCAAGTAAGTGCAGAGAGGAGAGGAAGAGATGTGTGCAGATCATTTTTGCCAGGAGATGTGTCACACATTTGTCTATTTTTCGGGAATATCAAACTGGTCTCTTCGTTTCATTTCAGCCCGCTGTATGACCAGTATTGCAAAGACCACTACGCCGACGGACACTGCGATCAGGGATGCAACAACGCTGAATGCGAATGGGATGGCCTGGACTGTGCCAACAACATGCCGGAGAAGCTGGCAGACGGACACCTAGTCCTGGTGGTTCACATTCCCCCAGAACAGCTCAAAAATCACTCGTCGGCCTTCCTCAGAGACCTCAGCGGCGTCCTCCACACCAACGTGGTCTTCCGTCGCGACGCCAAAGGGGAACCGATGATCTTCCCTTACTACGGCAACGAGCAGGACCTGGTCAAACACAACGTGCTGAAGCGCTCCGCAGATGGCTGGCCCGAGTGGGCCTCGATGCCTGCCAGCGTTTTGGGTCAGGTGAAGGAGCGCGTGTCCGCCATAGTCAGCCCGCGGAAACGCAGAGAGCTGGATCCCACGCAAGTCAAAGGGTGGGTACTTCAAAAACGGAGAATATCAGTAACGATGAGGGTGATGAAATGATTTGTATTTGGATGACAGAAAAGAAATGATGAATTCTCACACTTCCGCCTTATCTCTGTTTGCAGCTCTGTGGTGTACCTTGAGATCGACAACCGCCAGTGTTACCAGCAGTCTACCGAATGTTTCCAGAGCGCCACAGATGTGGCCGCTTTCCTCGGAGCGCTGGCCTCCAGTGGGAATCTCAATGTGCCCTACATAGAAGCTGTCACAAGTACGTCACTCGTAGTCAGTGTGTTGCATCAAATGTGGCCTGGCAGTATTTGAAATCCCAATGAACACTCCGTGACTTTGACTGTCTCTTCAGGCGTGAGGCCCACCTCGCCCAGTTTAGAGCTCTACCCCATGTATGTGGTCTTCCTGGGCTTGGCCGCTTTGGGTTTCATCTGTTTGGGTGTCCTGGTGTCCCGGAAGCGGAAGCGAGAGCACGGCCAGCTCTGGTTCCCAGAGGGATTCAAAGTGTCCGAGCCCAGCAACAAGAAACGCAGAGAGCCGCTGGGAGAGGATTCTGTTGGCCTGAGGTGAGATATGAATATGAATTTTACATGTAAATCTGTTTTCCTCGTCTCGAGTGTCTTTTTCTATTCGAGTGGTCTAATTCGCCTCTTCTTTTTATCGACAGGCCCATGAAAAACTCCGACATCAATCTAATGGATGACATCAATCAAAATGAATGGGGTGACGATGATCCAGACTGCAGGCGCTTCAGGGTAAGATGAAACATTTCTGCCTCCTCTTTTCTGATTTCACTACATTCTCCCGAGCTGCCTCTCTTCGTGCGTGCCGCTCGCTGATGCTGACGCTGTGACATTTGCTGTGACATTTCCAGTTTGAGGAGCAGTCCATGTTGGACTTGAGCGACAATACTGACCACAGGAAATGGACGCAGCAGCACCTGGACGCGGCCGACCTACGCATTCCGTCCATTGCGCCGACTCCTCCTCAGGGAGAGATCGAGAATGACTGCATGGATGTTAATGTCAGAGGACCAGGTGCGTACACACATTGATGGACGTTGGATGTTTGGTCACTATGGCCCTGGAAAAGAAGGACGGACAAATGATCGACAACTCGAACTGAAAATCGTCCCTCTCTGTCCTTTAGACGGTTTCACTCCCCTGATGATCGCCTCCTGCAGCGGTGGAGGACTGGAGACAGGGAACATTGAAGAGGAAGAAGATCCCTCGGCAGAAATCATCACCGACTTTATTTACCAAGGCGCCAACCTCCACAACCAAACGGACCGCACCGGCGAGACGGCCCTGCACCTGGCTGCCCGGTACGCCCGCTCGGACGCCGCCAAGCGCCTCCTGGAGTCCAGCGCCGACGCCAATGTCCAAGACAACATGGGCCGCACTCCACTTCATGCCGCGGTGGCTGCAGATGCACAGGGAGTGTTCCAGGTAACCTCTTGCCCTTTGGGGCGGTCACACCTCTCAAGGCTTTGGAGACATGTTTATTGAATTTTGCCGTCGCTGAAAAACGCCGATAACCTAACGTTCGTATGGTTCTGCAGATTCTGATCCGAAACCGCGCCACCGACCTCGATGCCCGCATGCAAGACGGAACAACGCCGCTGATCCTGTCCGCCAGACTGGCCGTTGAGGGCATGGTGGAAGAACTTATCAACTGCCACGCCGACGCCAACGCCACAGATGACTCTGGTAAGCTGCCGTTTTTATCCTCTCTGCAGTCCCGGAAGATCCCTTCAGTGCGGTCGCTGTGATAATAAACCCGCTCCCCATTTTTCTTCTCTCCCTGCAGGCAAATCTGCTCTTCACTGGGCGGCAGCTGTGAATAACGTAGAGGCAGCCATGGTGCTGCTGAAAAATGGCGCCAACAAAGACATGCAAGACAACAAGGTATGTGAAATGATTGGATTGTCAATGGGGGGGTTTGGATGGTACTTAAGGCCTTACATGCACAGCAGTTTATCTCGTTTAACACATGCCTTTCGGTTGTTGTTGTTGCTTTTTTTTAGGAGGAGACACCGCTCTTCCTTGCAGCCCGTGAAGGCAGCTTCGAGACCGCCAAGGTTCTCCTGGAGCACTTTGCCAATCGCGAGATCACCGACCATCTCGACCAGCTGCCCCGGGACATCGCCCAGGAGCGCATGCATCACGACATTGTCCGCCTCCTGGACGAGTACAACGTGGTCAGGAGCCCCGGGCTTCACAGCGGGCCCCTGAGCGCCTCCAGCCTCTCGCCGCCTCTGTGCTCACCCAATGACTACCTTAGCAACCTCAAGCCCGCCCTCTCTGCCAAGAAGGTCCGCAAAATTAGCTCAGCGGGGAAAGGAGGGAAGGACGGGGGCAAAGATAATCGAGGGAAGAAGAAAAAGTCGCTGGATGGCAAGAGCAACCTGCTGGACACGTCAGGTGTCCTTTCCCCGGTGGATTCTCTGGCGTCACCACATGGCTACCTGTCGGATGTGGCGTCTCCTCCCATGACGTCACCCTTCCACCAGTCCCCGCCAATGTCTCTAAATCACCTACAAGGCAATGGAGACCCCCATATGGGACAGATGAGCATGGGCAAGGATATGGGCTGCATGTCTTTTGATCTCAACCCACCGCGTCTGTCTCACCTACCCGTGTCCAGCCCCGGAAGTCAGGGGACAACGTCTATAGCCGGGAGCAGAGGGGGCCAGTGCGACTGGGTATCCAGGATGCACCCAGGCGTAGGTCAGCAAGGAGGCTTTGCGCAGGCTCCGCCCATATCCCACAACATGATGGGTCCTTTGCATGGCGTCAGCACGGCCACGCTGTCTCAGATCATGGGCTACCAGAATATGCAGACCAGCCACCTCGGCTCGTCACACATGATGCAGCAGGCTCACGCACGGCAGCTGCAGCACCAGAACTCCAACTCCACCACCGCCGCCGGCCTCGGCCAGGGCTTCCCTAACGTCGATCTGAGCGGCTCCGACATGCAGCAAAACACCCGCATGCCGATCCACACTGTAATGCCGCAGGAGACGCAGATCCTCGGCACGCAGTTCCTCACCCCTCCCTCCCAGCACAGCTATTCTGGTCCCATGGACAACACACCGAACCACCAGCTACAGGTCCCCGACCATCCATTTCTAACCCCTTCCCCCGGCTCCCCTGACCAGTGGTCCAGCTCGTCCCCACATTCCAACATGTCCGACTGGTCAGAGGGCATCTCCAGCCCGCCTACGAGTATCCATTCACAGATGAATCTGATCCCAGACCAGTTTAAGTAGAGACTTGTTGAACTGACTCTTGAAGTGGACAAAGGATATTAAAAACAAAGAAAGATTATGACAAACGTGTCTCAAGACTCAAGACAAGATGATCCTTTTTCAATATCAGTTTTTATACTAACGATAAGAACAGTTTTAGTAATTTTGTATTTATTTATGTGGTTTATTTGACCTGAAATATAAAGAAGATGCTTTTATATTTATGCTTTTTAATGTTGCTTTTTGTTACGTATGGGAAGTTTAGGAACTGTTAAAAAAGGAGTGTATATCAGAGAAATGACTCCTAGATGTGTACACTGGCTATTTATTTGTGTCTTGTGTTGCTATATTCACTGGATTTATTTCAATATTGTGGTGCATTGGTCTTCACATACTTTTCATTTTGGGATGTGCATTGCATTACATTTGTACAGATTTTTAATTTCAATTTTTAAAGTTTATTTGAAAAGATTTCAGTATTAATTATTATATTTTGACCTCTTTTGTCTTTTTAAGTGACACAGGTTTTGTTACTGAAACACATTTCACTAAGTCTTATCACTGAGTTAGATGGTGATCAAATATATAGTGTCACCTTTTATAGTGTTGCTTCCTACACTGTCCTCTATTGGCAAACTGTAATGGAGCAACGGAGGAGATTTGGGACCTAAAGCACAGAACAAACTTCTCTTATCTGACAATAGATGCTTTTCAATAGGAGTGGAACTGCATCAACCCTGAGCCTGTTTTTGTCGAATAATGGTCTGGCTGGTGCTGGGTAATTAATTTGTGATCATTTATGATCAATGATTATGGTTACCATGTTTAACCAGTCGTGTTAAATTTGCAGACCTGTGTTAGAAAGCTGGAATGTTACATTCACCACAGTAAAAAATAGTGCCAGTGTGATTGTTGTTTTTCCGAAGAAAAGCTATGTATTTCTGAGATTTCTTGTAAAAAAAAAAAAAAAGGGGGTTTTCAAGGTGGAGAGCATTGTTTGTGAAAGAACTGGGGACCTTTGTATGTTTAATGATCACCTGCACTTTGTAAAAGAGTGTGGTTTCAGGTGTCTACATGTCATGTTTTATAAACTAATCCAGAGATAAAGATGTTTTTAAGAAGATGTAATTCAAAATTAAATTCATGCAAAGTTGTAGTTTGCAAAGTATTTCCTGATAAAAAAAATGTTCTGTAAAAAATGTCTTGATTCAATAAAAGCTCATGGCAAGTTTTAAATGGTTTTCTCTCTTCATATAATTCGATTTTCTGAAACACTTTCTGGCTGAAATTCAATGCAACATCCATCACAGTTGTATGAAAAGAAAATGTACCTCATCACAGCATGAGCTTGCGTTTACCGCCCTCCAGTGGCGATATCCTGTAACACAGTGAAAATGTGGAGGGGTTGCTAAAAATCTGTAATTTTTTGTCCAGCATTGTGTCAATTCCACAAAAGAAAATATTTTTAAATAAAGGCACATTGTGTTATTTTTTCGCCAAAGTAATCTTATCAGATGTACTTTCTATAGAAGAAAATATGGAATGGAATGGTATCCTTATATCACTTACATTACCGTACATCTTCTTTAATTGAGCACTTTCACTAAAAGCCACCATTACATGACATCATCTCTTCAGTAAACAACAATAGGTTTAGTATTTGTCTTACAATTATGGCTTATAGCACTTGGCAGCTCAACAAACAAACAAAACATATAGATACCAGCCATATAAATGTCATAGTATAAAATACAGTACGTCATTATTTATAAAATCTATTTTTACAGATCAGAAATAGTCTGTTAAATTTTAAAATAACCTCATATTGAAACACATGTAGTATTATAATGCTACTCACTTGACAATGTTTGTAAAAGACTTGTTACGTTGATAGTATTGTTTCACAGTAGCAGATGATCTTATAGTGGAGGATCTAAATGAAACAGAAAGATAGCATTATTTGAAGTCAGAGTAAAAATGTACATGTATGATATATACTGTAAACTTCCTCAAGTGTGATTTTCACCATTTTATTATGAACAAGTTTATATACATGATGGACCAAAAATCGAATCCTACTGCATTTAGAGCCTCAGGATCTTTTTTTCCTATAAAACCTCCCTGTTCATAATCACTGCAAGGGTGATTTAGGATAAGAATACTCCGTCTGCGAGTGGCTGCATTATGGGACATGTAGTATGTGTGACTAAAAGTCATGATCTGTTTTTCTTTTATGGTGATTTATTGATTGATTGATTGCTTTTATCTGTCGAATACTCAGTTAAACCGAATTCAATGTCTACAGATCAGAGGCACGACCCCGCAGCGCCCCCAGCTGGTGAACACATGTATCGCAGCGAGCTGGTCCCCATAGAGACAGGCTCCCACACACACTGGCCGTCAGTCCTCCGGCAGAGACGATGGGACACACCCGGCCTATGGACTCTAACACGTACCTCGGCAGCATTTCCCCGGACATTCGGCCGTCCGATTTTTAACATTATCGGATTAGGGAGCGTCGGGCGCGGCTTTAGCCCGACAGGCCGGAGATCGGCGTCGCTGGGCGGGGAGGAGTCCTCCGTTATAACACCGTCAGCTGGAGCTGCAGGCCAGCATGTCGGTGCTCTAACAACACAGCACGACACCACGCTACACAACGCGACACACGCACACACACACACACACACTGTGGAAGAGGACTCGATGCGATCTTAGAGGTGAGGCTCTCGTCCGCCGACGTGTGCGTGCACAGGTTAGCCAACCGCACCATTGCGATACCGTTACCCGAACGGCGCTAGGTACGTGTCGGCTCATTCATTGCACCGGACCGGAATAGAAAATAACCAACCGCGGCGAACAAAGATGAACACGATGTCTTTCTGTTCGGGTCGTGGATCAAATGACAGGAGGTCTCACTGTAGACGCAACATGAGCATCTGATCAGCTATAACGCAGCGTCAATAACCGGTGCTCGGGTGGGATTTAGAAGTGCACGCATCCATATGTGTGTGTGTGTGTGTTTGTGAGACGGGGATCGTGGCAGTCGGGACACCGGCAGGCTAGATCAGGTGGAGTCTATACGTGGTGTGGTGTGGCGTAGCATCGCAGGAGCAGGTGGTGCCAGGGAGCCGGGCCCCCGGTTGTTGTTGTTGTTGTTGTTGTTGTTGTTCCTGTATCAGTGATTGTAATGGGGCCGTTTCCGTGTGTCGTCCCCGCAGGATGGACGTGGAGGTGAGTGCTGGCAGGGACAGCACCTGGAGGAGGGCGGCAGCACACGAGGAGGATGGAGGTGGTGATGATGCTGCTGCTGCTGCTGCTGCTGCGGGAGGAGCGGAGGCTCATCTCGTACCACTGGAGCTCTACGACTCTGCCCGGGCCAAAATAGACGCAAATCTCCGCTGGTTGTTTGCCAAAGCCTATGGTGCAGGTAAGGCTTTCCAGCACGTTGTCCTCATGCACTGTGACTTTGAGCTGTGTGTCACAGTAGGCTAGTTTCATGAGTTTGCGTCCCCACCCGTTGGAGCAACCGTACACTGTCCATGAGCCGCCATCTACATCTGCCTCAGCACCTGCCAATGGGGCCAACTTGTCTACACCCCGAACTGTAGTTGCACAAACGGATCAACTGCGAATAATGCCTTGATTCCGAAATTCTTTGCAAGACGATGGCTGCAACCCATGAATGTTGTCGCTGATAAAAAAAAACTTGGTCGATCAGCCCATCCCTTAAACAACGCATTTTTGCAGCTCGAAAGCCACATTTCAGCATGTCCAGTCCGTTGCAGTACTCGTGTGTTGATATCTTAAGGGGACTGTAGTTTATTTTCTCACAAGTGTTAAATCAAGCAATTTATCAATGAGTGGAGAACGTAGCAGTTCAGCTGAAACGCGATCATGAAGTTCTGCTGTGTAATGAAGCAGTTGTAGTACCAGCTGAAATGCTTTGGTCCTATTCCGTTTCTGCAAGTCACCCATGTCTCACTCTCACTATCAGTTTAGCTTGAAGAGGATTGCCCTGCCACGCACATTAAATCTAAGTTATCGTTGAAATTGTGCACCGGCTCCTCCCTTATTTCTTTCGAGAATAAACAGGGGGTCTTTCTTTTTAATCCTTCGCCCCCAAAACACTGCAGGAGACCTGAACATTTCAATTTCCAATTTCCAATTGAAATGTTCTCATTCCCCGTCTCCGATCGCACTTTCCGTCTCCTGCGTTCTCCGGTCCTTTTCAGTGCCAGAAATGTAAACCAGTTCCTCAAAAACCGAAATCCTCTACGAGAGCATAGCAGCTCTTCAGACCTTCGTGTCTGTGGGTGAAGACTATCTCCTCATCAGTCTTTTATAGACGGGTCACTGGTCTTGCCAGCTCCGATTAGGTCTTCTAAAACATTAAAAATGACTGCTCCACATCGGCAGGCCGCGAGTAAATGTCTGGACGGGACCTCCTCGAATGTGGGTTTCGGTGCCACACTCCCGACTGCTCTTTGGGGAGAGTGAGCGTCGGGACGCCAGCTGTGCTATTCACGAGGGCCAGGGAGTCCCCCCTGATTCATAGTCATTATGGCAATGAGGCATTTGGATGGAGACCAAAGGAGGAAGGAAAACAAGGAAACACCTTTTCCATCACAGCCAGACATGTCACAACATAAGTGTTGCCTTTGCTGGCAGTGTGTGTTGCGGTGCAGTGACTCAGTAAATAGTTCATAATGTGTGGCGAGTTGAAAATCCGAGCTGGCAGGCTTAAGAGTTCAAAAAAATAGATATATGCATTTTACAAATTGAAAACTTGGTCAGCCCCAACCAAAATAGATATGACCGATTGTAAATATGCGAGTCATGTACATCTCTGTGACACAACGCTGATTTGTTTCAGGGCACCGACTCACCTCCTCCTCTATTAAGCTTCCTGCTTCCCCTAATGTGATTCGCTCCTTCTCTCGTTACTGTGCCAGGATCAATTAGGAACCCATTTAGCAAGATGATTGTTGTTTAGTAGAGACGCAACAAAACCAAATAACGCCTCAAACTAATAATAAAAATCCTGTGACATGTTTTTGCGACGCTCAGAAAACGTGCCCGTCACAAATGGATCCTTCACCTCAGGTTATCTGCTGAAACAGAACACCACATCCAGTCCATCTAGTGCAGCGTTTAAAGATGACTCACATTTGCTGTGCAGCAACAACAGCAGCCTCTACAGCAGAAGCGGTGTTGCTGCCGCGGCACATTAAATTGTGTCGGGTCCGAGGTGGCTAAAGCTACTGGAAGCAGCAGTCGCTTCTAAACTAGGGGCTATCAATCATCACACAAGAAACACAGAATCATCAGGTCAGGCCAAAAACCGGCATTCGCGATGTCCACTAATGTAAAATTGCACGCGCCCAATCTGACTGACTGAAATCACATTTGAACACACGGCACTCAATAAGGCCGGCAGTGTCGCCAATAAAAATCAGGGACATCCCACCGATTGTGTGTCCCAGTCACGCAAATGCTGGTCCACTCGATAGCAAGCTCACGGCCACGCAGCGCCAAAGCAGACATGACACTGGGGGACAAATGACTATAATAGACAAATACCCCGTAATATACTCGAACAGCGTTTCTCGTTAAAGTACCAAGTGTGTGTTTTGCCTTTGTTTTTTTTCCGAGAGAAGGTCCCTGGTCACGTATTTCTCTGTGCGGAGGTCAGAGGAAACCAAATCACTCTTATTGGATTAGTGTGCGAACCAACAAACACAGCAGTGCTGGGAGGACTGTGTGGTCCATGAGCACTGGAGTGAAAGTCGGCCCAGCCAGTCACATGGTTAAGTGCTTAATGGGATTGGATCTGAGGGCTCGAGTCTTTGTTTAACACAGCCCGCCTGTGTGGACTCATGGCGGTTGCACTAATGGCCCATCGGAAAAGCATGAAAATGTTTTCTTCATGTTATTACTAAAAACCAGGAGCATTGGATTTTTCCGGATTTTTTTCTTCTACAGACGTCGGACTGGCGGCACCTTTCTTTCAAGATCAAATGAACCGGTTTAGCCAACAAAAAACAGTACACCTGTTGATGCAATTATAATGGTAAACCACATCAGTGTGACTGTCTCTTATTTTGCACAACTATAATAGCCATTATTGCAATAATACTTTTTCTGCACTACTGCAGATAGCGTCAAAATAGTGGTAGCTGATATTTGTAAACCAACTCTCTCATTCCGGGATTAAACGAATAAATACTAGTCCCACTTTATCAAACATGGACACACTGCATGATGAATATGAAGACATACTGGGGAAATTAAACAAAAATATTTCCTAAGAGTAAATGTCAATGAATATAAAGCAAACGGAAAGTAACAAAGGGCCACACATCAAACTATAATCATCCTAAACGTTTAAAGCAAAAGGTTCATATACCAGCATTTACATTTTTTTTTACAACGTCTGGAACTTGTCATATGTCTTTTGAAAGATTATTTACTAAGCCTTCAGATTGGTGAGAAAAAGTTGCGCCTCACTCCCCCTTAAAGCCCACAGTCTGACAGCCCTGTGCTCACTGTCCACACAATCCCTGCTCATCAATCTGACTATGTCTGGGAATGGGAGCGTCGCCCTTAGTCTCAGCTACTCCTCTTAATTTCCCACATGCACACCAGGGCAGGCTTTAAACGCTGGGATCAAGTGGATCATACATATCTAAGGAGTATTATCAACTAGGATTAGAGAGGAGCTCCCGACCCCCCCTCCCCTTCAGTTTTTCCACCATCCCACACCCGCCCCCCTCCTGAAGTCAGGCACCATAAAACAATCCAATGAGCAGGCCACAGTGATGAGATGGGACAGCAACCCAGCCCCCATCCTCCCCATCACTATCTCCAAGGCAACAATAATGGCTGGCGGGGGGGGGGGCTTGTGGGACAGCTGAGGCCAAGGAATGGCCAGGGCGGAAGGGAGGTGTGTTTCAAAAAGGGGCTGGAGGATTATTTGTGGAATATGCTTTTGTTGAGGGAACCACAATGAAACCGATAAAGACAGAAGTGGAGACTTTTATGAATATCTGCCTCACGTGAATCTGGGACTCATTCGCTCATATGGCAGCACTGGACAGCAGCAGATTGAGATGGAGAGTGTAGGAAGACGGCCAGCAGTCTGTGGTGAGACATCTGAGGTCTCCCCTGTGTGCTGTGTTTTAGCTTCTTTATCCTCCGTCAGCTTGACCTCCAATGTGAATCACAATGAGGGAACCACAATGAAACCGATAAAGACAGAAGTGGAGGCTTTTATGAATATCTGCCTCACGTGAATCTGGGACTCATTCGCTCATATGGCAGCACTGGACAGCAGCAGATTGAGATGGAGAGTGTAGGAAGACGGCCAGCAGTCTGTGGTGAGACATCTGAGGTCTCCCCTGTGTGCTGTGTTTTAGCTTCTTTATCCTCCGTCAGCTTGACCTCCAATGTGAATCACAATGAAAGAAGATGTTATGGTTAACTCTGCTTTCAGTGCTTAAATATTGATGAAAGAATAATGAATTGTCCTCTTTGCGAATTCTCATTGTATTGATCTCCCTTATTATCGTTTCCAATATTTTTTATATGGAAACGTGTGTATTTAATAGAAACAGCTTTAAAACAGCGACATACGATACACAACACATTTTCTTTTAATTAGGTGAAGGATTACGACAAAAACAGGACCTTGCCTTGCATTTTAGAACTGTGTGCACAGATATTTTATGGTGGTGCGGAAAGTTTGGCAGCGTAACACAATGGATGCCGGCTGCCTCTGAGGCTTGCCCTTTTGTCAAAGGAGTCGTTTGACAATTTGGGAAATATGCTGACTCACTTTCCACTAAGAGTCAGACGAGAGGATCAATACCACTTTTCAAGCCACGCCTCGACGAGCGAGCTCCCGCGAGAGCGTCCCAACGGCCTCTCTATTTCCTTCTGTATCAATCTATACGGCGAGCGCTGCAAGCACGGTTTCGTGAGTGCTGGAGGCCTGAACTCTGGATTAACATGTCCATCATATATAAAAATAGCTGCCCTATGTCTGCGACCATTACGAGGGAAAACACAACACAGCTTAAGTATCGACACTAAGTCCTGGTAAGCCCGTCACTGGCTTTAAGGTCGGAGGCTCACCTATCAGCCTTCATCGCTGCCTGGCACACTGTGTTAGACCGCCGACTTTTCCTCCTGCACTGCTTTCTGCTTAGACGGTCTAATACCTTGAAAGTCTGTGTCTTGGGAGCTGACACGACGCGGTGAAGCGGTGGCGCACGCCTGTCTGTGCGAATTATGGCTTAATACAGCTATGCTAAAAAAAAAATTGAAAAAAAAAACTCACAGGCTTACCCGAAATGTCTCAAGTAGGCTTTAAATGAATGAAATAAAGAAATAAATAATTTATCTCCAGACAACACCCCCGCTGACCTGCGAGACCCCTTCTACACGGACCAGTACGAGCAGGAACACATCAAGCCCACCGTCATCCGCCTGCTGCTGTCCGCAGAGCTCTACTCCCGTGTGTGCGGGCTCATCCTGCACGCCGAGCAGGCCGCCGCGCTCCAGGGCCACCAGTCGGTCATCCACAACCTGTCCAGGAAGGGCATCTTCGTCCTGGACGCCGACAACGTGCCCGTGTCTGACGCGGACCTCAGCTCCGCCCCCATAAAGATGGTGGGTATCTGTGTGTTCGCCTGTACGCATTGGCAACCCTGACAAACTTACGAGCAGGCAAGCGTTCACACACATTCACTCAGGACAGCAGTAATACGTGAACAAGTTCAGTGAAGTTTTGCCAACTCTCAGACACAAGTTCTACACTGGGCTACTGACACACGGTAACAGATCATCGCATGCCTTTGTGAATGCATACATTAATACAACATATGCTTTAATGCATGATTTCATAGTTTCTCAGTAGGTCAAATGAAATAGATCAACACATTGCATTTCCAAATATGTCTGTTTTCTAAGAGCTTTTGTCCAATGTGGTCCAATTTGTTGTCCAGATTTTGTCAATGTGTCAAATAGTAAATAAGGTGTTTGCGGATTAACCCCTAAACATGAACAAGTCAAAACCCTAAAAGTATAACCTATTTTACGATGAATGAGACTATGTTTTCCAGATCCGAATTCCCGATGAGCCGAGAGAATTGAAATAAATAATGCACCAGTGGATTTTGACTGTTTTGCAGGTTGCAAGAGCGTGTAACTAAAATATTCATGAAGCAAAATGAGCCGAAAGGTTCAGTTTTTATGAGCGTAGAACATATGGACGTTTCTGTCATGTCCCACAGGTGGGGAGACACAAAAAGGCAACAAGCTGCTAACAAACTGGTTTATGCTGTGTTCGTTACAGATGTTGGTAATTGAATGTGAATTCTTCCGCTGGCTACACAGATTCATGCTAAACTTAATTGGAGACACTGAAGAGACCAGTGATAATAATATAGATTTACAAATTCAAGGACACTTCTGAATGGTTGGGTTGGTTATCATTATATGGAACGTTATGCCTGTCAATTCCGAAAGTAGCTCTCTCTTATATATTGTGAGATAACAACAATTTTTTTATAATTTTTTTTTCCCCAGAGCTGCCACATCCACCTCATCGATGCCCTGATGATAGCCTACATTGTGGAGATGATCAGCATAGAGAAGGTCGTGTCCAGTGTGAAGCGCTTTTCGAACTTTAGTGCCTCTAAGGAGCTGCCTTTCGACCTGGAAGAGGCGATGGTCTTTTGGATCAACAAGGCATGACTTTTAAAACATAGGGAAAAACCTGTTTTGGATTTAGTCCTTCTTTTAACTCTGTGTTGACACACGGTATCTTTACCCCCTCAGGTGAACATCAAGATGAGGGAGATCACAGAGAAAGAGCAGAAAATGAAGCATCATCTGCTGGAGTCATCCGGTCACCAGAAGGTAACGGCCCGCGTGTCTCTTAAGCATCGTGTACCAACCAGTCAGGTGTGTAAGTCATGTCAGGAAGCCCTCTGCAGTTAAAAAAATAAAAAATACAGCTACTACAGCTAAGTGAAAGGGTTTGATTGGGTGTAAACAGGGAGCATGACGGGGGCAGTGATGACATTTTAGGAAAGTGACACTATTAAAAGTATGCAGGATCTTTTTTTCTATGATATCTCAGGGGATGTATGGACTTGCGTGCTCATGTATCAGCCAGAAAAAAAGCCTTATTCAGTCTACAGTTTGTTTCTCATTGTTCTATCTTCCGTAAATCTAGATAGCATTCCTTTCCGCCTAACCCTTCCAACTTGTTTATAAATAAGATGTGTCTCCATGGTAATTGGGGATAATCTGATTCCTTTTGTCCTTCTGTGTCTCACCCCTGACTTGTCTGATGCTCTCCCCCGTTTGTGTCTCCTACCCCCCCCAAAAAAAAAATCCTGTCCCTTCCTTCCTCTAGTCTCCCTCCAAATGGTACTGGAAGCTTGTACCTGTAAGTGCAACCTTTAGAGATCTCCTGTGTGGGTGTGTGCATACCTGTGTTTGAGGAGTGTGTCTGTGCATGTGTGTGCGTGCATGCATTTGGGTGTGTGAAAAAGCAAAAAAAAAACAAAAAAAAAAACTGCTCATCGGGCAGAGCAAAAACCATACATGAAACACAATTAATTTTAAATACAAATATGATCATATGTTGGAAGCGTACACAGTGCCTCTTAGTGGCAAAATAAGAAACAGCATGCTCAGAAAACTTCTGAACAATTTCCTTCGCTTTGAACCCACCAGAAACGCCACGCTCTGCTTTCACATTGTCTGTATCACCCACAATCCACTTGACCGTTCTACACTTTTTTTTCTTTTGGTTTCATCCAGGCACTTAAACTCATTGACACCATCACACAACATGCTTGGAGCCAAGTGTCGCATGGCTCAAAGCCACTTGGCCAGTCTCGTCTCATTTGAACCATGTCTTTCTTCCCTCACCAACACGCAGTATTGAGTGCTCTGGCTCTCTGGTTTTCTTGTTTGTTGTGATGTATTCATCTCAGATTTTTTTTTTCATTATTGCATCCAGACCTTCACTGTTTTACCATCTATCATAAGAACCAGCTAAAAAAAACAAAAACACCCCAGTCTCAGTCAAATTCAGGAAACTACGATTCATATGCAGATAGCCACTTTCTGGATTTTTTAAAAAGGCCTAGAGAGTAAGAATTGGTATGGAAGGGGCTTGGAAAGATACAGAAATGATGTAGCTTTACTAATAGGTCAAATATAAAAGGATAAAAATGGGAAATTCTGTGTTTGTGTGTGACACTTGCGCATGTGACTCAGTGTTGGGATCAGATAAATGTGTGTACCTTTTGTAATCCTGGGCTCCCCTGTCGCGTAGGTGCGATACCGCAGAGATCACCTGTCCGGCCGAACACTGCAGCACTTCACCCTGCTGGACGACCTGCTGAAGGACGCGTGTGACGGCACGCCTCTCCTGGCTGTGATCCACTTCTACTGCCCAGAGCTCATTAGGCTGGAAGGTGCGGTTACCCTGGATTACCAAATCCAATGAAAAGACAGCAGTTAGTTCCTTCCTGCCTAGGGTTATATGTTTATATTTATATTTGTTTTAATAGAGCAATCTGACATTTTTATATATATATATATATATATATATATATATATATATATGCATTCTTTCCAAAAATTATATGAGAAGATTGATACCACTCTCGTGTCTACTCGACTCGTGCCCTGAAAACCAATTATGGTGCTGTTTTGCTAGGCTTACTTTTTTTTTTACAGCTTATTTTAAGACTGGCAACAGGTAAAACGTATTCTTTTAAAGTTTCCCAGAAAAAAGAAAGGTCATGATCTACAACTTATCTATGATAAATATGGCAGCAGTGAGCATGGTAGTCCTGTTCTGTGCAGATATCTGCCTGAAGGAGGTTCCCTCCATAGCGGACAGCATGTACAACATCGAGTTACTGAGGGAGTTTTCCAATGAGTACCTGAACAAATGCTTCTACCTGAAGACTGAGGACATGCTTTATTCCCCAGCAGTCCTGAAGGTAAGGCCAAAGGCACTTTACAGTCAGGAAATACTTTAGAAACCCCCAGTGAGTCCGACTGACCTTGTTTGTGACCGCCGCGTCTCGCAGAATAACATGATGGTCTTCGTCGCTGAGCTTTTCTGGTGGTTTGAGAGCGTCAAGCCAGACTTTGTGCAGCCCAGGGACCTTCAGGAAACGAGAGACGGTATGTTACGTTCCCATTTTTGGTCATTTATTGAACTATATTTAGGCTCTTTGGTAATAATTTGATGACATTTTTAAAACACTTTTCAGTGAGAATGATGCTGCAGCCCAAAGCTTCCCGATCCCATGTTCCCATCTCCAACGTCACAAAACGGAGTTTCCTGACATCATCAACCTCTGCTGACGCCTTGACCATGCCCCCGACCCCGGACGTCAGGTATTGTACACCAATGTTTCCAATAACACCACAAAGAGACATTTGAACTTTGAGCCGACATGTTTACTAATTGAAGTATCGCTCCTACATCTTTGTATTTTCAGCAACCGTTATTGTGCCACAGTTAGTGCCTCCATACTTTAGATATGTGGGGGGCAACTGTCGGACTGTATACATTTAACTACTCCTTATCATGTTGTTAAATAACTCCGCATTTGATGATTATTTATCCAAGTATGCAAATACCGTACACATCTTCACATTAATGTACAAGTAAATGTAAGCACATTGCCCTGTGTTATCATACCATCAATAGTTCCAATTCACTAGGTTAAGAAACCCACACCACTCCATCTCCATCAACACTAACTTAACTTTGTTCAAAACATTTTTGTAGCCTTTTTACACACAATTCTCCTGTAGTCTGCCTCTTCATTCTTGGACAGTTTGATGTTTTTCCATGGAGGCTACAATGAGCATACTTGGCCCCATGTTTGTTGTCAAAATACCGAAAATTACCTTAAATTGTTTTCCTTCATCACTGACATCGACTCATAACACGGAAGACATGCCTGTTTTTCTCCTTGAAGCACAAACATGTATTCATTATCCCGTCTTTTTTTAACGGCCTTCCCTCTGTATCAATTTCCTTTTCCTTGACATTATGGGATCATTTGAACGTGTTTTTTTTCAAATTGTCCCTTGTTAGAAAACCGCCGAGTTGTTAAACGCCGATACGGAAACACGGCAATTAAGCAGCCGATTGCCGTCATTTCGCGGGCACAAAATCGACGGGCATTGTGGGAGTTGTAGTTTAAGGTCACCGAACGCTGGATAGCTCCCTGGGGAACGTCCCTTTGGCTGGATACATCCGGTCATGGAAACACGGAAACCCCTCAGCAATAGTGGGGGAAAAAAAGTAAAATTGAAAAAAAAAAAAACTCTACTTTTAATATACAAAAGTTTACTAAATGTGTGCAACAAATAGAATTGAAGTATTTCCAATAACCAAATAACTGTCCTTTATGTGTATGTGCTTTGCAAGTGTAAATTTGCCAAAAAGAAGAAAATGACTACTGTACTATAATGTGTGGCTGCAGATACAAATGTTGCAATGTGGTAGCATCTACCTATCTTTTTTTTGTGTGTGTGTAAAAGCACACCAAACAATACACACAGTGATGTGTATTTTAACATCTAAACCGTCTCCTTTTCTTACAGCACCAAAACAAGCCCCATCAGCCCATTGCATTCTTTACTGCCATTGAGACAGAGGCAGCATAAGGTGCTGGAGGAAAGCTCCGCAGGTAATACAAATGTATTTGCTTGCTATAGTCTGATATCCTGAATCACAGGAAAACTTCTGTGGAGAATGAGATCGCAAGCAGGAAAAAAAACATTGGTATGGTCCTTTGGAGTTGAACTAAATGCACCTGAGATGTGTTATTGTGTCTTTTTAATAAGATACAGGGTGTTGATGAAAGCATTTAACCAAGCTCCATTTTAGTTTGAAGATATCATCTCCCAGGAATGATGCATGCTGAGAACCCCCCCTTTCTAATATGGATGTATATTTTCTTTGTACAGAGAAGAGAAATAGGTCCAACTCAGTGACACCGCGGGCAGATGGGCAGCACCAGGGCTCAGTGGTGGCTTGGCCAGAGAGGAGGCCGAGGTGAGTAATATGATTACACTCTTCGTACTTCCTGTTTCCATGGTACATTGCACTTGTCCATTTTTTATTGTGTCTGTTTTCCCCGCCTCGTTCCAGGCCTCTATCCCAGCCCGTGCCCTATGGCCTGCATTATCCCACGGAGGAGGACGCAGACAGCATCAGCCTCGCTCGCTCCATCAGCAAGGACAGTTTGGCCTCGAACATCCTGAGCATCACCCCCAAACACATGCTGGGGTCGGGTCCGCATCTGGCTCACCACAGACTCAGTGGCCAAAGCCTTCTCAGACACATGCGGATAGAAGATGAGGAGGAGGAAGTGGAAGAGGAAGAGCTCGTCGCTGTCATACACCCCTATGCATTTTCTCGACATCGCCACGGGAGCGACATGGAACAAGACGAGCTCGAAGTCCTGGGCGCGACCTCCACCCCCAGGGTTTCCAACACTTGTGGCCCCCCTCGCCTCGCCTCGGGTCCCTGTCCTCCGGAGCGTCAGGCTGATGGCTACTATCTGGAGCCGTTGATGCCTGCCCTCCCGAAGCCGGCCAAAGAGAAGAGCGTCAGCCTGAACAAGCAGGAAGAGAGTGGGGAGGGTCGCTGTCGAACGATTGTAGCGCCCCGGAAAGCCATCCCCAACGTCCCGAGCACCTCGCAGAGGAACGCCCCCGTGGCTGAGTCAAGTAGAAGTACCTTTATGCCCTTAGCTGTGGCAGAATCAGTGCCTCCCTCCCTCAGGACACACACCGATGGCATCTCGTCGCCTGAGAAGAAAGCGTCCCCGGGCTTCTTCCTTCATTTGTCGGCGGAGCCGGACCACTACAGTCCCTTCTCCTCCGCGCTGGAGGTCGGGTACGACTCCGACTCGGAATTCGCGGACCTCGACGAGGATGAGGACGACGACGAGCAGGCGGAGCTGACTCGGGATGCGACAAGGCGAGGCAACGGAGAGGCGTGCGAATTCGGAGAGGTTGAGTCGGCCAAGCTGAGAGAAGACGTGAAGGTGAGCGAGCGGGACGACAAGGAGGGCGGCAGTGGACGCTCCAGCCCTTGCCTCAGTACTATATCCTGGGCCAGCAGCTGCAGCGCTTCGGGCAGCAGCAACGTGAAGATGACCAGCTTTGCCGAGAGAAAGCTCCTCAAACTTGGCCTCCGCGATGGATTTTCGAGCACCAGCAGCTCCCAGAAGACCACGCCCGACGGCTCTGAGCTCACGCCCTGGCAACTGAAGACCGACTGCTCCTCCAGTTGGCCGGGGAAGGAGCATGAGTCCCTGTTGGGAAATACTTTGATGGGGAGCCTCCCACCAGTGCCTTCGGAGCTGCTGCAGCTGCACATGCAGCTGGAAGAGCAAAGGCGCACGATAGAGTATCAGAAGAAGAAGATGGAGACCCAATCGGCGCGGCAGAGGCTCAAGCTCGGCAAAGCAGCGTTCTTGAACATCGTCAAGAAGGGCGGGGGAAGGAGCGACACACTTCCGCTGCCCCTGAAACACCCGCAGGGACCCTCGGAGGGGACAGCCGCTGAGAAGGCGAAGATGCAGTTCTGCATGGACGACTCCTGTCTGGACGCTCTGAAGGTTCAGGCGAAGATGGGTACACAACCAGAGGCGGGACAATTGAACAGAGACAACAGGTTGAACGCCTCGTCTCAAGACAATGAGGCCGAACCCGGCGTAAATGAGTGCTCCCGCTCCATAGACCTACTCAACGAAGCCATTAGTTCCATTCAGCAGCAGATGTTGCAGCTCTCCTTACAGCAAGACAAGCTGATGAAGAAAGGAGCGGTCTCACCTCCGGAATGTGTAGAGTCCAGGCCCAAAACGCCGCCCGTCCCGACACAAACAACATCCTCTACCTCAAACCCCAAATCCTTTTCTGTCCACTTTGTAGATTTTGGCGGCAGCAGTCCTTCGCCCGTCGGTCGTCCTCCTCCCAAGCTTTCCAACCGACGCGGCAAAGCCTCGGACAGGAAACAGAACAAGGAGAGCGGCACGCTGGCCTCAATCAAGTCCAGTACTCAATCCGTGGAGTGCCCGCCCTCTCCCAGTGAAAGCGCTGCTGGAGACAAGGAGACCTTGGCCGTGATCTCCGGGCTAGAACCAAGCATTCACAGGAACACCACCTTCAGAGTTCAGGCAGGAGAAGGAACCTGGCGTTCCCCAGACAAACGCCAGTCACAGGACCCAGCGGCCATCTGTAGGACTCTCCTTCCTTCCTCACAGGCTGCAGAACCAGAGGAGGACAAAGCCGACGACTCGGGTACAGAGACTTTGGGTAGAGATGAGGGCGGCAGGGTCAAAGGTCACCTGATTGAGGTTGACCTGTCAGACGTTAAGGATCCGCAGGCAGAGGACGGGGGCGCAGATGTTAAAGAGTCCACAGAAGAGCAGAAGAATTCGTTGGGCTTTTTCTTTAAGGTACAATTCTAGGTTTTGAAATTGCATTTTGCTGTTTGACGTCATCAAGAATACGTCATAGTTACCAACCGAACACTTATTCCACCTCCAGGATGAAGAGAAGGCAGAGGACGAAATGGCAAAGCGCCGCGCTGCCTTCATCCTCAAACAGCAGCGCAAAGCCGAAGAGACGAGACTACGCAAACTGCAACAGGAAGCCGACAGCGAGGTCAAACGTGACGAGGCCAGGTGCGCTTTTTTTTTCTACCCCTCTCACACGATAATTATCCGGCCAATCGACTGTACAAGGTGCGCGCGTGTGTGCGTGCGTGCGAGGATATATTCTTGTGACACGCCGATATTGCGCGTTATCGTGATAACTTGTGGTGATCGTTTTTTGCCCAAGGCGGAAGGCAGAGGAGGATCGCGTCCGTAAGGAGGAGGAGAAGGCGCGAAGGGAGCTGATCAAGCAGGAGTACCTGCAGAGGAAGCAGCAGGCGCTGCTGGAGGAGCAGGGTCTGGTGAAACCGCGCCCGCGGGTTAAAACGCCCAGGAACAGGCCAAAGTCGGTACACCGCGAGTTCCACAGCCTCTCCAAAGGATCCACCATAGGTACGTGACACCCGTGCTACTTCCAAAGCATACGTTTAGTCTCCTGCGTTTCTGGCGCTCCCCAACGCCATGTCATATTTTGACATACTTTCATAGCAGAGCATTTTCAGCTGCGTTCACCCGCGCGGCTCGGTCGATTGCGTGTACACGTGTTGTGCAGGGGGATTCCCCCGAAGACGTCCACGTTGATCAAAGCCCAGGGCTCAGCAGCGGGCTGCGGGGGAGGTGAACGTTCTAACCTGCGCTGATTGCTGTCCCCCGTCCTCTCGGTGTCATTTTCAGCTGATCTCAGCCGCGGCCATCGAGGATCCACGCTGTCTTTGGCAACTGAGGCCGACAGTGTCATCTCCGGAGGGGCGGAGTCCCAGAGGTGAGAGGAGTTGTGGCGGGAGAGGTTGAAAAATCGCCCGCTTTTCCCCGCGCCTTCAAGTCGTCCTTACATTTACCCGTAAGCTTGTCTTTCAGGGCTGGATCCGTTTGCTCTGTGGAGTCGTTCCCGGTGCTGAGCAGGGCATCCAGCAGGAACATGGAGAGGGACTGGGAGAACGGCTCCATAGCCTCCTCCATCACTTCCATGGAGTACAATGGTGAGCGGAGATGCTAACCAAAAAAAAAAACACCATCACACTGCATTTAATAGGGAATAACATGCTCGTCATTAAGTCTTATTTTCCCAAACCATTCCTTTAAACACCCGCAGACTTTTAGACGCGTATTTACCTTTGCCGTTTTGTTTTTTGCTTCGAAAAGGTCCGAAGCTCTTCAAGGAGCCCAGCTCCAAGTCCAACAAGCCAATCATCGCCAATGCCATCGCTCACTGCTGCCTGGCTGGAAAGGTTAATGAGGTCCAGAAGAACGTTATCCTGGAGGTCAGTCTGATCATTTGGTGTCTATGCTCCTGGTGTTTTTTCATGTTTCAATGCGACGCGTGGAGAAGCTACGCCTACCGTTTTTTCCCCCTCACAGATATGTTTTGCCCTTTGTTCTGAAAACACTTGTGTCTGGCTCACAGGAGCTGGAAAGGTGCGAGTCAAACCACCTCATCATCCTCTTCCGCGACGGCGGGTGCCAGTTCCGAGGTATTTACTCCTACTCTCCGGACACCGAGGAGATCGCCAAGTTCACCGGAACGGGGCCGCGCAACATCACCCGGAAGATGATCGACAGGGTCTACAAGTACAGCTCGGACCGCAAGCAGTTCACCATCATCCCCTCCAAGAGCGTGTCGGTCAGCGTGGACGCCCTGACCATCCACAATCACCTCTGGCAGGTGAAGAGACCGGGGAGTGCCCGCAGGAAGTGAGAAAGGAGGCGTTACGGTTTCTGTTCTATTTGCTACAGTTGGGCGGGACCCAATGATGATCCGGGAGATGACTGACAGGTGATCCCATGTCGTCGGTGTGTGTGTGGCAGTGAAAAGAATATAAAACAACTTTTTTTTTGCTTTTTAGCTTTTTATCCTGCATGTCACACTTACATTTTGAGTTGTAGGTATGTCCCACACTGATTAGGTATTACAAATGATGTTTTTTTCCTTTTAGCAGTAAAGAGGAAATGGACTCTAGTGCTAAATACTACTGAATACTACCCACAGTAGCAGGCATATCACTGATACCAAGTGCAACTGCAGACAGACGGTGGTCAACAACCACTTGAAAATGTCTCCTAAAGCTATTTCAGCTCGGCAAAAAAAAATAAAAATAAAAAAAATACCCTACTGCTGTGATGATTTCAGGCTCCTCTGAATACCGGTCATTATTGCTGGTCAGTGCTTTTAAAAGAGGGAGCTACGAATATTTGATTTCTATTTTTTTAAATGTAAGTATGGACTGGATGTCAGTGAGTGGTAATAGTGAGCCGTAATGTTCCGTCTTGTTTTTTTGTTTTTTTTCTATTCAGTGTGTTTGGGGAAGTGTGTGCGCATTTATGTGTGTGCGGGGAAGGGGAGAGCTGAACGCAAATGCCTGTGCAAACCAGCTGTGAATGTTTACTCTCTTGATTATGCTTTAAGACGTCTTTCGTGCAACGGAGCCACGGAGCGAAGCGGCAAAACAATGTTGTTGTTTTTTTGCAGAAGAAACATTTTTGAAGGGGGGGGGGGTTGTATTCGTATTCACTCCCGAACAAGAAACGCTTCCGAGACTCCGTGCATTATATATCATCAGTAGTGCATCATATTGTACGTCACACATGTATTCCGCTCCCCGTAGGAGCACGCGCGAGCGGCGCCTATTACTGAACCAAATGGAATTGAGCTGCAGTATGCCACCGGGCCGTTTGCTGCTCATTTACGGCTCGCCGTGTTCTGGCGTGCGCGGGATTTTTTATTGTAGCTGCTGGCATTCTCTACGAGGAATATCCCTGTCACGACCGACTGTCAGCGGCTTGGTATCACCCTGGGAGAAACGGCACAATACTTGATGTTTATTTGGCTGCGTTTGTACATTTTTGAGTAGTATTTTATTTTTTATTTTTTGGACATTATGTACAAACGTTATGTTTACCGAAAAGCGGGCACTATTTTTAAGGTCACAGGCTAATTTGATTGTGTTATGTTATTTATTTTGAAGAAATAAAAAAAAACAAAAAAAAACAACAAGGCACATTTACCTTCGCTAATGTACTCGGGGTCTACGTGCATTTGTGTGTATCCAATGTCCATTTACTGATGACCGTTTCATTCAGCGTGTAAGGTTTGGGCTACGGCTGAATAGAAAAGCCTTAAATATGGCTGTGCTGAGATTTGAGTGAGCTAAGACTTGAGATTAAATAAATGGGCCTTCCGTGGTAGCCTCTGCAGCTCCCGATGCTGTTGCATATGGACATTCTGGTACGCTCAGTTCATGAGTCGGGTTAATTCAAATTCTAAGACAGGCCAGTAAAAATGTTCTGAAAATTGTTCCACACACGGATTAAACTGGAACCGGTATTGTGGTCAAGAAGTTGACCGTGAACCCTTTTCTCCATGACGGGGGGGGAACCTACATACAGACAGACGTTTCAAGGAAAAGAAGGATAAAAGAGCATACATAAAATAACCCTGTGGCCTGATGGGACAAGAAGTCTGATCTGATTACAGCCCAACTGAATAACACTACTAATAGCAGCGGCATGGAGACTCACTTTATGTGAATGCTGACCACAGCTAAATGTCTGAGCAAACGCTGATACGTGACACCTACATGTATACAGCAGATTCACTTGAGACACCTAATCCTGAATACATATTACAAAGTTCCATAATTTATTATCTTGCAGATGTATAAATTGATGTGTGAAAGCATTATACAGTTTACAGTAAGTTGTGTTGCCAGTTCCCTATTGTTTGGTGAATGCTCTGATTGTAATCAACACAACGAAGATGCAACCTCCTAATGAAATCATAAAACTCAGCAAATTACAAAACTATTCCTTCATATTACTATTCCTAAAATAGACATGTAGCAAGGCAAAGGCCATATTGTTAGATCATTCAAAACAGTTTCCATAGGCTTATTTTTATATTATAGCACGTTCAAGTGCACAATTATAAGGCAATTAAACCCACACACAAATATATTCATTTAAACATTTAAATATATATATGAAGAAAAAATCCAAAATCTTTGAAAATTCTTGTGTACAGGGTATAGCATATGAAAAATACATTCCTCACCCAAACAGCCACAAACCATTGAGCAGTGCTGGAAGGGAAATGAGGTCCTCCGATTACTAATACGGCGCTAAACCTAAATGGCACAATACTGAATATATGGCATGGAACAGGGTTAAAGGGTAAAACTAAGCTCATCCAACCGACGACATGTACTGCGGCACACATTTGAAGAAACAACCATTGTTTGTAAACCTCTACTACGCTACTGAATTAACTACTGCACCCGCATGGCTCAGCTACAAAAACAAGCTTTAAAAAAAAGCTTGAAACGCACATGTTTGATTTGAGTCGCAGAGGCTCGAGAGGCTTCCGTTTCATACCACGTGAGGGGTGGTTAACACGCGAGTGATTTCTAGTCATCGAAAAGAGTGAGGGGAGGAGAGTCGGAACCCTAGCCCAAGCCGGTGAGTTGGGCCTAACTGAAAAAAAAAATCCCTTCGGTGAGTGTGTCCGTGACTTTGGGGGAGAGCTTTCACAGAACAGTGATTGAACAGTGACTACACCTTTCCTGCATTCCTCCTACGCGTCTGTGGCAAGAGGATGAAAATGCCACAGATGACGTCAAACCTCATCTGCCAACTGGTAGGCACTCATGTACCGCAGCGGTACACCACAGCGGTTGGAACATTATGGCACAAATTGTGCTCGGGGGGGGGGGGGGAGAACAAGGGGGGGGGGGGGGGGGGGAGAACAATCGGACCCGCGTGGACACCCCCAGACTCCCCGTGGAAAAAACCCAAGGGCTCGGACGGGAACGAGTGTACCAGTGAAGGACGGCACGCAATCAGAGCTGGGTGTCCTCTCTGTTGTCGGAGCCGGACTCGTGTCTCTCTTTCAGGCTGCTGCTGCGGACCGGAGGTTGGTCGGCCACGTGAGCCAGAGGGTCCGAACGAATCAAGTACCTGAAAGCGAGAAAAGAAGGGGGGGGGGGGGCTCACATGATGGGTGGATCCCTGCTCTTCAAGGCTTCACCTCGGAGGTCACAATGTTTAGGCATGAAAGAAGATGAGCTTAATGAACAACAAACTGCGGTGTGCACTCGCCACTCTCCGTCAGGAAAAAAAAAAAAAAGCCATCACCATAGGTACTGCTAGGTACCCTGCTCAGTCCATTGATTTCTGTAAATGTATGTACTGTATGTTTTGGGCTGTCACAACCCCGTTCACGTATGGAATTGTACCTGTTGATCTTTCTGTTGAGTGAAAGAAATAATAAAAAAATGACTACTGCAGAATGCAGTGTCCTACAACTCACTACCCAAGAACTACACGACATTCGTAAAAGACGCGTTGGTGCAAATATAAAAGCTTACCAGCACTATTGCTGGAAACACCCTGTGAGTTTAAAACCCACATAGGAAGTAAGTTATAAGTAGTAAGTTATATGACCCGTCGGGTGTTTTTTTTTTTTTTATCCCCTGGGAAAAATTGGTGTTTTGCCATTTTCTGCTTCAAGCTGTTTTTTTTTCCCCACTACTACTTTTGGTTACATTTCTGACTAAATGAAATTCATAAACAAGAGTGATGGAGAATGGCAATGACCCAAAAGGTGCAACGCTTACACCACGTCGTGGAGCTCCAGCCTGGTGTCAGGAGAAGGGTTGATCAGGACATACGACAGGGTGTTCTGTTGATCATTCTGTTCATCTGAAAAAAAAAAAAAAAAACTCACCAGCATCAACGAAAGGAGACAGCCGCAGACGTACGACGATGTTGCGATCGAGCGCCGGGGCTTTGACGCCTACCTTGCAAGTAGCCCAGATTGACTCTGTTCATCACGTCGCTGGCTGTCAGATTAGTCAGATCCTCTAAAAGCAACCAGGGGACAAGATAAACTCTCCGCGCTACACACCGACAGCGTGAGCTGTTGGGATTTGTCGACGAAAGGCGGCGTGCCCATCCCTCACCATATCCTGAGGTGGGCAGGCCCAGGTGCCTCATGCGGTTGCGGACCAGTTCCGAGAGCTCCTCCCTCTCGGAGCGTCGGTAGAGGTTGAGGCGCTGCTGGGCGGTGCGCTGGCCGTGGTCCCTGCTGGAGTCCCGGCTCACGCTCTGCCACCTCACGCTTTTCCTACTGAGCCGCCGGGCCCACTGCATGCTCTTCTTCCTCAGGGGCAGATCCGACTCCTCCCCCCTGTCCTTGGTGTCCTCGCACTCATCCACGCCCACCGACACCTGAGACTGGGGTGGGGGTACAGGAGGTGACCTCAGAACGCAAACTGCCCCCCCACAACGTCACTGCCAAAGTCACAAACATTCATTCTCATAACGTTCCCCGAAAACGAGGCTGAGTGAGCTCGTTGGACCACGGCCTTTTTATCCAGTGAAATTAAAATTCACCGGAGCATGTCGCCCCCTGTACTTTAGCCTTTTCCATGAAATGATACTTTTTATTTCCTTTCTTTCTAACTTTTTGCAGATTCATATGATAAACGAATATAATCAAATGATTTATTCTAGATTAAGCCACAGAACATGAATGTTTTAATAAGCTCAAACATACATCATGTACAGTACTTTGCATTATATGCATTTCATCTAAGATACTTAAAGTAGTGGTATTTTAGTATTACTACTTTGACATCAGCAAAGGGTTGACAGCAGGATATAGCCATTTGGTATAGTTTTTGCTTAGTACATCTTCCAGCACAGGAAATTGTTCGAACACAGCCTCACAGGTGCTGGATCCAATATGGAGTCACATCTTGCATACGCACGCTAGAGCACGGACTCTAAAAGCGTATTTGAAAGAAAGAAATAAACACAGCTCACAGCATCCTCTGCGAGATCTCACCTCAGAGGAAGAGAAGATGTGGGCCTCGGTCCTATAGATCCCGATGGGAATTTCGGCACTGGAGGAGCAGAGTTTCTGGAACAGTCGGCCGTAAGTGCCGATCCACAGATCCTCCTCGTTTATCTTCATCTGGGGCGAGAGATGCGGGGGTATGCCATTAGATCATTGGAACCGGAGTATGATGGCGTTTTATCGCTCCCCTCTTTCGCGCAACTCCATGCAACTCACAGCGCAGAGGTATCCCGATCCCGGCGTGGTGTCCAGTCCCAGCAGCAGCCTTGCGATGAGGATCATGTAGTCCTTGACAAACGACTGACAAAGGAATTCACAGAGAAGTCACCGGCGGAGCGGGGATTCGGTTTGGAGCGCGGCGCAAAGCCGCAAACCAGATCAAATTCTCTGCCGGCGACTGAACACAAGGGGGCACTTTTGCCTTATGATGGCAATGCTGGTCGCTCGGTTTCTTTGGGTGACGGTGTGTTTTTTTTTTTTTTTTTTTTATTCCGCTCCTGTAGGACACGTCATTTTCTTTCACGCGGTATTGGAAAAAATAAAAACTTGTGGCCGTAGGTGTGCACCAACCTGATAGAGCAGCGTGTCCAGCATGCTGATGCTGAACACTCTGCCTGCAGCGAAGGGTAGGCGAAACATGAAGGCCAAGTTGGAGCCTTTATCCCGCTCCTTCTGTCGGGGTGGGGGGGGGGAGAGAACCAGCAGCAATCAATAGCTTTTAAAGGTCTGTCACATTTGTGACAGGATGCGAGTGCGGGGAGTCGAAAGGGAAACGGCAAACATGATCTTTACAATTGACATCCGCACCATTGCGACCGCGTCGCACGTGTCACGTCACCTCTGTGTCACGTGCGCCTTACCTTCTCCAGCTTGGAGAGGGCCAGCGAATAGCAGTCCTTGGCTCGGAACTGCATGAATCTCATGTTGGATGGATGGGTGAGCTCTGTGATGATGCTGAGACTGGGGAACAACCTGCAACGAGAGACAGAACGACGGGATTGAAAAGAAGAACAAGAAGTAGAAGAAGTAGAAGAAGTAGAAGAAGAAGAACAAGAAGAAAACCATGAATCACAATGCACTCCGCTAAAGAAAATCTCTGGGGCAACCGTTTGGCTTTTGTCCAAACGCGGGGGCTAAAAGGAGCCGCCGCGTCACCAATCACGCAAAACCACAATAATTACCTGAACATGGTCTGGACGTTGACTATAGTTTTGGCATCAGCCATGTAGTCCTCCTCGGCGCTCATTGTGCTCTCTTTGTCCACCACAACCAAATTATCAGCGTAGAGGATGCCGCACTGTAGCAGGCTGTCAAGACTGAAAGCAGACACACACGCACAAGCAGGGGACCTTACTGTACAACCGAGGCGAATGCAGACTTTTCGGGGTGTATCAATGGAAAATGCATTAAATGATCATAGAACTATTTGAGAAATGATGAATGAAACGCAAACGAAAGTCCTACTTGTCTATGGTCCCAGCCATGTAGTAGACCATAGGAAAACAGCAGATGGCCTCCAAAAAGTGATTATCTGGTCTGCAGGAATGATACGACATGGGCAATTAGTCACTTTTCCGATTGTCCTTTACACACAAAACAACACAATACATTGTTCCGTCATATTAAAAAAACACACACATGACAAACGTGTTAATGTCAGAATTTTTGGGAGGAAAAACCCCCCAAAAAATGTGCAAGAAAATTTTTTCATCGTCAATAATTCTGGACTTGTCGCATTTCTTTTTCTCTGCTTGTGCGCACTGTATTTAAAACGACACACGTCACCTGTCGCTATGAAATCACAAACATAACGTTAGGGCTGGTTCTTTTTTTTCTTTTTCGGTTGTGTATATGCCTTACCAGAAGACGTGCTGTTTGGCGCGGACCAAACATGCTCAGCGGGACGCAGGCAATAAAATCAATGAATTCACTTTGGAAGGTGCACAGAAAATAAATAAAAAAAACAAAACAGTGATCATTAAAATCACTGCCAGGTTGGAAAACCCATTTCCATTCCGCCGCCCCTTCCGTTGCACACGAGCAACAAAGAACACAGAGAGGACTTAATGTCCTTTTATGGCCGCTCTAGGGACGTGTGCGGTGACTCCGAGGTGATGTGGAGCAATAAGAGCCGGAGCCTGGGAAGCCTCTATAGTAGTTCAGCTCCACGGTTAGCGTTTTTCTGACTGAGCGAGCCCATCTGTTGCTAAGCAGACTTTATGGCCGCCTCCTGTCCTCCAACACCTCCCCTGACGGAACATTACTTTATGCATCTGCCGAGTCCTCGCTGATTAGAGACCCAAGGCTGTTGTAAGTGCCTGAATTGCGTATCCAAGTGAGTGGGTGTTTGTATTTGTGAGTGTGCAAAAGCGATGGGGAGAAAGTGAGAGAGCGAGAGAGAGACAGGGAGCACTGCACGGAGGGAGAGTGTATTGTTATGTGTGTGTTTCTATGGGGGTCCTAAGAGCTGGTGTGTGGGGGCTGAAAAGGAACACATCAGGGCTGTCGATGAAAGCCCTGCTCGGTGTTCTCCAAAGAAATCCTTTCCTCCAACTTTTTCTATAACCCTCGCGGTGATATTCTACATATTATTCAGGTTCAAGGCAAAGCGGGTTGCCATGGTGACGGTCTGGCGAACCAGAGAGCAGCGACTTTGTTGCTCGAAAACACCGCGTCACAAATGACAAGTCCCGCCTCCTCAGCCTCTGCTCAGCTGATGTGAGCTCTTTGCGTGCATCCTTTTTTTTTTTGTTTTTCTTTCCCCCCCACGGGTGAATATTTCCCACACGAGGACATAAAGGGGAGATACAGGAAACGTTGTGTGCGTCGTGTGTGTGTGTTAAAGGTAACTCACGGGTTGTCCAGCAGCAAGACAATGGGGTTGAGTTCCTTCCTGGGTCTGTAATAAGCTCTGAGGGGCACGATGAAGTTATAGAGACCGTTCCCCGCGGTCTCCGCAGACACGATGATGAGCTTGTTTTTAAAACCGTAGGCCTTCGCATCCTCGAAACTGTTGTGCCTGCAGCCCTGCGCCGAGAACGTCCGACCAAACAAACAAACGGGTTAATTTGGTTCGCTTTCAACCAGTGAAGGACAGAGGGACAGGGCGAGGGAATAAATGGAGCGACGTTGGCGGAAGGGTGACTGCCCACCTGGTCCAGGCGTAGGCAGCAGAACGGGGCTTTTCCGCCCAACAGATGGCACAAGGTGGGCGAGCTCCCAATGTACGGTGAGTTAGGGGGATAACCTTTCACATACCTGGCAGACAAATCCAAAAACGCGTGAATGACACATTTCGTGGAAATATGCTGTGTTCGAAACCGTTTGCTTTTTCTTGCTTTCAGACAAATTAAATGTGTTCATGCTCCCTTGAAAATCAGCCAACGGCACATTCATGTTGCACTTTTCGTGGAATATTAGTATTTATGGTATGCAGCAGCGAAGGGGAAGGTTTGACATGTGCTACGTGTTAAATTCAAGCAATTGTGCATTCAAGAATGTAGAAGGGGTCCACCAATGTATTTTACTCAAGTATGTGAGTATGTCACAGCTAACGTAACTTGATTCAAATATTAATTACATTTTTTTCCATTTATTAATGATTTCATATCAGCTAATGTATCAGAAGTGGAAGAAAAATGGCAACACTCGAATTATATTGCGACGCATTAATTCAAATGAATTAGCAATTTACTGTTGCAGTTTGTCTATATGAAGTCAATTTTGAGAAATTTACACTTTATATATACTCCTGGACAGTTTTATCCATCACCATGCGTCATATTTTGGTAGTAATAGTGTAAGATCACAGAATAGTTATGGTGATAAAGTAAATGTGCCCCTTGAAACCTGAGTAAGCTACTTATTTGAATGTATGCAATTATTTTCCACCATTGATGGACTAAAATATCTTAGTCTTAATAAAATAGGAGACTACTAAGCTCTTAAGAATACATTTTTTTTTCCACTAATGTATTTAACATTTCTTTAAATTATTGGGTGGTATTTGCTCATCCTCCGGTAATAGTGGACATGCGTGCAAACAGAATACTTACTCTGCGGGCGAGTGGTCCCGGTCATCGGCGAAGACGGCGTCATCCTCCGATTGGTCGCTGAGGAGGTCGCACGGCAGGATGGAGGAGGAGTCGGCGAGCTCCTGGACCGGAGCGATGCTGGGCCGGCGGCCGCCCGTCCCGTTCGCCGCCGCTGGGACCGGTTTACCACCGGTGACGTCGGGCGGACTGGTGTTCTGAAGATCCATGGCGACGGTACCTGCGAAAACACGCGTTCACCCGGGCTTCATGAGCCAATCGGCGTCTCCCCGGGTGGAAACACAACGCTCGGTCACACTCCGCCCCCTCCCTCACCCATGCTCGCGATGATGCTGTGCACGGGGAGCTGCGAGGGCCCGTCGAAGAGGCCCCCGGCCGGGCGGCCCTTCCTCTCCTCCTGGTTGAAGATGAAGGCCGAGTTCTCCTCCTTGGTGATGTTGATGTAGTAGCAGGTGTCGGTGGCGGCCATGGTGTGGTGCGGGCCGGGGTTCAGCAGGATGCTCTTGTTGTCTTCTCTCTTTATGCCAATCAGACACACGCCATACCTGGAAATCACACACCTGTTGTTAGCACGTCCTTCGTCCCATTACTACATACTATGCAAGGATCCAGCTTATTTGCGTCAGTACATACCAAGCCAAGAATTCATAGCTAAGAATTCTCCACAAAGGTTTCTTCCTACCTACCTGAAGGTTAAATGTGTTAAAAGTGTCAGCTTATTATTATTATTATATTATCATTATTATTGTTAATACCGTTATTATCATTACCATTATTATCGCCATTATTAATATTGTTATTATTATTATTGTTATTATTATTATTATTATCATTATTGTTATTATTATTATCATTATTATTGTTATTATTATTATTGTGTATAAGAGACAGACTACATACTATGCAAGGATCCAGCTTATTTGCGTCAGTACATACCAAGCCAAGAATTCATAGCTAAGAATTCTCCACAAAGGTTTCTTCCTACCTACCTGAAGGTTAAATGTGTTAAAAGTGTCAGCTTATTATTATTATTATTATATTATCATTATTATCGTTAATACCGTTATTATCATTACCATTATTATCGCCATTATTCATATTGTTACTATTATTATTATTGTTATTATTATTGTTGTTATTATTATTATCATTATTGTTATTATTATTATTATTATTGTCATTATTATTATTATTGTCATTATTATTATTATTATTATTATCTTTAATACAGTTATTATCATTACCATTATTATAATTATTTTTTTTATATCATTGTTTTTATTATTATTATTAAATGCTTGGTACAGTGAAAATAACAAAAACTCCACATACTTACTGATTTCATATCAAATATAATAATCAATACGCTTGATGAAAAAATTAAAAAAATAAAAAATATTCTGCACTACTTGATTCCACAAGATGACACCAGGTCATAATCCACAAGTGAACAGCGTCTAAACAAAGGCCGCCTCCGGGTGCACTCACTTCTTGTGTGCGTGGAAGGAGGCGTAGGTGAAGCTTTTGCCACTATACTCTCTGAAGAACTCGCTGTCGCACACGCGGATGTGGTAGACCTCGTTGCCGGAGCAGCATCCGTACATCCTCTGCCACTGCTCCGGAGACTGCTGTCCTTCTCTACAGGGAGAGAAAAAAAAACAAAAAAAAAACACAACGAATGAAAAAAATACCCTGCAAGACACCCGCCGCACCCGCCAATATACACGCAGTCTCCGTCCTGTGATGGAGAAGGGAAACTCTCCCTCTACTCTCGCCACATTGATAAAAAAAACGGGACCTTCGGGGTCTCGCTGGGACTCCTGGGACACCTAATGAACGCAGATGGCTGCGGCCATGTGTCAGTCAGTTTGACTCTAATGCGCCCACGCTAATGACTTCCGGTGATTAGTGCAATTGCTCGGAGCACTTTGATGGAGTTCAGGGAGAGATGCTGACGGAAACCGGGTTTTTATTCTCTGCTCTCACCCGATGCCCACTTTCCGGCTTCAATGCGTAAAAAAAAAGAGGAAAAGCCTATGTCGGGTCTTATCGACATCGACTTTTTTTCCTCATACGATGTGATGCACATCGGCACGAATAGACTTTTAATGCAGACGGCCACCTGAATTAATGTTCAAAAATACGCATGGTGTTAGATTTCTAAAGAACACCGGAAGTGCTGCGGCCCATTGAATCGTGCGAAGGGCACTTTCCCGTCAGATTTATACTGTGGCCTGTCTGCATGCTGCGAGAGCCACCAGAGAGCTTTTCACGCCGTTTTGCAGGGAACACCTGACAGCACATCTTCCAAAACTGAAAGTCTTCAATGCACGCTGCGCTTTCTCTGTCCTTCCGGCCGACTTTGACTGACCGTCCGCGTGAGGTGTGCACAAGCAGCGTGACCAAGGTGGAGGTGGCAGGACAAACGCAGTTGAGAGCCAACATGGCGTATTTGAACTCTTCCTCGCACACGACGTGATCTGGGGGGGGGGGGGGGGGGTGAGAGAGAAAAAAACAAACAAGAAAATGAGCTGTGAAGAAGGGGAACATTTAGACATTTTGGCAAAGGTATTTATTTGGATTTACAGTGACTTTGCCTTTTCCCTTTACCTATCTACAGCAGGAGCACCACTGTCTTTTTTAATAACAATTACAATACATTCAAAATCTGCTTTTGTGAACTTAAAACAAATGATATCTGTCTCATGTCTTTGTGATTCTTTAAGTGGTGGAAACTTTTTTTTGTTTTACTTTCAAACTTAGTCTGTTCAGTGAGTCTCTCTGACCCCTGTAAATAAACATACGATGATGATATTGGATGAAGCAGAAAAGACTAACATTTACATTTTTTTCATACATATATATTTTTTTTTAAGTGCGACTTTGTGAAGGCAGAACTTCACTCGAAGTGGAGCATCTCTTACCTGCAAACTTAACATGGAACTTGTTTTCAGGTTTGAGTATCTGGACATAAAGGGGGCAATTTGGAGCAAAGTCCTTCACCGCCCAGGCTCTCAGGATGGTCTGATGGTCCTAAGGGGAAACGGGCAAAAGATCACGCACAATTCTCTCTCTCTTGCGTCTTTGAATGCATCTCCTTGGGTGAATGACTAAATTGGATGCGTAAAAGAAAGCATTCGTGAGCCCAGTGCGTGTAAACAAATAAACGGCTATTCAGATTCGATACAGAGGCAAAGGAAGCCATTCTTCTTACCGCAGCCATGCGATCCACCTCGTTGCGACTGCTTAGAATGAAACAAGCCTCTGCGTCATCCATTCTGCAGAGGGGGGACAAGTTGCCAAATGATAAAATAAAAGGAAAATATACGAAAGACACGTCAATCCCTGCAGCAAAAGAGCTGGCCAATCCAACATGTGAAAGGCAATTTGAGGAGGAGATGGCAGTGGCGTCCTTTGATAATAAGTTCAATATTTTACACAGAATAACACGTACTGATCTTTGTGAAATGTTCTGAACTGTAGATGTGGAATTAATGTTTCCCCTGCATATGATTAACACAGCCGGGAGAGTGCGGAATGCAAAACGAGTGTGGGAGGATTTGAAATGGTGCCAGGCGCAGGATGGAAGCTCGACACACGCCCAGTCTACCTCGAATTATCCAAAACTCCCAAATGCAAAACGTATACAGTTAAGCCACAAAACACCTTTTCACCAAATAATAATTATTTTGGAGAATAATTGTCCACAACATATAATACAGCCGCAAGGTTGCCTTGCAAACTGAGAATGCCAGGATTATTTTTTTCTTTTTAGTTTTTCAAAAATTGTTCCCACTGGATGATAGTGTTCTTTGGAGATGCGATTTTATGTCTTCGCATTTTGTTGCGGTGGTTTTGCAATCACATAAGGTTTGGGTTGGGACGTGCAACAAAGAGAAAAAAAAACATGAATGGGGAAATTGAATCTGCAAAAATCCTTTCCTTTGTATGGTTCCAAAACACTTTTTGTTAGAGCTGAATCAGGGTGTCAAACTCGTGACTGCTCCTCAAAAGCATTTTTTTTTTTACTATTTTCCTAGTTTGTTTTATTTCCAGATTCTGGTGTGAGAAGAAATCTTAAGAGGGAAAGGGGAAGATTTCAATGAAGGAAGCCATATTTTACAAAATGTTTTGAAGACAGAAAAAAAAAAAGGTCACCTCGAGTTTCCGTAATAAAACTCAATATATAGGGCTTTTTGGCGATTTCAGGTTGAAAAAATACAATACACCGACTTCACCCACAGCACCCTCATTAGGCCAATCGGTGTAGTGTATAGATATACCAGCCCCCAGGTGCATCGTTATTAATGCAAAAAGTGGTCCGTCGCTGGGTCCAGGGGCTTGTCCGGCCGTTACTCACTTGGCCCTGAGCAGATCCTGGTCCTTCAGAACAGATCCCTGAAGGTAGATGACCCTTTGCGACCACAGGGGGATCTGCAGGACTCTCCGCACCTGGAGGTCCATTTCACTCGGGCACAGGATCACCACGTAGTAATCCTTCAAGGTGACACAAGGATCGCGTGAGCGTCTGCGATGGAACGCGCGTCACACAAAATCTCGCCACACATCTCCTCGAATGCTTCGGCTACCGTGTCATCTCGCTCGTAAGAGGCACTTTCTCTTTAACATCATTGGAGATAAAGAACGCAGACTAAGCAAAAAAATCGTGCGCGCGCGTGTTGCACACCATAAATTGGACAACTCTCTGCGACGTACAACAAACTCGCACCTGCAGTCTGGGATGGGCGTAGAACTCATGGAGAAAATCCATGAGCAGGTCTATTTTGAGCGCGCTGACACACAGCACGACGTGTTTCTCTGTCTGGGCTCGGTGGCGGCTGTAGTTCCCCCCGGACTTCTGTCTCTCCATCCACAGGTAGATCAGCTCCTCAAACTGCACACAACAAGCTGAGCAAAACTAGAGATCACAGAGGAAAAAAAAAAAAGAAAACAAAAAAAAAAGAGAAACATTGAAAAGTTCAAGTAAGAGGACATGGTCAGCGTCTCCCTACCTGAAGTGGCAGCACCACCAGAGCCACGCAGATCATGATGACCACCAGCAACTGGGAGGGCCAAATGCGCGGGGTCACGTCCCCGAAGCCCACGGTGGAAAAGGTGACGATGCAGAAGTAGAAGGATTTGAAGAGGGAGAGGTTCTTGCCCGCACGCTCCAGATGTTGGATCCCACACGTGCTGCGCACAGGCGCACAAACACAGCGTTTATGAATACCACCACCACCACCACCACTCCGCCATACAAAACACTGGCAGGCTGAAATGATGAGTCAAAATGATCAAAGTGACAACAATAAAATAACGGAGTTCAATCAAATAATTAAAGCCGCGTGTGGAAAAAGGTACAATTTAGTAACCGTAGACATTCTCGCTGTTTTGAAGGAATTATTTGTACTGAAAGGGAAAAATGGAACACGTAAGCGTGCACTGTAGCCAATTCAACCAGGTGGGAAAAAAAGCTTCGCAGTTGGTGCACGCGTTCCCCTCGTTTCTCCCAAGCCACATTTTAGCGCGTGTAATTACATGGGAAAGGCGAGATTGACACTTCAAAAAAAAAAAAAAAAAAACTTTTTGCGGAGAATTTGTCTGTCAGATTTTTGACGCATTGGATTAGCGAAGGCCTGACAATATAACTTAATAAAAAGGGCCCGTGAGAAAAATGAAACTTCAGAGAGAACTGAACAATTCAATCCTTGCATATTTGATCTCACAAATAAGAGGCCGTTCCCGCTAACGCAGCCTCACCCAGTGAAGACCAAGCAGAGTAAGGTGCAGATGAGAATGAGGACCTGGTTGAACATGGCCGAGTTGGTCCTCTGGATGGCCCTGTGGACATCATTCTACAAACACACAAAAAATACTTTACACAAACGCATACTTTAAACTTGGATCTGCAACAGGTTTTTTTCTCTCTCGGGAATCCTCCACGTCCGTAGTTTGAGCGTCGAGCGCAAGTGGCTCCTCTCCTCGGGACGCGCCTCACCGCGAAATCGAGAAAACGATGGAACACAGAGCGGCCCGCGTAACACCCGCTCCGAGGGAAGCCCTCCGGAGCGCATGCAATCAGAGCAGCTTTGCACGCACCGCCGCAGCGGGGTGTTCGCAAATGGCGCGGTGTGAGCCAAAGCGCCTCGCCTGCGCAAAAGTCATCAAATATGTCATTCAATCCCGGTTATTATCTGAGACCACTCGAGCGTTTTAACTCACAATCATGTTCTCCAGAGCACATTTGGCCAGCCAGCAGTTGAGAAAGACGGGAATGAAGATGTTCCGTATGGAGGGCCAGAAGATCTGAGGAGAGAGCGAAGAAGAAGAAGAAGAATCACTTTAGCCCGTCCGTGTCTTGTGTCGCGGTGGTTAAACGTCTCGTCAATCAGGTCAGCCACACATTCACAGTCAAATATCCACAACATAGGGTCACAACGTGACTTACTGTGATGATGAAGGGAACTGTGTTGATCATCTCCAGCAGAAAGGACACCTGGAAAATCTGCTCCCAAATGTTGCCCTAAAAAAAAAAAAACACCTTTATGTGTCGGCACACAGCAATGAGTCACAGCAGAGATACATTTCTTCATGGTAGCCCGTCACCTTCCTTCGCCACTTAATACTTCACCTCCACCAGGGCCTGTAATTACTGCAGTCTACCCGTAATGGAGCCTTGACAAAAGATCCCGGGTAATTACACCGGCTCAGGACTGTCAGTCTCACGGCAAACTCCGTTAATCACGCTGATGTGCTTGAAATATGTTTGTGTGTGAGTGTGTGTGTGCGTGTGTGTGTCTGTGTGCGTTTTACCTTGTAGCTCAGATAAATCAGTAACATAGTCTCCAGGAAACTTATGATGGCCACAATAACCTGCACAAACCGAAACGGGGGAGTCATAATCATAAATAACATGACCAATTCAGAAAAACAAACCAACCGACCGAGGAAAAGAAATCATTGTTTTTTTACTTGGATGGTAAAGCATCAGGTCACTGAGATTAGAGGATAAAACGTCACTTCAATTCAAATTCATTTCTTTATTTTATATATTATATCCTGACTCACCTGAATGGCCCAGACAGGAACCTTCCTGTCCACCCAGAAAATCAGTTCCCTGTTGGACGTAAAACATAGACACTCGTGTTTACGATAAACATCAACAGCAGATTACAGAATATTCATTGTCGTCCATTTATAGAGTGAATGGAGATCAATATTGTCAAATGAGGTCAGCTGGATCGCCGAGCTGTCAGTCATCTTTCGATGGTGACTATTAGGTAATTAAGAGATGACACATAACAATAACGATACCCGACATTGATCTCATAATAAAAACACTGTGTGGCACTCAAGGTCAAGTAATAAGGTAGCTGCAGTAAATGAAGTAAGAGCCCAAACCAAGAGCTGAGAGAGCGATGGCAAACAATTGTTCTCATTGGAAACTCATTGGAATCAATTGTACAATAATGTTGTGGTAATTTGCCAAAGTATGAACGAGGAAATCATACCAGTTAATTTCCCTGTCCTGCACTGATCCATTCCACTGGCAGTCCACACTGCAGGGCAGTGACGAAGGTCAGGACAAAGAGATAACGAAACAGTACACAGCAGAAGGAAAAGGTGAACGTGAATGTGCGTGGTGTTATCTGTGAATTATTATTTGCCACACCACTGGGCTTACATCCTAATGCTAGTCTGTCTGAACATTTGCAAAATGCTTCTTTGTTTTTTGTTGTTTTGGTTTCAGACCACTCAGTAACAAACAGTCATTTAAAGATGTTGGCCTGCGAGGTGTTGTAAAAACGAAAGTGGTTCATCTCCACATCTATCCACGTCCTTTTAACTCGTACTGCAGCTGAGGCAAGAATCCCCCCCAAATACAGACATCAACCAATAGTCCTTTTCTTTGGATAATTTAAGGCCAAACTTAAACCCCAACCGATCTTTAATGTATAATAAATGGCATAGTACAACATACCCGTACATGGTTCGACACCTTGCACAGCATATTCGTTTTTTTCTGTCAGTGGCGGACATGCTTTTAGGTTAACGAACCATTTGTAGTTGCCACTGGGAGCGGCCTGCGGTCCCGCGCTGTGGCCAGAGCTGACCCCCTGAGCCGGGTTGTCCGTGACCACTCGGATGATGTACAGCAGGCAGGTGAGCAGCTTCAGAGAGAAGTTGAACACTCGGATCCTCAAGCCTACAGTCGAGAGGGAGAGAGGGAGAGAGGGAGCGAGAGGGAGAGAGGGGCACACATTTGCAAAACAAATATTTTTGATAAGCAGTGCAGCTTATGGGGATTTACAGTGTCCGATTACAGTGTGTAGATGGGTTTGTTTGTGTGTCGATCTGCACGGCTCTGCATGATTAGAAACTCCATCTCAATGCATCGGGGTGTCATTATGCAAACGATTGTGGGTATAACTTTTATTGTGTTGACTCTTAACGGACCGTTTCAATTATGCAACAGTGAAATGCCGTGGCACCTACTCGATCTCTGGTTCTTGATGAAGAAAAGCTTCAGGCGCTCCTTGAAGGTGTTTTCATTCACGTAAAACTCGACCTGCACCCTAGCAAGGAGGAAAAGGAGAAAAGATGTGAAACCACGTTTTTTTGCACATTTTTGACGTTTTTTCACTTTTATTTTCGCGTCCACACCTGCCGATGATACCGTGCGAGATTCGAGTGTTTTGAAACGCTTTACTTTTTGGCCGACATCAGGGCCCGGGTAAGGCGTCTATTGTCAAATCTTTGAATTTTTCAAAACACACGAGGCGTCATGCAGATGTTTAAAGTGGCACTTTGTGAAAGATCACCTCTCTACACAGCATGGATATTCCTAATGCTGTTTTTCCTAATCATGTGCCGGAGGAGAGCTGGATAATTATCCGTCTCTGATTTCTTCCCAATTACGAGGCAGAGTTAATGTAGCACAGGCAGCTCACACCACAGGAGCCCAGGAGCGGCAGTAGAAAGGAGGATTTTACCCCCAATTATATCTAAAGTATGATAAATGCATTATTATTGTTATTTTGGTTATACTTTCGAAGCTTTACTTTTTATTGAAAAAATTGCAAGTTCAAAACAACCATTTCAACATCTAATCACCCTTTCCCTCTTTTAATCCCCCCCCCCCCGAGACTCCAACCATCCTCCATGATCAAATGATCAGCCATTACCTCACAGCGTGTACTACTTAATCTCTATTGTTGCAAATGGAAATTATGAGGCTAGATGCAGACCAAAATACGGTATATTGAAAATTAAAATCTTATTTGGGACTTGAGTGAGTCAAATGTGCCACAAGTGTACACCAAGAAGTTATTCCAGTGAATTCCAATGCCAATTGCATGCGACCATCCCCAGTTCTGAGCAGGTGACTTTTTTTTTTTTTTTTTTTTTTTTACGTCTGAGGAAACGAAAAGAGTTCAAGAGTGTGAGAGAAGCTTTGAGGGCGAAAAGCTTGTTAAGAAGTCATCTCAAGTTCCGACGGTGGGAAGGAGGAGGCAGCCCGTGCGGGTCCGCTGGTGCGCGCAGGCACCTTTCATTGTGCGACGCGACATCAATTTCCAGTCTGCGCCGGGATAATAAAAGGAAGGAAAGCCCTGGTAGTGGATATAAACCGAGAACATATAGAGAGAGACAAACCCTGCACTTCACCCGAGAGGCGGCTGTCACGTGCGAGAGTGCTACAGTTTGCTCTTCCGTCCGTCTGACCTCTACACCCGCCCACACGCACACACACACACACACGGTGCAGGTAACAAACCTTAATCAGCTCTTGTTGAGCACACAATTACTCATCCAAAGGGCACCCGGATATTAGTCACACACGGCGGTGTCACAACGCGTTCAGAGGCAATCGGAGACGCAGCTCAGGGGGATAATTAGATCTTCCAAAACAACTAATTGCCAGCTCTGCAAGTGCGCGCATCTGTGAAAAAAACAAAAAACAAACAAAAAAAAAACAACAACTCCAGCCCGAGGTCTGCAGAGACTCTCGGTGCCTCAGGTCAGGGTGTTTTCGGAGTGCTGCGGGCTTGGGAGGCCGGAGGTTTCCTCGAAGACGGTCGACATTTTTCCCTTATCTCTGACATTTCGCGGAGCTCGAGTGAGAACGCTCGGAAATGCCGAAAAAAGCAAAAATCGGTAGATTTATCTTCCACTAAGATGAGTTGCAGCGCACGGGCCCTTATGCAACTAAGGTGCAGGAAGTTGATGAGTCAATCAACAGAATAGAAATGAACAACCAACAATAAAAAAAAAACAAAAAAAAAACAAACGCCTTAAAATCATTCGGTTTTCCTACTCCTGCTTTAAAAGAACCAGCGTTGAGAGGGCAAGCGCATAGACCGAAGGGTCGAAACAATCATTCAATTGAGATGAACCGAGGCTATGATGACAATGCTTAGGGAAATGCCTCGTAATGAACAGAAAGGCACCGATGATTAAATGACTGAAAAGTTGACGGCCGAAATGTTTCCCCCTTTATTTCCGCAGATTACACTCACTGTCGTTATTACATGCCGTCCTGATATTGGCACGTGTCCGCGACTAAAACACGTAGCCTATGAACCACTTTCGGATCAGGCTGTTCCGAATAAAAACACTGGGGCGACTCCGTGCATCTCAGCATTTCCGTGGTCAGACCCAACGCAGCTTGTTTATCACATCCGCAACTGCAGCTCCTGAATTTGTCTCCAGCTGGGGGGGGGGGGGAACATAATAATAATAGCTTCCCACTCAATGCGTCCAGCTCGCCTACTGTGTACAGACATGATCTCCATCCATGACATCCGCTTACATAGTCCCCGCTGCGTGGGACCCTACCTCTGCCCAGCATCACTACCAAACGTCTCCGACCTCCAGGTGCCCCGGGTCGGGAAGGCGCTCCTCGGATCCATGGTGCCGCGGTGCACTCACGTAGACTCTAAGCGTCTTGACCAAGGCGCGCTACCGCTGCGGCTCTAAAACAACACCGCTCTGACTGACCAAAAACATACATTTATGAAATTCTTATTGAGCTTTTGGAAGAGAAAGAAAAAAGAAAGAGACAGCCGGAACAAATTCAGATCATATAAAATATAGTGGACAAATTGGTGTTTTATTTATTTAGAAGGAGCTATTTCACCGGAATATGTATATTTGATGAAAAAACTAAATATAGGCTACAATCTCTCCCTTTTTTTTTCTTTGCTCTCTCTCCCTCGCTCTGTCGTGCGCGGGCCTGTTGCCACGGCAACGTCGCTATGACAGGAATAACCCGAGCTGATGTTGCAGCGCGGTCCTCTCCAGCACCACCGCAGCTCCAAACAAAGCCGGCAACCTTCACCCTGACTGATGGAGGGACGATTGGATGAATAGGCGGCGGATGGACACAGACGGTGTTCCTCCTATTTTTATTTCCCCCGCAAGGGGCATCGGGGCCGAAGCGCGCAAGCGTTACCACGCCGCTTATAGGTGTCATCTGAAAAGCCGGGTGACTTAAAGCCCATAAGCCCCACGGCAACGTTTCTGCTGTGCGTCAGCTCTCCCTCCGCTTTGTCCGTACGAGGAGTTTCAGTGTCATAACAGAGGCAACAAAAAAAAAATCAAACCGACGGGTTTCCCCGTTTGCAATTTTGAGTGGAAAATGCAGACAATAAGAAAGTCAAGACCAACGTGGGAGGCGTCGCTCTGCTTTTGTCTCCCCGTCCCCCACCTCTTTATCTCCCCTATTTGGAAAGGTCTGAAGTAGTGAATTATAGGTGACCTCCTCTGTGAGTCAGTGCTGTTCAAAATACCAGAGGAGGCTATCCCACTTGAACCCCCTTCGCCCACGCCGCGACAGTCCCTCGATGCGGCTTTCCCCCGGCTGCATGTGACGACACTCGCGCCATTGCAACTGGGGAATTCGGCGACATTTTCCTTCGGTCACCTGCGATGGGTCCATCAGCCGCGGACAGGCGACGGGTTCATTTGCAGAGGGAGAACGGAGGAAAGATAGCGACCGCCCAAATAGGAGTAGGAAAGGTAGGCAGCTTCGCCGTGGGCAAAGGGGGGCAAAGGTCGAGCTTGTTTTTCTGCGCCAGAGAGATTTGGGAAATATTACAAACAGCAACGTGGCCTCAAAGGTTTACTGCCGACCGGAGGTCGCACCTGACAATAACATTCGCTCACCTGAGGTCCTGGCGTCAAATGTGGCCGAATTATTTACGGAATATCTTAAGGTAAATGTTGAAAAAAAAAAAAGAAAGAAAAAAAAAAAAAGGAGGGGGGCACATGGCTTTCTTTTTCCAAAGCTAATTTTCGAGTCTTTGTACGAGACTTGAGAAGCAGCAGCTATCTGAACCCCCGCTGTGGAATTGTCTTTGAATCCTAGGACCCAAAAAAAAGTGAAGCAGATCTCAGAGAAACAGAAGTGCTGCGACTGATCTCGTCTTAAATTGAGCACAGAGCCAGCAGGGGGGGGGTCCAAACTTTTTCAAGCTGCACACGCACTCTTATGAAAACACACGCTGACACATAGACTCAATCCACTTTGTTTCCTCTCAAAAGTCCTTCAGAACGGATATGTTTTTTCAGCACCATGGACAGCACCCCTCGCACTGCCCTCTTTCTGGCCTCATTTCCTGGTTCACCGCTTACACCGTGTGATAAGAGAACACTCACCTCAAACTGCACGCATCAGACAAGGCAAAGGCTTGACCAGCGAAAAATATGCTATTTTCTCAGCAGTGGAAAATGTCAAACAAATATTTTGGGGGCAAGCAACAGGGGAGAACTAAGAGATCTGTGATTTGGTCAAACAATCCAGTCGAACTAAAAATGACTTGACCCTCGAGTCTGAAAAAGCCTTTGAAGCATCCACAAAGCAAGCGAAGACAAATGCCATTTAAAAAAAGCAATAGATGGGACCGAAAAGGGCCTTAATTGATCACAGACTCATAATCGTCTTTTTATTTTCTATTCGAAGTGTAGCCAATTTGAATTTGGAAATTCAGTTTTCATGACATGTTTACATTCTTATCTGTATTCACCTTATTATCATAGGAGTTTAAATAAACTAGCCGATATTCACATTCAATAGGATGGACGCTCTGAACATTGAATATTGTTGTTTAAAAAGTTAAAATGCTTTCGTAATTCATTATGCGTCAGTCGACTAATGAAGGAGTTTGGCGAGTTAAACCCCCGGGGCTTAATGAAGTTGAGTTGCTCGACTAATTAAAAAACACCCAGACATGCAACCATTGAAAAATATACATGAAGGGTTTATCAACTATGCAAGAAGAGAGGTGGGAATAAGCTCAAACTAACAAACAAACACGACACAACTTATTATGGGTTTATGGAAAGTACACTGCACTTCAGTCTCTACAATTCCTAATTTCCATTCACGTCTACATGGCTGCCTACCTGTCATCGTTTTGGAAGCTCTGGTCCCCAAGCAGCAGGTCCCTGAAGCGGAAGCGGGGCGGCAGCGGCGGCACCTCGCTCTCCAGCTGCTCCATGTTGAGGGCCGAGATGTCTAAGATGACCTCGCCCCCGTTGCCGGTGGTCTGCAGTGGGGCCAGAGTGGAGCTGGACGAAAAAGGAGATGGGGGGGAGGAAAGGTTTTTCAAAAGCAGACGGGATGTGCAAAAGGAATGGGGGAGCACCTGGTATGGGAGAGGAATCGAGAAAAACGGGAGCATGGGGTAGAGAAACGCAGGAGGTGCACTGATACAGAGATCCACACAGACAAACAGTAAAAAAAAAGAGTCGGACTAACATAAAGTATCATAGAAAATTCTCTTGTTTAAGCTTCGGTGACAACCCATTTGTAGCTATAGTCTTACAGACAATGAAAAAAGACACTCAAAGCTTCGCAACAATGGGCCAGATGCAGGTATTACATATTAGGACACACCTCCAGATCACACCTTATTCAATCCCAGCCCCAGAGACCCGGGGCAACATGCAAAAGAGGAGTACGGCGCGGAGGGACGTTACCTTTGACCCCACCCCGGGAGAAGCAGGTGTGTGACCTCAGTCACTTAAAGGGAATGATGATTCAGGGAAAACCTGGATCTGAGTGAAAGGATTGATTCAAATGACATGCAAATGCTCCGGTGTGCGAGGCCAGGCGTGCTTCTCAGCCCCTGTACACACAAATCACAGGAGAAGCCGCTCGCCCTTGCGCAATCTACGAACGCTCCCCCGGTTCTATAAGACCCCTGGAGCTCAGCCACCTCTTGATGATCGTCCATTAAGCTTGACAAACGTATTGCATAATAGATGAAGGGGTATATTTCCCCACGGGGTTTGGAGGAAAATCCATCTAAGTTGGACAAGACTACACTCAACAAAATCGCCCCGGCAAGAGGAGAGCACCTGTGGCCCTTTGTTGAAGTCATGTGTCATAAGTCGTCCCTGGCCGTGAGGGCACATGTTACACACACACACACACACACACAAATGCTCCAAAGATGACGCCCGGGTGTGCAGTGGCAACATTTGAACAGTGTCCAGCCTGTATTTTCTATCATTGTATATTGGCACTAGTGATACAGTCATGTTTCCTTTTTTTGATTAGATAATATCTGGCCAGTGACAGATGAGACAGACCTGAATGCACAGAGCAGCTGAACACACAATGGTGGTGACGGGAGGAGATGAGCAGACAGTGGAGTGGGGAGCTCTGGAAAAACACAACAATAAAACGATAAATAATAATTACATGTTGCACAGCACGTACGCGCAGTGCAGGTAAAACAAACAAATCATCCAGCACGTTTCCTTCATATTCTCTCTCTCTCTCTCTCTCTTTTTTTTTTTTAATCACACAAATTCTTGGGGAAAAAAAAACTTGGGAGAGAAAAAAAAAACGCGAGGTGCAAACAGGGAAAAAAAGGCGCAAACTTACACATGACACAGAGATAAAGGCTGAAGTTTTTTCGTGTGTGTTTGTAGTTGTAGTTTGTTTTTTTCTCTCTTCTTTTTTTTTACCTCGGCTTCTGCTCGTTGACGGTCCCGTCGTCGTGGACGAACGACTGGTTGACGTAGCATTCGCTGCACATGTTGGCCGGAGAGCCGGCACCGCCGCCGCCGGACGGGTGCACCGCTGCGGTGCCGGGCGTCGGGTCCCCCGTGACACAGTCGCCTGCCTGGGTTAATTGCATCGGAGGAAGGTGCGCCCAGGAGGAGTGTGCTCCCGCCGAGAAAGTAGATGCTACTTGTTCGTTTGGTTTTTGTTTTCTTTTTTCTTTTTTTTGTCTGAAAAAAAAAAAGTCCTCTGCTGATTCCTCTCTGCGTGGGCGTCCCTCCTCTTCCTCTTCCTCCACCTCTCACCTATTCAGGTGCGTCCTGTCGGGGAGTTACAGAGTCACGCAGCTGGATGAACAACACTTAAAAAAATAAAATAAAATAAAATAAAACTGACACCGAGACGCGAACACTGGTCTTATCCGACAGAGACGCGTGAGCCTCTGCAGAGCAACAGAGCTGGTGACAGCCTTTTTCCCTCCTGAGGTACCGGGCTCTACACCTAACGACACAACTCGGGATCATCACTCAACTCACACACGGGCCGTGGGAACTAGCGCCATCTGGTGGAAACTCCGAGTCTCTCGCTGTCCTGCTTCTTACCAGCTATCTATCTATCTTTCTATCCATCCATCCATCCATCTTTAAATCAACAAATCAATCAATCAACCTGTCCATCTATCTATCTATCTATCTATCCATCCATCTATCAACCTATCTGTCTATCTAGCTATCATAGATAAGTTAGAGGATAAGAAAAATGTATATATATATATGACGAATAAACACAAGAATAGATCAACAGATGGATAGGATAGAAGATAAAGGTACATTAATATTTTCAATTGTATATATGAGCAATTGTAACGTGTCTATGAAATGATATTATTATATAATATAATATACAGTATATTATATATTATTATCGTTAGTCTAACACGTTTTCTATGTTACCCCTTTGGGGTGGGATCCCCGCCAGAGACACACTTGAGTTGAGAAACGCCATAGTTGCTTTGTGACTTTGTTGTGAGCCGACTGCTTTTATTGGCTGTTTATGCCAATGATTTACATTTTTGGAGAGAGCACTGCAACCACGCCAGTTGTGCTGCACAACGTGCGCATCGGGGTGACGGCTTGGAAATTACTGTTCCAACCCTAATTCAAGTAAAACATGACCTCATACCTGTTCTCCTTTTAAGTCAGGGGGCCCAGGTGGATCCTCAAACTCCAAAGCACCAGCCAGCACCCCAGGAGTCCCGCAGGCCTCTTGCAGTTCAGATTGTCTGCAACACATCCTGAGAATGGAAAATATTGAAATACTCAGAGATGTTATAGAACATTTATTTAACGGAAAAAATGTATTGTGCAGCCTCCAGTCTGAGTTGTAATCTATAACCTTCCGGGGGGGGGGGGACTTACCTGTAAACCACCAACGACACGAGATCTTCGCTGTGCTTAAAGTGCCAGAAAAAAACATGAAAAAAAAAAAAAAAAGTATGAGTAAAAAAGATTGAAGGAAATGATACTTTTAAAAATGATTAGCATTCATTTCTTATTGATGACGCACACCGGCGCCAGCACGGAGGAGACGTGGGAGGAGTGATTCACCGGGGAGAAGGTGACACGAGGCCGCGGAGCGGTTTCAAGCTCACGATGGATGTTTGGCATTGAGTCAGCCACTCGGACTGGAGTGGGAAGTCTTTGCAACTGCTGGAGAGGAGAGAAGACACTCACACAAGTTTTTTTTTTTTTTCTTGCAGATTAAAGATGCAAATTCACAGTGGGACAAAACATTGTGAAGCCTTAGCGCAAGAATGTAAGTTGTGAGCTGTGAATGTTAAAAATAGCTTTTGAGATGCCATTCACCATGTTTACAGGCTGTGACAGAAGAAATTGAACGAACGCTAAATGCTATTTTAACATTACAATTGTATTTAAGATAAAGAACAAGATCAAATAATGTGTGACTTATATTAAAATATATACAATATATATATATATAATACAATACTATATATATATATATATAGACGTAACTTGGAAATCATGCGGAAATCGTCCAATTGGACCTTTCTTGGTTTAATGCTTTCCTGAGACATTTGTGCAAACGATGAAAAGCATGCAAAAAACACACACAAAAAAAAAAAACTGCCATGGCACCGAGTTTAATTTTTCCAGCCCTTATCCTTTATAGGCGTTGCGATTGTTTCAAGGTGGCCAGATTCTGAAAAAGGACACTCCATTTTAGTGTTGTATTTTAACAATGATTAATCCGAATCAAAGCATCCGATAAATACCCCGGCTCTAAGAGCCTGTACTGTGGCTCAAGTGCCAAAGCAAAACCCCAAAATTCAACTCAATAGTATCTTTCATTAACCTTGTCCACCGCGCCATTTGGAGACTCAAAACAAATCCCCAACAATTAATATTTGGATAACATTACACAACAGGTAGAGCTTCACTCCATATAATGAATAAGTTGATGTATAAATTGGTGGCATTGCCTTTGAAAGTATAACTATTTATAATAGTTTGAGGGGATTTCCTTCTTTTTTTGTTACCCAAAATTGACACAAAAGCATGCCATTTGTTCGAGATTCACCAAATCATACTGAACACTAACCAATCAGACGTAAACCTGTAATGTATACTTCATTTTTATGTTCATTTTACCTCACCTGTGAGGATAGCAGTCAACATTACATTTGCCCATGAAGTAAAAGTAGGAAACGGGTCTGAAGACGCAGATCGAACAGTTAATAATAACATCTCTGTGGAAGCCTGATGGAAAAATGAATATGTACGAGGGAAAGCTCAAAATCAACCCTTTCGTACCTCAACACTTCCAAAGTACTTCAACCCACCCTTTAGGAAACAATCTTTCGTCAAGCAAACAGGACCCTCATTGGTTGAAACTATTTTCATATTTGTCATCTCTGCGTACTATACAAAAGCGTTTGTTACAAACCCCCAGGAAGTGCGTTTCAATCATTCTGCTCCTTCTGTGCCGACTGAGGCCACAGCTGTGACATGGTAAGGTCCTTCTCTGAGGTACGATTTCAGACGGACGTAATGCTGACTGCCCAGAATATCTGTGGCCGTTGACGAGGACACGAGCGATCCCACCAGTTCAAACTTGGCATCTTTGGCCTCCTTCGTCGGACCCGTCGTACGATCCAAAACGAACTCCATGAATCCCGGGGTGCTGATCATTAACTTCTGACCCCAGGGCTGAGTGGCAATAGCCTGGAACACACACAAATACATCCAGCAATAAGACAACGGTATGCTGTATTTATAAAAAAAACAAACAAGTCACTGGACGAGTAAAAGGCCAGCTCCGCACTTACACTGAATATCCCCAGGGCTCTGCAATGCAGCTCTGGGAACGGCTGAGTGCTGAGGTCGCGAATCATGTCCATGGGCCGGTTCGACAAAAGGTGGAACCAGGACTCTGTCAGGGCCAAAAGATCTTCCGTCTGATGCTCCGGCTGCCAATGTAACATTATAGAGTCATGAACGGATACGGTTCTTTGCTCTGAAGACAGCACTGGCAGGAGAGAGCGGTTTACCTCCAGAGAGAGAAGTTGCGATAAGGCTTCCAAGCTGCGTACTCTCATCTCGGTCGCGCCAGAGCTGGCATACCGACTCATCCTTAGCAACACGGCCCTGAATTTTTCTCCTGAAGACACACAAAGAATTAGACACAACTATGTATGAACATTTGAGGAGGGACTCCTTTAAGTCAAATCTTGGCCACTTGGGGCGGAACAAGGACCATGACAAGCGAACCGTTTTTTTGCAGGACCTGCTTTCCCTCCACAGTGGATCCGAGTAAGCCCAACGTGTCCAGAGCCACCCCGATCATCACGGGGTCCGGGTCCAGCGCCATCTCAAACACCTTGTTCTGGAAGGCCGGGTAGGTCTCGCAAACCTGCTGTGGGCTGTCCGCAATGGCCAGGTTGCCAAAGAACTTCACCAAACCTGCAGGAGGGATAATTCCACCCATTGTCCTGAATCGTAACATGTTTTTTGAGCACGTTTGTCGCCTTTAACAAAGACTTTCCAGATCACCAAGTATTTTTATGCCTCATAGAGTTAAGTGCCCGACTGTGGCACATTTTTGGTGTGATGCAGTTTTGAATCACTTTTTTTTTTTTTTTATCACATTAATCAATTCACTCAAAAGACACATATTTTCTCATTTACTCCTGGTGGTATGGAGTCATACAGCTTCCGTTTTTATGGACATTAAATAACGGAACCGACTGCGAATCTTTGTCAACTGGTCTCCCTCAGCTGATAAAAATGATCGGTAACACCGTGCTGTGGCATAACCCTGTGGACTCTGTTGAGCACAGCAGGAATTTGGACGGACTGGCTGTAACTGAGTGACCCACCAGGCAGGTAGAGGGAGGAGAACTGGTCCGTCTCAGCTCCTCTGATCATGTTGGAGATCTTGTCCATGACGCCCTGCTGGGCCAAGTACTGTCGACCGTGCTGACTGTGGGCTAAAGAAGTCACCATCTCTATGGCTGTGGCCCTAGTGGGAGGTATAAAAAAAAAAAACAATTCCTTATACACATATATATATATATTTTTTTATATACCAATATCTTTTACCTGGACTGAAATTGGACTCAAATTCAGCCAAATGGAAAGGCTTAAGACACTAATCACGAGGTGAGACGGGGAAAGCGGGAGAAAGGCAGCCAAAAGGTGGCCAAGCCTAATGCAGCGGCAGCTACTACGTCACACGCTTTCACAGACCATATCAATCTGCGTCCCGGCGGATGATTTATGACATTACCTTATCAACACGTCGTCTCCCGTCAGCTCACCGAGGAGCTGAGAAATGAGGGTGCTGTTGGCGCAGTAACCGAGACAAATTGGAGAGACCGAGGAGATCTCCACCACCAGCTGCAAGCAGAAAGAAAAACAAATCGGTGCTATAGAGTCCGAGCTCTACCGGCTGTCTACGCACTCTGATAAATGACTGCTGGAATGCTTATGAAAACAGTGGTGAGGAAAAAAAACTTTGGTTCAGTGGTCATTCAAATGTGACTGTGACTAACCACATTTGCATAGTTCAAAGCTCATTTTGTCATACATTAAAATCAGCGTTGCTCACATTCTGGCACGATTTAACGTTCCGATTAGTCATACGCTTAAATGCCATTTCAAAACTGTATGTCAAACAAAAGCTGCCGATCACACATCAAGCCAATGTGACGCACATCTGAACGCACCTCATATAACCTGTATCTGACAATGTCGCTTTCAGCCATCACTTCCTTCATGACTTTCAGCAGGTCGCTCTGGAACAATTTGTCTAATCCAGACTTGGAATTACTCAGTTTAGACAGGGACTGAATGGCCTAAGAAAACAAAAAGAACAGTTACTCCACCATTGCATTGTAGATTCATTAAAATCTCCTTTAGACGGTTCCTGTGCCTCAACCTTCACCTGTTTTGCCACCGCCATCTTTTCTTCTCCAATGCAGTGGATGACTGCTGGGAGAATGTCGCTGTTGTCGAGGATTTCAGGGAGAGCTTCTGGGTGCGCAACCATTCTGCCAATCTTCAAAGGAAAATAGAGAACCCCGAATGAGCCTGTGTCTCATGGGCATCTCTTTATCTTACAGTGTGTGTGTGCGTGCGTGCGTGCGTGCGTGCGTGCGTGCGTGTGTGTGTGTGTGCGTCCTACCTGTGTCAACACCAGTATTTTAACCTTTTCATTAGGATGGTTGAGACCCGCCTGAAGCTCCACTCTGTACTTCTGTGCCAGGTACTCAGGGCTGAGTGCCGTCAAGATGCGTTCGAGGATGTCGACACACAGTTCCACCTGCTCCCTGTGAAGACAGAAAATGTGTCATATTTTTGGACTTGTCTATCACTTATTTATTTTCCTCAATTACTTAAATCATACATTTCATCATTAGATCGTTATACATTGTTAAAAATATGCATTCACAGCTAATTAGGACAAGCTTAATACCAGCTGTTCAGAGCTGCAGGGATAAGACAATAAGTCACTCTGCAAAATAATCTACGGTATGTCGCTAATCAAACATCAAGTCCATCACGTTTTAGTTAAAATGCTGGTATCTGCTGATACTGGCTTCTAAAATAAAAATATCTGATAGATTTTCGTTAGCAGGTCAGCTTGGGCACGAGTTTTTCTTTCTTTATTTCAAAGAAAAACTATTAAAGTTAAATAATCCTCCTATTATTAATTTCCAATTGCTTTATTTGGACCCAATGTTGTTTACTATAGAATGAGATTAAAAGCGTCTGTATGGTGACTATGTAAATGATGTTGCACATGTTTACTGGTTGGCTCCATATTCCAGCAAAGGAGGGTGTTCAAACACATGCTGGAACTTGTATATTGGCATGGTCAAAAAAAATGGGTTAGAGTAGAATACCGACAAAAATGAAAGTCAATTCGAGAATGCTCAGATGCGTCGTACAACTAATAGTTGGGAATATATAGATTTGGAAGGGCGCATTTGCGTTGCACTGTATAGTACTGTAGCCACGTAGCATGCTAACGACTAGCATAGCTCAAATATAACTTTTTGTTTACAGCAAACGAAACATGAATATGTGTTGAACCAGCGTCAGTGAGGCCGGAGTGAGTCAGCAGATAACACCCATCTGTATTGTTATTGTTGAGTAAGAAACCGAGTCACACCCACCTCTCGTTTGAGTTTAACAGGGAGAAAATCACATCGAAGCGCTGTCCCCTCACCGAGTCTCTCAACGCGCTGACAGGTATCGACAATAGAGCAGTTTTCAAACCCTGCAGCTCCTCAACTGGATTCTCTACGCCGGAGATTTCCACCAGCAAGCTCTCGATGGACGCCGCCATTTCTGCGGCGCTTCCGACAACACGCGTGCACTTCCGGCCCCCCGCTTCCTCTCCTCCACCATTTACTAGCATCAAGGTGCGTCACCGCCATCTGCTGGACAGAGTGTGGCACTTCAGTGAGAAGAGTGGACCCCCAGGATTCTGTCATGTTTTCTTTTTACCTGTAAAAAAAAAAATAATTACTTACTGACGGATGACTGAATGAGTTGGGGCCAATTAAAACTCAGTATTTCTTGCTTCTGCACCAAGATCCTGTGTTGGAAGGATGTTGATCTTCTAGACATCAAAGCCTTTTTAAAGCTGGGAAGAAGAATTATTCAAATCATTTTAGTGGGACTTGGTGTTGAATTTTAGAATAGGTTGATGAATAAAAAGTTGATCGTATCCCAGGGAAGCGCATTGCATTCACCACAAAAAAAAATAAAAAAAAAGGTTAAAAGTGTGCCGGTAGATCGTAGATGTGATAATAATAATATTAGAAAAGCAAAGAAATAGTGTGAATACTATTCACTAAAAATGTAATAAAGACGCATACTCATAGATTCAGTCAATTTTAAAAACAGAAAGTACATTTACTTTGGAAATTCTTTTGTAAAAATCCCACATCCGAAACAGATTATTATTCAGAGGACAATTATGCAAGCCTGACACTGTATCTGGATGAATATTTCTGGTATCCCTAAAAAATGGTGGCAGTATTCAACCATTCTTTCTCGGTATCATTAAAATTGCACGCATGATGCAGGATCCACTCCCCTTCGTGAGCTCTGGAACATGGAGTTTGGGGTGCAGGGTTACACACAGCTAGGGTTTCCTGAAAGTGGACACCTTGTCTTGCGAGTATTGTTGTGGAACTGACCACAGCGGGAGGTCCTCTGGTCCCAAACAGCGGGAAGAAAAAAAAAAACAAGGCTGCTGTCATGCAGGTACAGCAGTATCCACGGGCGTACACATTTTCCTTGCATTTTGCCTCGCTATATTTTTGTGTTAACTCGAACCCTCTCTTCTTGTCCCGTGCTCCAGTTCTCTCTGTGCAAGCTGCGTACGCACCAGTGGTGTTTCCTGCTCTTCAACGTGCTGCTCTTCCATGCCCTGTTGTTCGGGGCCGACTTCGTGGAGGAGTACCTCCTGCAGCCCACGCCCGCCGTCTACACCGACGGCTCCGTGGCCGACGTGAGGGAGAGGGCGAGGAAACTGGACCTGGGCGGCGTCCGGGAGAACGTGTCCCAGGCCTACCCCCTGGCCAACCCCGACGCCTGCGCCAACCCTGACCTCTTCCTCCTCGCTCTGGTTTTCAGCTCCCCGGCGAACGTCAGCCAGCGAGACGCAATCCGGAGGACCTGGGCCAACCAAACGCTCATCCAAGGATTCCCGGCGAAGTTGCTGTTCTTCTTGGGGTCCACTCAGACCTCTGCGGCACACGACGCCCTCACCGGAGAGTCTGACCTCCACGGGGACATGGTCCAGGGTCACGCCGTGCCCGACTCGTCCCTCCGAGGCCCAACGGAGGACACCGTGCTGGCACTGCGCTGGGTGATCACCGTCTGCCCCCTGGCCCGGTTCGTTCTGCTGACCAAGGACTCCGTGTTCGTCAACCTCCCAGCCATCGGAGGCTACCTGCTCGGGCTCCGCAGGCACCCAGAGGACCTTTATCTTGGTAAGGTGATCCAGAAAGACTCGCCGGACAGAGACCCCAGCGGTCCCGGCTACCTTCCACCACTTCTCTACCCGGACAAGTACCTGCCCGAATATTGCGACGGCGCGGCCTACGTTCTGTCCCAAGACGTGGTCCGGAAGGTGTACGTGGCATCAGCAGCGGTCCATGCGCCGGTGAAAGCGGACGTTTTCGTTGGCCTCTGCGCCCGGAAGGCCGGCGTGGCCCCCACCCACAGCGCCAGGTTCTCCGGAGGAAAACACATCCGCTACAACGCCTGCTGCTACCGCTACCTGTTCAGCTCAGCGGGGATGGGGGGCCATGACCTGGAAAGAGTTTGGGCCGACCTGGGACAGAGGGGTGGGAGATGCTCGCTGTTAAAGACCTACTATGGCCTGGTGAAGTGCAAGGCCCTCACATACCTGGATAAGCTGTCCTTTTTCAACGCCCAGGGTTAGGGTTAGGGTTATTTTGTTTTGTGCTTTACATGTGTGGCCTGTTTCCATGTATTTTTCTGAATTAGCCAGAGTGGAGGGATACAATAAAACTCTCTGAATGTTAGTCTTTTCCATCTTCAAAATTTCTATCTGTCAAGGGAAAAAGATTACAATAGAATCTGCTGTGTTGCGCTATCTGCGTGTCGTGTTCATTCTTACCAGACAACATGTCTGCTGGGAAAAAAGCCGGATTGTGTGGTTGTCAGGCCTTATTAATTAATAACTAATAAAGGGCCTTTTATGATGGCTGAAGTTTGAATACATCATGTCCGGAGAAACACAGATTTAATTAATCGTGTTTATGATGCCATCTCTGCTTTACGTTGTCCCAATACCGGCGTAGGATCCGGCATACCTCAAAACATTGAGGCAACCATAAATGTAATCATTTGCACAAGTGCTTTTCCAGCTGAAGAGTCGTTTTAAGAAAGCCTAAAGATGTTTCCCTGCCATTACTGCACATGCAAAATAACGAGAAGGCGGTCCGGGACATCGACGGTCTGTGCATGCCCCCAAAAATCCTGAGAGGAGTGAAATTAATTAGGCAAAGTAATTGGGGACAAGTGTGTGGTCGGACGTCTGACGTCTGGTGCGGGGGGGGGTGCATTCAGAACAAGGTCGTAGCGGTTTTCGAACCGTTACGCCCGACCGCAGTCGAATAAATGTGTCAATATGATATCATAGAATCAAATGAAGAAGCGGGCCCGTTTACGCTGATTTACCAGACGGTTTTCATTTCAAATGTTATTTAGTTTTGCAGTCGTCTAGGAGATCGTGGCCACAACAGCAGTTCAACCATCTGATTAACTCTGAGCTACATTTTGAACAAAATGGTATTATTTTAGGCGAAGCACTTATTTCCAGGGCAAAAATCAAGATTAGTGGATTAGTGGTGAAGTCATACTGCGTATGAGCAACACCGTGGCAAGCCAACCAAATCAGATGCTGCCTTTAATCCAAATCCGTGTATCTCTTTGTACCGTGCTAACGTTGACAAGTAAAAAAAAAAAAAAAAGGGTCACGTCAGTAATCGCTAAATATGATTGGCTGAGTTTCGACACAGCTGGCTTCCAGAAAAAGGAGTTTGTCGGCCTCCATTTCTGACAATTTCATGCCATTTAAACGCTGCTCACTTCTGCTGCTCGCCTCAAATTCCGCGGGGGGGGGAAAAAAAAAGAAAAGAAAAACAGTTTGGCCTCCGTCCCGGGCACCGCGTGCTGACCAAACAAAAATGTTTGGGTGCTGGACGAGCTCCTTCTCTCGTCTGTTCTCGTGCCAGTTGTTCACACTGCAACACTCCGCTCCACCTTGGCCACGTTCCATTGTGTCGGCAGAGCTTTTTCCGAGCCGCCCCCCCCCCCTGCCCCGCGGCGGGCCGACGCATTCAAAGAACAACATCTCGGCATGCCTGCCATCACTCCGGCTCGGTGACCAGTCATGGCAGAAAAACTCCGAGCGGCGTGGCATCACCGTGAACCCGGATGGCTCGCCGGGATTAATCCGGATTTATTAGCGTCGACACCTCCTGTCCGTGGCTCTGGCACCGCACGACCCCCCGGGCCTTTTCGTTTTTGCACTGTCAAGTCCCACTTGTGACACAACCTGCTCCAAAAAGTGGGGGATTTTTGTGTTGCTCAAGCTCCAGTGGTTGCACCGGCAACCATAATCCCCCCCCCCCCCAATCTTTATTTACCGAGTGGTACGGTGTTGTTTGAATCTGGGAAGGAAAGCAGATGAACAGACTCCCAGGCTATGCCCAGACGCCGCCTCACTTGTGATCTCACGTGCAAACGCACAACGGCACACACAACGGCGCTGATTTGCAGACGCGCCCGGTGTGGAGCAGAAAAACGCCTGCAAAAAGCATTTGTGAGTGCAGCTATTCTTCATAAAAAAAACAAAAAAAACTCATCAACATAAACCCCCCCCCCCCCCCCCCAGGGGCCCCCCCCCCCGCAGGGGCTCGGAAAACCCAGCTTGAGGGGCGGGTAGGAGTTTCCGAGTGGAAACGCCACCCACCCTCAAACCACGTGCGCTCCTCAGTGTCAGCACGAGTGCGCGCACACACACACTCACGCATACATCAAACATAGCAGGCAGAGATCGTTATGGGGAGGTCGAGGGGTCGGTAAACTGCGTGCGGGTGGTGCCGCGCTCTAATGAATGCTCCCCCTCAGAGAGACACATCTCTGCAGGGACGGACTCATCAAACCGGAGGGAAAACTGTTTTTTTTTTTTTAATTTAGGCGGTTTACACTGACGAAAGGAGCCCGGGCCTAGGCCTCTGATTTGCGGCGGGGGGTGGTGTGTGTGTGTGTGTGTGTGTGTGTGGGGGGGGGGGGGCAGTGTGGGTCAACAACCTCTAATTTTAATTCAAGAGATTTTAGTTTTTTAATCGGGCCAGCGCGCGATCCTTCTTGTGGGTTCCGTGTTCACAGCATCGCTTTGTTATTCATGTAACCCCCCCCCCCCTCCCCTTCGGCCCACGTCCATTTACGTAGACGCGGTAACCTCAAGGATAAACCCTCGTTTTTTTTTTTTGGTGACGACATCTGCGGTCGCTTCTCCTTTTCACTTTTTGTAAACTGCATAATCTCTCCCTCGGAGGCTTCGGTCACTCTGCCAAGCCACGAGTTTGTGCCGCCCGTGCAGCGCAGTTGCTTCTGACTCGTTCGGTCTTCATTATTATTATTATAATTTTTTTTATATACAAATCCAGAAATGACTCCGTCTGGGGGGAAATTCAATGCATTTCACACGTTTTCCGTAGCAACGGAGCAGTTCATATTAAAAAAATCGATAAGATGGAAAGAAAAAAAAGAATGTTTCCTGTTTTGTTGACAATAACGAAGTCTTTTTTTTGTTTTTTTTGCCCAGGACAACCTCACCTACAGAAACATTGGACATTTAATCGAAAGAGTGTTGGATGTCATGTCGGCGGTGGTGTCGGCATCCATGATTTCGCACAAATATTCAATGAACTCAACGTCCTTGACGTAAGCCGAGACCCGACCACCAACATTTTTATTATTATTATTATTTTACCTCTGACATTTCTGGCATGTAAACATGGTGAATTACTTTTTTTAAATTATTCGTGCGCTGCCGATATTTTCGATCCGCACGGGTAGTCTATCCAAAAGTGGCAAACGTTCCTCCTCCTGGTACTCGGAGCTCTCAGTCAATAGGCTGACGCAAGTGTGTCAGCGCACTGATTTATCAAAGGGATCCTGGGACCGCTGCTGTCAGTGCTCAGCGCTGGGTGGAGACCATATCAGAGCACATGTTGTAGGCTTGTACGGGTTGCGTGTGGTTATGCAGCATTTTCCCCTCTTTTTTTTTTTTTCTGACATTAACTGCCAGACGATCAAGACATCTGCTAACAATCTAATGTTCCAATGCTCACTTACATGCAGCCATACTCTCCCCTTCATGGCAATATCAGACTTGTGTATCGCTTTCGAGACCCCCCCCCAAAAAAAACAAACAAAAACAAAACACCAGCCCCATTTGGCAATGTGTAAGAAAGCCACAAAACAAATGTGACTCTGCTGTATGTGTTGTAGAAATATTTTAAAATGTGGCACTCTATTCTTCAGGGGGATCCTGTTAGTTGTCAACTTGACAACACGTACACTCTTTCGGGGGGGGGGATAAGATTGAACTGTAAAGCATATTTTACGGTAAACATCTACAGCATACCCAACGCTCCAGTGAATATAGCACTTATCAGCCTGACCGAATTCCGCACTCACATCAAAGTCAACACATCAAAACAGTAAAACATAAACAATACGATTCATCTCAACCAACTTGCATTTTGCTTACTTGCCCTGCTTTGTTGGCGTGCCATAATGGTAAGATGCGCCCTAACTAAAGTCCAATGTTAATAGATCAGGAGTCACTGGGTTGTGCCGGTATAATCAAACTGGCCGAAGAAGATTGAGGGAGAAAGACGCAGGCTACGCGATGCTGAGCGCTTTACAGGCATGCTTGGATTGTAATAATAGTAATTATGAAGTCGGGTCTCCCAGTAAAACCTCCTCGGCGTCCAACACATCTCATTACGGCGTCTTCCTCTGCAGCTCCACAGGAACTGGGGGGCTATCGGTATTCCGAGTCCATGCGTCCGCGCCTTCAAGCGCGTTTGCCTCATATCTGCGTCTCCTACCTAACCCGACACTTATGGTGGACCTTTAAAGATCGAAAAAAAAAAAAGGCCCGGGGACCACACGTTCATACTGCTATTTCTGTGTGATGATAGGAACTAACTATATCCTGCTTCATCTTTTATTGTTTGGCGGCGATAAAAATACAATTTAAAAAAAGTTCAAAATGGTTGACGGTGTGGTCCCGAAACTCGCTGACAAAGGGCCCCAGGGAAGAAGAGTCGCCATCTCGCCGTCTCACCCCCCCCCCGCACGCACGCGGTTTTGTGTGCCACTTGGCACAATGTCGCTTTCCACAGCGTGATATCTACGTTTTGATCGATGCCAAAGGGGTTGAATTAAAAACTGAGGAAGTAAAAACAAACATGTCACATTTAATAAAACAACTCAAAATATGCTTGTGTAGTGTTAAATCAGGAAGCGTCTGCCGGCGCTATTGCCATATAGAAGCATATGAAAAGCCCCAAACAATTGCCTTTTTGGCTCATTTCTAGCGACAGCCGTTGGGTCGCTGGAAGTGTATTTCGAGCCGAGGTCATTCCGCAATCTTCTCTATTTCTGCTGGCTCCAGATCAGAGGTCCCATTGTCCCCCCCCTCAGAATGTGATCTTAATCTGACCTGAATAGTTTTGTTTCAGGGAGGACTTTCAAAGCAGCCAGACGCGAGACACCCTGCAGTAAGCTGTTTGTTCCACTGCGAGGACCGGCCCTGGGATCGGGAGCCCCTGAGGCTCGGCGGCTTTATGGGGTCTTGTATCTGTTCATTATATTACAGAGGATCTTTCTTTATCTTTTATTATTGCTCTGCCTGCCAGCACTTTATCTTTTGTTTGTAATTTTCTTTCCCCGAGAAAACGGCCTCTAAGTTTTGCTTTTAATTGGGAGCTTTTGGCGGAGAAGTAAAAACCTATCTGAGCTAAAATGGACACGGCCTATTGTCTCCAACCGAGAAGGAGGGTGACTTCGCTGTTCTGTAATGACAGCTCTGCCTGGGTTTGCTCGGCTATTATTGTACCAAATAATTTTGCGTGTCGCACCAGCTGCCAGTTTTACTGGTTATGGAAATATTGCCTTCCATTAACCCGCTGATGTTGTCTTCTTTTGCTGCCGGAAGATGCTCCCCCACTTTGACCAGTGATGCAGATGAGACACGACCCGGGTCTGTTTCCTGTGTCGCCACTGATGCCTTTGAGGCCCAGTTAGATGCTGTAGCTGGGTCCACTCCAAACTTGGGAAATCCTCCGATCAATGAAATATTATTAACACAGCCCAAAGAGCCACCCCTCTGACCCCATGTCCTTGAACATGAAGGTCTAAGGTCTAAAAGGTTATACCAGTGTGCGCGTGCGTGCGTGTGCGCGCGCGCGCTCGCGTGCGCACGCGTGTGTGTGTAACCGCCGTTGTGTTTTCCACAGCAAACAACGCTCAGTAAACTTCAGGGGTTGCCACTTAACTGCTGAGGCATGTTTGCAGTTTATGTTGTCCATACAGCGCGGACACACCAGACGCACCCACGTGCATTCCTTCTAACCCCCGGGGCCAGCCCGAATATAGTCTTTTAATAGCCGGAAGAGCTCCACCCTTTTAAGTATAAAGATGTAGATTTTATAAATACGCTGGAGCCTAAATTCCCGTGACACGTGTTTACACACTGACACTCTGAGCAACGGCCTCCTTTTAACGCAATGCGATTTTTTTTATTTGAATTCTTTTTTCGCTGGTAGCGGTGACAGCTGTTGAACAGAGGATATTTACGATTACGGCGCGAGAGTGCTCTGAGACTCTTGGATGGACCCGGCCTCATACGCTCGAAACCGACGGATGCCCCGCGCACCCCAAATACCATAAACAAGATCACGTTGAGCCATGTAATTACCATACATGCTCACATGAAAATAGACATAGGGCGGCTTGTCGTCCAATTACCTAAATCCAAACTGCAGGTGCAGCGGGACGCCGTGTGACCGCAGTGGGCGTGAGCAAAAACACAAAGTGTGATGTATGTGACTTTACATGCGTTGACGTTGACAGGGCTCCCACACCCGGTGGCAGAGAGCTTTCCACGGAAGGCCGTAGCCTCTCGCTCGTAATAGGCACTTGTGGAAAGAAGAAGCGAGGGAATAATCAGCCTTTCGCTGCAAGCCCCCGTCCGTTTTTCGGGTGTCCAAGTTGGCTACAAAATCACACGCATGTCGACGTACTCTGAATAAACCCCCCTTTTGAGGATTGAAAGGGAGGCCCCTTTCTGGTCCCGTCTTAGTTTCTGAAGAGGAACTGAAACAAAACCGTTATTTGTAGACGATCATATATATTAGATATAGAATATACAAAAAAAAAAAAAAATTATCAGTTCAAATGGTTGTGAAAAAGTGAAAAAACGTATTATCTCACATCTTCTGGCCACCAAAAGGAAAGCTGAGACGTTCAACGAGGTCGTTTGACATATTCACACACCTAATGCAGGCGCGTATTTCTTTCTTTGGCCTGCCACTCTTTTCTTCTTTGCCGGCATGTGCAAGTATATGAGTTATGCAGATTTTTATTGCCTCCACAGAAGAAAATCCGACCATCCAGGAAGTCTGTCCTGGGAATGAACTACCGTGCCGTGTGAGCTATGCTGCTGTTTGCTGCTTGTCGGCCTGTAACAAACACACACACACACACACGTGTGTGCACATACAAGAGAGGAGTGTGCAGGAACAGAGCGCGCATTTGACCCGCCGCGGGGGCCGTGTTTTCTCTCATCATGCCCAAAATGTGACGATCACTAATCGTGCGCAAGCAAGGAGCACGCGTACACAGGAGGCGCTCTCGGCGTGCATGCGATCGGAACGTCAACAGATGAGAAAGTCGTCGGGCCAGGCTTCGGGGGGCAGAGGAAGGAGTTGAAAGGCTCACCTTTCATCTCCAGTTAAATGAGGCCTTTTGATGGATGCTTTCTGTGAAACGGCCCTCAGTGATGCCTCGGTGAGTGCCGCGCACAAGGCACAACCCTGGCGCTACACAGGCCTGCTGTTCCAGTGGCGGGCAAACACGGGGGAATTCTCAAAAGTCCATCTGTCCCTTTCCGACCTGTTTGGATTTCTGCAGGAAGTTCAGCGAGCGAATATAGGTGTGACTGCACCGTGATATTAATGAGTTTTGTAGAAAGGTTCCATTCAAAATAGGCCCTATGAAAAAAAAAGAGAGGGGGGGAGAACGGGGCGGGGGGGCAATACACCCCCCCCCCAACTGGGATTTCATTTGAGCTTGCATCCTGCCTGCCTCTGCGGAGGAGGAAGGAGTGAAATCAGATTTTTATAAAGCTGCACACTTACCGTCTATTTCAGTTGCTGGAACCAACTGGCACAAATATGAGTGCCATTTTTTTTTTACTGCTAAAACAACATTTTCTCCCCATAACCGGAAGCAAAAGCCAAGAATATAAAAGTGAAAAAAGGGCGCATAAACTAAAATATAGGAAATAGACATAGTCAAGCTGAAGTGGCCAGAAGCCTTTTTTTTTTTTTTTTTTTTTTTTTACAGACTCCAGCTTTAGACAAGCCTGTGATTAAGGTTGGGTTTACTGGGACAAGTGTGGCGGTTAAAGCCAAGAGGCTTCTCATGAGACAAGGACGCAGAAGACTGCCTCCTTGTTGGGAAATGACAGTGGCCTCTGCCTGGTTGCTGGCACCGAAAATATGCAGCTGGGGATGGCTAAGCATTGGGTTTGGGAACATATATATAAAGTTAATTATTGTATATGCTCAAGGAAAAATATAGTAGGCTGTCGCAAGCTACTAATTTTCTCTCTGTCTCTTGACTATTAGACTTTCAGTAACAAGCCCTCTCTATGTACAGGAGGATTATAGGATTCTATTTGTTTAGTCGCTCCTTGTTGTGGAAACAACATTTGGATTTTTTTTTTTTTTTAGCTCTGCCGCAAAGGCCATATTCCGTACCTGCCATCTTCCTGTTCTAGTGTAGGTTGCTTTTTTTAATATATATATATATATACTGTATATATATATTTTTTTCAAGAAATCTCTTAATAGTATTTCTGTGGGATTGCGTTGCACAAATCTTTTTTACAATTTTCTTGGTAATTTCCCAAAAGTTTAAGCTAAATGAGCGGACTGGTTCTGCAGCATGCATTATGCACACATAGCCACCAGAGGTAGCATTGTTCCTCCGCAGGGCCATCACTCTTAAGTCGTATGCTCGATTGCACCCTACTTCTCTGCATGTACAGCTATTTGAAAGACATATACACAAAATTAAATTCCGTCTTTACTTTCATTATTCAATACCCCCCCCCCCCCACCCTCCCCCCGCCCCCCCTACTGTTGCTGCTTTCTCCGAGCAAAGCAGCCCGAGAAGATTTAAATGCATCCAACGCCGCTTTCTAAATCTGAGACGTCTGGCTGCGATGCTGCTGGTTTGTTGGTCAAGAAAAAACAAAAAACAAAAAACAAAACATCTTACTCCTGCCTTTCCACCTCCAACTTTGGCTTTTTGTGCATTTTGCTCAGCCGTGGCCGCAGTCACCCAAAAACTCTCCCTCTCAGAGCCTTCATTTACCTGCCCCCCCCCCCCCCCCCCCCCCCCCCCCCCCGGGAGGAAAACAGTCACAGTGAGTGTGTGTTGTGCTAAAAACGCAAGGGACGGGGGAGAGGGAGGAGAGGAAAGAAAATAAAGTGCGAGGCGCTGTGACTCAAAATGCGTTTTAAATAGGGCAAATGTCAGAGTCAGAGATTGGAGAGAGGGAGAGAGGTACGCGATGCGAGGAGATAACTGCGCACAAGACAGAGCTATGAAAAGTGACAGAGGGCGCACAAGAGAGGCAGCACTGTGCCGTGTTCCTCCTCCTCCTCCTCCTCCTCCTCCGGACCTTGGAGCGGCTAACCATGAATCCAGCTTTTGTGATGTAACAGTGTATTGACCCTTGGAGGGGCCCCAGACTAAAAAGAGGGTGTTTACTCGAACACGCAAAAGGAGCTCCAAAAGCGTTTCACAGCCTCCTGCGCTCGGAGAGGGCCCGGCGTTCATTGACCGCCACTGGAGGTGGCACTGGCCCTGGGCCGTCTCTCTCTCTCCCCCCCCCCACCCGCAGAAATAACAAAGGGCACACAGAGACTGTATTCAGTGGAAGTATAAGTCACGCCGGCCACAGTCGGTCACAAGTGCCACAGAGCCGGCGATTAGCGCGGCTCCATGTGCAGCGGGAGTGCGGCGCGAGGCCGAGCAAAGACGAGCCCTGTGACAGTTTGTTGGAGGCAGACAAGTGTCTGTCATTAGCATGGAGACTTTCTTTCCACGGGGACCCATTCGCTCTCTAACTGCAGATAATGCATGGCCACTGCAGAGAAGACGAGCGAGGTCAGCGTGGGGAAATGTCCCAGAGGAACGGTGGGAAGCGGCCGCGAGAGATCGGGGGGCCGACAGACGGCAACAACAGTGTGAGGGTGGAATTGGCAGAATAAAAAAAAAAGAGAAAGAGTTCGACTTTCCTCAAATGTTTCATTTCATTTTATTTATTTTTTAATTATTTTCAGTCAGCATCTCTCATTTGAACCTCATTCAAACTGACCCGGTCCCGCGACGAGGCGATGCGTTAAAACTGCTCATTTGCCATTCGCTGGATGAGAAAGTGGAAACCAGCGGAGGCTCCCGCCGAAAAAAACAATGCGAGGACAGTGGAAATATGCAGTGAAATGACAGTGATGTTATGGAACAAGCTCTCGCCTTTTTTTTCTCTCTCTCTCTCTCTCTCTCTGAAAGGCGGTTATTCATGCTGTGTTGTAATTATTTCCCTCAGCCTTTTGAAGGTGAGCATCTCTCATTTGAACCCGTGGCATTTGGGCCAAAGTTGCTGGTCGCGGCGCTTTCGGGGGGGTGGGGTGGGGGGGGTGGGTGCAGAGGAAGGGGGGGGGGGGGGGGGGGGGGTGCAGAGGAAGGATGCTGACCGACAAGTGCTTTTTCATGGGTTCCGATAATAACCTGGGATGACTAGTCAGCCATAAGCGAGGTTGGATTCGGGAGAGGTGCTCACTTTAGAATTCATAAAATGGGCGAAGAATGGCAATATATCATCACAGAATGTAGTGGCAATCACACGGCCTTCCATTTTGGCGCAGTGTGTGCCAGGTCTGCGCGTGTAAAGGGCGGAAAAGGGATATGTGGCTCGAATTCATGAGCTTTCTAGGACCTGAGAATTAATTCCCCCCAGAAGGGGAAGAAACCCCGCAATCAAATTTAAAGGCCAGCAAACGGTTAACGTAAAAACCAATGAGTGATCAGGAGCGTGGTTTCATCCACTTTAGTTCGAAATGCTCGAAGGCGGACGTCACCGCACATCATTATGCTCTCATTCAAACTGACCGGGTCCCGCGACGAGGCGATGCATTAAAACTGCTCATTTGCCATTCGCTGGATGAGAAAGTGGAAACCAGCGGAGGCTCCCGCCGAAAAAAACAATGCGAGGACAGTGGAAATATGCAGTGAAATGACAGTGATGTTATGGAACAAGCTCTCGCCTTTTTTTTCTCTCTCTCTCTCTCTCTCTGAAAGGCGGTTATTCATGCTGTGTTGTAATTATTTCCCTCAGCCTTTTGAAGAAAGCTTGCATCTGTTTGAAACGCCGAGATTTGAAAATATGACGACTTCCAGATTCTAACACTTTACTGAGTCATAAAAAAACGTTCAACAGTGTTTTACAAGAAGAATATAAAGTATATTTCATTTTTGATCACACACACGGACAGACTTTGTCCCTTTTTATGCTGTTACATTGTTTTAGCGGGAACAGAAAAGGATCTGACAATTGACATTGGGCATTTGGTTATATATTTAGATTACACACATAAATACATTCTTTTTTTTCAATTATCCAACCCAATAAACCTCAGTCTTTTTTCCCCCCCACATGTTTTTGTGGGCACGTAATGTGACACAGCCACAATTCTGCCACCACTGAGTCTCTGCGTCCTCCAGGTCGGGCCCGGCTGTATACTTGATGTTTTCATTCATTTGCTTTCGAGGTTTTAGTCTCTGCTCGCCTTTTTTTTCTTTTTTCTTTTTGAACAATAACCTACAAAGGAGGGGAATCAAGATGTTTCGCGTAACACCAACACATTGTTGGAGGAAAAGACCAAAGGTCGTCTCCTTTGGACAATATGAGCGACGCCACTCTCGAAGATGAGGTCCTCCAGAGACGCGGAGACTTCATCATTCAAAAATGAAGACTTTGAGGAGAAGGGCAGAACAAAGCGAAGGGTGGGTGAGGTTGGGCTCTCAGATTAGAAGCTGGAGGAATTAAGGGGTAAGTGGAGCAGGGAGCGCTTATTTGTCCGGGAGAAAATAAGCGACATTCTGGATACATTCTCCTACTCTATACTGCAGGTATATGCAGGAACCGCAAGTATTATCATTACAAATATTTATGTTGGCCAGGGGCGGAAATTGTAAATCGGAGGGGACAGGTGGCCTCGCGGCGAGGGAGACTTGCCAGGAGGTTGCCGGTTCGAGGCCCAGTCGGGGCGGTCTCCCCCTGGAAGGACGGACGAACCCCCGCCACTCACAAAAAAAGGGACGCCACCTCTACTGCCCTTGAGCAAGGCACCTGCCCCATCTGCTGTCCACTGTGGCCTTGCGTGCGTCACAGGTGGGTTAAATGCGGAGAAGAAATTTCCCCCCCGACCTGTGTGTTTTCATGTGCATGTTTGTGTTGGACGATGTGCGCAATTCGAATTCTAAAAAGGCTCCGGGTGGATCATATCAATATTTAATAAAGCTATATTACCGACTGACGCACGCACACGGCGCCCGACTGAATTCACAGCGCATACTAACACCTCACCTTGAGCGACCACCTTCACTCGGAACTCCCATGATGCATTCGATGCGCCACCCACCCACGAGGCACCGCCGCGCACGCTTTACAGGGCACGGAAAAAGCCAAATGAGCATGCAGCTGTTGACAAATCAACATTTTAATGTGAGAGGAAAAAGAACAAGCAACTGCAAGCAAGCAAAAAAAAAAAAAAGCAAAAAAAAAAAGAGATCGCTGTTGCTTACAAGGTGGCTTTGTTTCTTCTTTTTCCCATGTTTTTCAGGGTTTTTTTGTCTCGATTACTACCGTCCGCATAGCTTTGATTTTTTTTTTTTTTTTTGCTTGCTATTTTTATATATGTTCCAAAGTTGCAATTTAGGATCATTAAGTTCAGCTGGGGGCGTGTTTATGGGCTAGGGTGGCTTTCCTTAATATTTTTCAAACTACGCAGAGGGAGGTTCTCGGTGACAAGATGATGGAGGATGAATGGCAAAAAGCACAGGGCAAGGTTTCTCTCAGCAACTACTTCAAAGGGCTCAAAGTTTGCTTCTGAAAGGACAGATTCAAAAATCGGTGTGGTCTTTTTCCCCCACCACTATGGGATCTGCGGCGTGGCTTTGCTCGGCACAGAGCTCCGGATTCCAAAAAAAAAACAAACTCACAGCAAATCCAAAAAATACCATCAATCACCCAACTCTGTTATAGTATTTAGTAATAGACAAAAGAAAGGGATATTTGAATGTTTTTATAATCAAATGTTAAAAAAAAATATATTTGTCATCACTTTAAAAAGAATGCTTTTTGGTTAATGTCACTGACAGTAAATATTTTTTTATAATAAAACTCACAGCAAATCCAAAAAATACCATCAATCACCCAACTCTGTTATAGTATTTAGTAATAGACAAAAGAAAGGGATACTTGAATGTTTTTATAATCAAATGTAAAAAAAAATTATATTTGTCATCACTTTAAAAAGAATGCTTTTTGGTTAATGTCACTGACAGTAAATATTTTTTTATAATAATAAAGAAATAAATATATTTTTTTAAATAAAATTATATATATACAGTATATACAGTATATACAGTATATATATATATATATATATATATACTGTATATATATGGAATAATGAAAAATGAAGAAGAATAATGAAAAATCACCTGAAAGGCATTGATATAAAGACTTATACCTAAATCTCCTCCCTCTGCAGTCACCCCCCTTTTTTCTATTTAAAGATTGTTTTAATTTTAGATGACGACCTGACCTAATATACAATATTCCTTCTGTGATTCATTCTGCATCTTTGAATACAACGTGAGGTTTTTCCTTTTCCCCTCAGCCAAGTGAAGCAGTTTCCTCCGCCATAAGACAACAAAGTGTCCCTCAGGAAGTATCCGGCTTTTCAACGTGAGGAATGAAGCAGGTTCTGAGAAGCGTAGAATGAGAAGCATTTCTCAGTTGCTATTTCTGCTCTTTTACATCATTTAAGCCTTCCTACCGCTTGCCAGAGGAAATGAAATGTTTATTATGTGGCCCGGAGGGCTTATGCACAGGGAGCCTTGGTGGACTTAAAGAAAGAATATGTTTTCTCCTCAAACTCCCGCGGCACATGAGAGGCTGGAGGTCGAGGTGCCGGGTCACCGAGGTGGCCGGGCAGAATCGCCGGGAGTGCTCGGGGTGATGGAAAGAAGCGGCAAAGGGACGTAGGACTGGCACATGAGGCCCACCACTGGCGTCTGTGAGAAAATTGTTCTTCCTGACCAACCTCCGAGAGAGCATATATTTCGACACAGCCAATGGGCACGGAGCAGTGCACGCACACACACACACAGACATCATGTTTTTGCACAAAGTGCAGCGTAAATGCAATGAAATGCGCTCTCGTGTCCAAAGAGTCACATGATCCAGGAATATATATATATATGTGGTGTAAGTGTTTTCGGTTCAAAAGTTAAATGTGTTTGACAGGCAGTCGTTAGTTTAGGAGTTTCGGGTTCAAGGCACAGGTGGCCATTAAGTCCAACACCCCGAAGCAAATTGTCTAATTACCGGTGAAGTTTCTGAGACTACGACGATCTGAGGACGCGAGGACACGGGTTGGGAAAAAAAAAGAAAAAAGGTTCCCCTTCATTTTGAAGTTCAACGACCAAAGATTCAAACATTTCAAGAAATAAAAAACTGAGCAGTGTCTCATTATATGGATTATGGTGCTGCTCTGAAGTTCTGACGCTGCGGCTTCAGCCCCCGGCGGAGGCCCAACGCCCGCGCCAACGTGTTTCCGACCAAGCGGCTCTTTCAAGGCGACGCTCGGAAGTGCAATCCACGGTAAGTCCAAAACCCCGAAGCATTCAGAGAGATTCTCCCAGCGCAATTGTTCTTTTTTTTTTCTTTTGCAACCATAAGTGCAGCATCTGGTTCATATCCTGCCAATTTATCGAGTGGCTTCAAAAAACAACTGCTGCGACAGAGTGTCACGGGCCGCCCTCCGGACAGACAGAAGCAGTGGATTATGGGAACGACAATCACAAACAATATGGTTTTACGGAAGCATCTTTTTTTTTTTTTTTTACGAGGCTGAGATGAATGTGAAATCACATATTTGCCAGAATATTTTGCAACCCAAAAGTTGTTACCAGAGGGGGAAGAAGATAAAAAAACAACAACCCGTCTTTAAAAAAAACCCCCAAAAAACCAGAAGGAACTACTGGCAGTAGCGTTACCATACTATGTGTAACGATGAAGTGACGAGGGGTAGGAAGGTTTTTTATCCTGCTGCCGTTGAGTGACGATGTGTTGATAGCGGAAGACACCCTAAGATGGGTATAGGTGAACAAAAGGAGAATTGTAGACGGCATGCAGCAGACGTATACCTGGACAGAGTGCGCAGACGGGGGAGGGTTAATGACAAATAGGTGACAGAAAGGAGACTGGAGGACGGGGACGAAGGCGGAAAAGGGGGGAAAATTGTCCACAGCCCTACAAAAACACAATTATTGGCAGGTCATTTCTCGAAGTGCGCACGAGCGCGCGCGTGGGCGCACGTGGGAAGGAGCGGCGCAGAAGCCGGTCAAGTTGGCGTGAAAGAGCATCTGTTTCGGAGGGGTCTGGGGATGTGGCGGGCCCGGGGGAAGGGGATTGTGTCCGGAGGACGAGATTGCAGGGTCATTCAACCCGAAACGATCTCCATCACCCGCCTTCTCTTGTGTAACATAAACCGTATTTTTTTTTTCTTTGCTCACGTCTTCAATTTATTCCACTCCCAAAATGCCCAATTCCCTGTTGTCATTGCGTTTTTTATTTTATTATGCCCCCCCCCCCACCAGCCCCTTGTGGTAAAAACCACATTGTATTTCCGTCAGAGTTTGGCTCGCATCAGGAAGGAGACAGAAAGACGCTGACGGGGGACGGGGTGAGACTTCCCCGGGACGCAGAAACACTGGGCCCGGTGTAGGACCCCTGGTTCCACGGGGGGAGTGGACACGGCATCATAATGACCAAGCCAAATATTTGTCTAGTCCATATTCTGAGAGCATAATGAAGTCCTTTTACAGGAGGCATCACTGGAATCTGGACACTGATTCCGTGCCAGAGAGAGCAGGTTTCACGGGGCCCGGCTGTTTCCACTTAGGCTACCTCGGTCTCTGGTGGCCCCGTCCAAATCCAGAGAGCAGGGCCTCGCGTCCGGAGTGCGACTGAATTCCGGCTTTGTCTGCCGAAGATGAGCGGCCGGCGCGGAAATTGAACCCGGGTTTTAAATCGGGAGACGAAATGCGCACCCAGGTGCCATTTTTATTGGGGCCGCCGGGCGAATGAGAACTTTGCCGGGGGGATTTGAAAGTACGGATTCCTCCCTGACAGGACCTGTGGATGGTGGGAGGGAGGAGCTCGGGAGTCGGAATTTCACAGCCCTCCATCCGGCCAATTTCTCCCCCGTACACATGGAAGGCCCCGCGTGCCTGCGCACACGCTCGCAGTGCATACAGTGTACCTCCTATGCTCACACTCGCACAGGTGTGGACCAACTTCCCGTGTCGCTCCTTTCTGGCGCTGCCAGCTCGGCGGACCCCGGCGGACGCCCCCCCCAACCCAAAAAAAAAAAAATTATGCGGCAGGAATGAAAATCTATGGCGCGCCGAGACCCCTCCGCTCCACTTCCACGTCCACGTTGGGCGAGTTATTTCCTTTGCGGGCCTTCTCAAAAAAAATGTCAGGGTTGCTAGAGGCCCAGGCTCACAGGAAGACGCCACAACAAGTGTTTGAACCTCGCCCGCGCCTCGCCTCCGATTCTCGGTAAGGCCGAGACTAAAGATGAAGGGCTCTGATTTAAAACCTTTATGTTTCCGTGGGGCAACAACTTTTTGTTACCGAGACGATGGCAAACGCGGACAAAACGATAGATTCGCGTCACGTTGACAGCGGTCCAACTTTACTGTACTCGCGATTTCGGCATAAAACGCAACGTAAAGTGAAGGCAAAAGGTCTTGTAAAACAAGGACTTGAAAAAAGTATATAAATTATAAAATATAATTATAAAATAAGATTATTTCAGGACTGTGCTGAAAAGAAAGGCTATTCCTTGAAGGCCAAATAAAAACAACCCCTCCCGAAAAATTGCACGTACAGCCTCTGAATAGACACACTGTAAAAGTCACTGATTTTTTGATAGCTGTAATCGTGCATCGTTTTAGCGCATTAATAGCGCAAAAAACATTGCAGAAATTATTTTAAATGCAGCTAATGGGGGGGGGGGGGGGGGGGGGGGGGGGGGGGGGGGGGGGGGAGCTTATCTACATGTTCTTCAACAAGCGCAGGTCTGTGTGTGGTGTTGTTGACACTTCCACGATCCAGTGTGGCCAGGGCGGTGAGCCTGCCCAGTGAAAGGGCCACTCTCCCCCGGCAGGTTATTCTGGCATTATTATGAGAACTGAGACATGCTCATTGCGGTTGCGGCACTGTTTTCTCGGGCGGTTGTCTACTCTGGCGAAGGCAGCACTGGAAATGCTTGTGGTGCAGGAATGACAGGGAGACAGAGAAAGGCAGACAAAGAGAGGAAGAGGGCAAAAGGAAATGGGGGGGGGGGGGGGGGGGGGCGGGGGAGATGAGGACAGGGGGGGGGGGGGGGGGGGGGGGGGGGGGAGATGAGGACAGCAGACAGAAGTGGAGTGGAAGATAGAGGAGTCGGATAAAAGACACACGGGGACTAAAAATAGAAAGAGAAAGGCAAATGTGGCGCTTGTTTGACCACTGCCCACACCTCCCAGTGTCATCGCCCAGCCACCCCCTCGTAGACGCAGGAAGGAGACCAGGAACCCGGGAACACAAACAAATGGACACAACCACCTGTAAAGGAAAAACACAAACCACCGAGACGCTCCGCACACACACGCGCGCGCGCGCGCGCGGGCGCTCTCTGTGCATTCACACCCGCGCGCAGACGCACGCATTCCCGCCATGAACGGTCTTCCTGTGTGCAGCCGAGCTGAGAGAGACAGCACTGTCTGGTTCACCGCCACCACCTCCGTAACCTCTGCCACTGCCCGGCATGAAAACACACCTACACAGAGGTGACTGTCTTGGCCGGCCGATTTATTTGTCGAGTGACATGAAGTGATTTTATGCCTGCACGTGCCCTGGAAAACGCCACTGCCGTGGCCCTTGGCGCCGTTCGTCGGTTGTTTTCACCTGTAGATGTTCCACAGCTGCTGTATCACGATGACTTGTACTTACTCCAACGCTATTGATATTTCACATATTCTATCGGGGCCATCCTAATTTCATTAATAAAGGGAAACAATTTCAAACGGGCTATTGATCATATACGAAGCGGCGACGTCCAGGTAAATGAAAACCAAACCAGGCTAAACGACCCTCCCTGAGTCTGTGGGACTCTGTATCGGTCGTTTCTGCGTCCGTACAGTACACGGCTCACCGTAAACACTGATATGCAAACAGCTTGTGTTGCCGTATTACTCTTGCCATGCATCAAAGAACAGTCTTGTGTCCTCGCTAGGCCCAGGCTGCAATTTGGGCTCGAGGCGTGGCCCGGCACCCGTTGGGCTGTGTCCGCCCTGAGTACCAGTAATGACCCCTTCCCTATGGGGAGCGTTTGATCTGGGCTGCCTGTGTGCCTCGGCAGGGCCTATTTCGGGAGCGTGGGGGGGGATAAAGGGAGCTTTCAGACGTGGTGCCAATGACCATAATTAAGCAGCTTGAAGGGGTGGCAGTGAGCGCGCTCGCAAGCGCGCAGTTTGTAATTTTGGGAGCTGGGGGCCGGGCCGCTGCGGCTCATTGGAAGGACGTGGGAGGGACGGGTGGCACCCCTGCGCCGAAACACAAGGGACAGAGTGTGTGAAGGGGGACTGTAAAAGGGGGACGTTAATGACTCGTGTCCATTAGCACCCACCCCTGGGGCTAGCTGACCGACGGCCTCGGGTTGAACTACAGAGAGAACGCCGTGGCTGACACGCGCAATCGGTCCCGCCCAACAGTGTCATTCGCGACGACTTCAGAGCGCTGAAAGCCTTGAAGGCCGGTCGGCGGCTGTGGACCCGGGTCACGAGCTTCCCTTTCTCGGTAGCCTCCAACAACAACTATAGTTGTTGTTGTTCATCTGAACCAGAACCCTGCTGTGATACCAGGTCACTCATTCAGATTCAACACGTTTAAAGTGGCGTTCAGGGGATAAAAATCCTTCTATTTCTGGATCTATCAGATTATTCACTATAAGTTGATTCAATCACAGCCCGAACACAAATTCATTTCATTATCCCTAACCGCTTGTCCACATTGAGTTGCGGGGACACAGCCGAAGCATGAATACTAAATATTATTATTACTTTAATTGAGAAGATGATCTCCGATGCGATTGGCCGAGGCTTGAATAGGCGTGTGTCTCTGAGAATTGCCCCGCGGGAAGTTGATTTGGTTGATGTGGGAGACGGTGGTACTGTCAATTCAGTTTGGCCATCAGTGAGGGGTAGGATACGTTCAGCAGAAGAAAAAAAAGCCCTCAGGTTTCCCCACTCACCACATGCATCATCTCGCAGGCCTTATCGGTTTCACTCCTCAGGAGATGTTAAAGAGGAGACGTCTCTCCATCACTGTGGACAATCCGCAGTCCGTCCAAACTGGAAGCAATCGTCCACTGGAAACACTGTCTCCCGTAAATGACCTCCTTTTTTCCAAGTATTTTCAAAGGAACGCGTTTTTTTTTTTTAAGCCTACACGTTCATGATACAACTCCACCAAATGATGAGTGACTATTGTGGCTCTGTGGAGGTCGCTGGTGGGCTTCCCGTCCACCGGGCCGTGACCCCTCCTCGGGCCATGGGGGCGGATCCAGTTGCTTCTCCCTCTCCATGTCTCCAGTGACACTTCTACAGCGGGCAAAAGTGACGTCTCGCACGGAGATAAAATATCGGTGTTAATGTGGCCCGCGGTTCCGTACGGCGCACAATTCAACATCATGATTATACTGCGAAAATAAGATACTACCCAACTAGTCCAACAGGTCCCTTGCACGCTGACAAAACGTTTTATTTTTCATCGCCAAGGCGAGATGAGATGCACAGAGGTGATGGAGCCTGATCAGCTCTCACTATCGTCACCTGTCTGACCCCACGCAACCGAGGGGAGGGCAGGATGGATAAAAAAAAGAATAAAAGCAGGCTCTGAAGGATGTGTAGGTGCTGGTTTGTTTTTGTTTTGCTGGCCCACGGGTTCGTCCATTGGGTGTTTTTTTTTTTTTTTTTCTCTCTTCTTCTTCTTCAAACCAGTGCACTGAGGTTCTTCGGCTCGGATCCGTGTGGCCACCCCCTGAGGCAGGCGTGCAGTGGCGCCACTCCGCCGCTGGGCGTGTAACCCGACACCTGGCCCGCGCGTTTGGCCACGGCTTTTTTACCCACGGAAAGCGCTATTTAAAAAGGAAAGGGATGAGTGCTGCGCTCCTGACTCCGCGAACCCCCCACCTGAAAGGACCCAGCGCTTCTCCCCCCTCCGGCTGCGCGGCCACCCTCGACCTGGATCGGCATAAATGAATGAAACACAGGGGAATATCGACAGACACGCGCACAGGAAAACTCCCTGTCACTGCAGCCTGCCAGGAGGAATTTATGTCGGGCTTGACAGGCAACTCAACATGAGTTTCCCCCTCTGGAAGTTCATCCCAAGCTTGTCCAATGCGTAAAACGGCCACCGGTGTCCTCTGCCCCCCTTGCAAAGGAGTCACGCTGTGATTAACGGATCAGGTCCTTTGACTGCCAGGACAAATGAATACAAATGAATTTAGGCACCCGAAGGAGAGATTGCAGAACCTCTCATCTAGACACAAAGTAAGTGGGATGCATTGTGCCAGTGTGTGGGCGAGTGTGTGTGTGTGTGTGCGCGCGCGCGCGTTTGTGCGCTCTGACGAGAGTGCGATTGGGCTGAGACTGAGGTACACGTTTTGTTCGGGAAGTGTTTTGTGCCATACGTGTGTACCTGCGAGGTGCCTGTTGGCCGTGGTCCAGGGTTGATGTCCTCCGGGGGACCAGCGGAGCTTTGCATGTAAAGCTCTGTGTGTAAAGCCCACGGTTTGTCATTTGTCAACATGTGCCATCTATACATGTTACATCTATACATGTTACATTTACCATCTTTTTTGTTGTCAAAACAAGTTGGCTAAACACGTACAAACTTCGGGTCCTCCCTGCCTCCGCCCCCAATTTGATTTAGTCTAAAAAAAAAAAAAAAGCATAATCAGCAGGTTTATTTGGGAGCATTTTGGCCTATCTGTGTTCTGTGTGGAACAGATTGAGATTGTCTTGAAGATTTGGAAGAGTTGGAAAGCCTTTTGCGTCAACGCACACTGAGTGCACGTAGGTGCTTCGTTAAATGGGATTTGCAAAACTGACTCATGAACTCCGAGGCGAAGCGGGCAATTATTCAGAGCCATAAAGTTTTACTGGAGGTTCATCAGCATCCTCTGGAGCTTCGTTAAGATGCTTTCCATGTTTTGCCCTTTACGCACAGTCCCATTGAGATGTCCACATTAAAAAAAGAATAAAATAAACGAGTGTCTTTGGCATAATGACTTCAGCTGATCGACGCTTTTCCAGCACCCACTTATCACCCAGCACTTTAAGGCATACGACGAAACATCTGCACATACTTCCGTGTGACATAGAGTGCAGATGTGCGCACGTGTTTACGGCGTAGATTTCCACAGACGGTGAAGGACTCGCCGGTCCACTGTAAAATACGGACCTGGGGTTTGGCCGCAGCACGCAGCAGCCAGCTGTTGCACACAGTTGACACATAAAACGTAATGGACGCGCTTGCGTCCGCGACCGCTCACTCCTGCGCGCGCTGCTCTTTCGCTTGATTCCCGTTTGGCGTTATTGCGCGGCGACAACATCTGGCCGGCGCAATGGCTCAGCTGGTGGCGGAGGGGTGTATCCTGGGAGACAGGTCCGGACATTTGACCCCCGTGTCCATTGATACAACTCGTTCAAGTGGTTCATCGCCCCCGACCCGAATGTTGTGTTGACACCGTTGTTGCCATATGCCCACAGACAACTGAGCGACGGCTTCAAGGGATGCCTATCCTTGCCAACGAAGGCATGGATCTGCACTGGCAAAACACGTGCTCACACCGTTTATTTGACTGACCGACCCCGTGAGGTGTCAGCTGAGTGCAGCACCAGCCTCTTGACGTCTGGTCCCGGCGTATTTCTTCTTCTTTTGAACCATGCAGATGTTCGTTCACATTGTGCGTTTTGGCGTTTTCGTGAACGTGAACGTTTGGGGCGAGTCCGGCTTAATGGCGGCCGCAAGTCAAGCAACACACGTACATTGTGTCGATAAGAGGACAGAATAAGGCCCAATGCCACACCTTTCATCTCTTTTCAAACATAACACCACTTTGAACGAGGTCAACACGGGTCATGCGATAAGTAGAAATTGTTCACGAAGTAAACTGAGTCATTACTTGATTGCAGGGAAACAGTGTCAGCTCATCCGTCGGAATTTTCCACTCTGCGTGTGTGTGTGCGCGTGCGTGTGAGTGGGTGTGTGCATGTCTGTGTGTGTGTGTGTGTGTGAGAGAGTTCAGGGGGAAGGGTAAGATCACCTTTGGGAAATTCTTGCAGGGAGTCGGTGAGCAGTGCGAGCTTGCGAAAAGAAAAGGGCTCCCTCAGTGTTTTTTTCTTCTGCCAGGCCCGCAGACAGACTGCTGTTTGTGGGAGCGCGGAGAGAAGAGGACGGTGGTGGTCTCTGCGGGGTCGAGAGGTTAGAATCAGAGTTTGGATAATGAAGTCATGTTTGAGATAGGAACGGCGATGGGCAAAAACATCACGGGGGAGTGATGATTTAAAAGAAAAAGGAGTGCAACAGAGAAATACCTCACTGGCCTGGAGAAGACATGCCGTTTATTATGAATAAACATGGTTACCTATGGTTACCCACCTCTTTTGGCACTTAGGCCCATTATTTCGGTGGGGTGTTTCTTCATCAGCTGAGGTTCAATGAGAAGAGAAAGATTTTATCAGCAGTACAGAGCATGCGTAGGGGAGGTTGTCTGATTTGATGGCTGACTAATGGACAGGTATTGTTCATGCAGCCTTTATTTTGTCCACTCATTCAAAAATTCCCGCAGAGTCCTGTCATAATACCACCAGTTGCACAGACATGTCAGTCCGTCTGCACTGAGGAGCCTAAAAGAAGGACCCTGTCATATATATATATATATATATATATGTGCATATTAAATAGGACCCTAATGGAATAGGACCCTAATGGAATAGGACCCTAATGGAATAAACAAGCTTAAGATAATGTTTGATATAAAACGGAAAGCCAAAGAAAACAGCGCTGTTGCCCTGGAAACATGAAACATAATCCAGTTTCTACAGATGTAAACAGCGTGAGGGACAGAACGAGTGTTATTTGCTGCAGAAAAAAAGACGAAGAAGAAAAAAAAAGAAAAAAAAACCTCAGCCTTCATGACTCATTTTGAGGAAAGCGGATCTCTCCTCAGCTGATAGGAAAATGACTGAGGACTTAACCAGCTGGGAACGTCTGGGAGTCACACACACACACACACACACACATCCTGAGTAACCACAGCCAGCTGTGGGTCGGCCTGATTGTGCCTCGGCTTCATCATTAGTAACAAGGAGCTAGGAGCGCAGGAGACATAGACACCACAGACAGAAATACAGTGTGAGCCACACATCACACACACAAACACACACACACACGCACACACACGCACCAACACACATGATTCTAATCACTCCGACCAGTGACATAATCATCAAATATTAAGAAGGTCGGTTGTTTGGAGTAATGCATTTCTAAAAGAGGAGGTGAAACCTCTTGCCCGGGATGTGTGCAGGTAAATTTGTTTACACAACAATTGTTTACACACAATAGTGACACTCGCATTTATGTTTTTTTGGGCCCGCGCCAGTGCCTGCTCGCCTCCCCGTGGCCCCCATTCACAGCTGCTATACACATTTCCTCCCCCAACTTGTGTGTGTGTGTGTGTGTGTGTGTGTGTGTGTGTGTGTGTGACCATGTGTGTCTGGATGACCTCCAGCGGTAAACAGTGGCTCCCCTGCCTGTCACCAGATCCCGGTCCCCCGCTGAGCTTTCCGTCCACTTGCCAATCAGTCCTCTTTGGCTTTTACTGCACACCTGGATGTGGTGAGGGTGTTGAGAGACCATTTGATTTTCTTTTTGTTTAGTGTGTGTGTGTGTGTGCGCGCGCGCGCGTGCGTGCACATCCATGTTGGTTTTGAGGAGGAGGGTTGATGGATAAGTCCACTATGGTATTTACGCCTTACAAACCACAAATTGAGGCTGTCCCTGTGTGTGTGTGTGTGTGTGTGAGAGAGTGTGTGTGTTTTGGAAAGAGGTGTAAGTGCTTTTGCAGAATCCACTTCCCATTTGTTATTTCCATATCAGTGGCTCGGTTTGCGGAGCATATGGTTTTCCCACATCTGCGTTTTTGCCGAAGGGGTTAGCGAACAATAATTCCAGATCGTTTCCATGTCCTTTTGTGACAGCCTACTTAAAATATCACTTTTGCGATCACAATACATGTACATCTTCATATATTGTATGGACTACAATATCTCTGCGGTTGTGCCAAATGCAAGTTCTTCAAACATGCGGGGAAACAGGCGCTGCCTATAAATAGGCCAATGTTGCTTCACGGCCTGGCAACCCCATGTTTGTTAATTCGCTAGCCGTTATTTGGTTTACTGATTCAATGATGTGTTAAAGCCCATCGCTATTACCAGCTTCATTAAAAAAAAAAAAATCCTCGTTAAAAAAAATGGTACCAAATTATACGAGGAGAAAATACACGATTCATCCCTGTGAGAATGTTGCCACTTTCTAATGCCCTGTTCTCTTTTTGTCCCCCCTCCCCAGGAGAGCCCTATTGCTCTGCACCATTTTATATTGTACTTGTTACCTGGGACTTGCACAAGTCCACCCTGAAGGTAAGCCCTCCGCTCGTCTCTCTCCACTCACTCCACTTTCTCACCCCTTTCCCCCCCCCCCTCCGTGCCCTGAGAAGTGTACCTATTATTGGAGCTCTGGGCGGGCGGGATCATGGAGTTATCCTTTGCCTGCTTGGTCATTGGCCAAGCACGTCAACGCATTGCGCCGAGAATTGGGCCGACCGTTTGTCGTGACAACGCGCGTTGTTGACTAAGCCAAGTTGAGTGCGCGAGGGGAGCGATCAGATCATAGACGCAAAAGCTGGCCCCCGCGCAGAAAAAACATACTTTCAGAACACTTTCCGGAGTAGATGGGACACGTTGGTCTCTAAGGCTTGTTGATTGGCTTACAGGTCCGCAACTGTTCATGGTGTCGACGTGCCAGTTTTGAGAACCCTTCGTTGCCCTCATACCACTTTTATTTTACTGTGTCGCTCGACTTGTTTGGTGCGCCTTCAGCGGACGAGAGATGCACGCCACGCCCTCCCCTCCTCCACCTCTCTCCCCACATTTTCTGTTTCTGTTTATCGCCGTCCAGAAGCCGAATGCCGAAAAATGCGTCTCCCATTTTTTCGGGAATGCTGCCCGTTGTGCGGTATCGAGAGCGGGAACGCCGAAACACAAATGTGGGGTGTGCGTGAAATGTATTGCCGCAAGAGGTTTTTTGTTTTTTTTATCTTTTTTTTTGAACGGGCTCTGTCCGGACTAGTGTAAGCCGGGCCCCAGAGAGATCGCCGGAGAGTGTGTGAACGTATGAGTGACTTCATCCTCTACTAGGGATAACATTGTCGGTGGAGAGCCTGGGGTATTCTCCCTGTCCTACTTCAGTAATTTGGCACAGAGGGAGCCAATGAGCTCCAGCCATCTGTTAAAAGTTTCTGTGTGCTTGGGTGTGTGTGTGTGTGTTCACGTCCACACAGAATGCCGAGGACAACCAAATGTGGCCAATGCATTCCCCAGTAGCATTGAAATCAAGCGGCTCGCAGACGGCGACGTGCGAACACAGCAGAAATGCGCGTAACGTATACCCGGCGTGGCTGCCAAAATCCGCTCGTCCTCGACTGTGCAAAGGGGACCACACATCGAGAGGGGGGGCGCAGGGCGCACGGGTACGCACGAAACCTGACGTTGCTTTTTTTTTGTTTCCTCGGCACATTTTCGTAAAGCCCCAATGTTTTCAGGCAAAGGGGGGAAAAAAATCACACGGTTAAAATGAGTGCGGAGTCGCTTCCTCCCTCAGGTGCGTGCGGTCCCCATGCAACCTGGGATCAGATTCCCACTCTGATTCTTTTGCACAGCGTATTTCCAACGCTGATGCCCCGACAGTGGTCTAATGAAGCGACTCTGCTATTTTTGAAAGGAAGACAAGCATCTCATTGAGGTCCCTGCTCTCTCTTGCCGTCAGAGCTTCCCATCTGCCCCCCCCAACCGCCCGCCCCCCTATTCATCTTTCCCCCCTTTGTCTTCTCATCAACATTGCTTGTCCAATTTTCGGTCTTTTCACGAGCCATGCACATGTCCCCATTAAACCAGGCCCCCCGGACCACAGGTCACGGTGGGCCCGAAGACAATGAGGACGATGGCGAAGGGGCCTAGGCCTGAGATCACGGGTCATACGGAAGAGACATTGGAACCAGTGAGAGCGAAGCGCCGCACAGGGAGTCAAAGTTGGCCGCAAAGGCTGGAAAAGGGGAGAGGCTGCGCTGGCCACTAACCCCTCGTAGTGAACGTCCAAACTCCAGACTCCACTGACGAGGATCAGATTTTTTTATTTATTTATTTTGGTGTAGACAGTTTGCGCCAAAAAATGTCCATTTGAAGCCTGAAATCGGCTCCTCCTGGCTTGAAATTCACGAGCGCAGTCAAGAAGTGTGGAAAGTAACGGTTGTATCGCGTAGCTCGCCGGGGAGTGTGTTAACCGGATGGTTTCTCAGAGAGGATTAGGTCCTTTAGCCCGATTGTGCGTTCCTGGTACTGGCCGCTTTTGGCCTTGACTGAGCCCCCCTCACGCTGACCCCTTCAAGTTGTCAGGTTTCTGACCACGAACTTGGCACCTTGAACCTTTTTGGAACCTCCTGCGTTATTTTCTCTCTGTTTTAGGATTAATTGAATATCACCGAATTGATGTAACCTGATAATCTGTGTTCAAAAGTAACACATTCCTGTCTAACGACCAGGCAGTTGGCATGTTCAAAAAAGCATCACCTGGCAGCATGGCATTTCACCCAAAAATGACAGGTGGGCAGAGATTTAGGTGATTGATTATGGAACCTCTTCTTTTTAGGTTTGGTCAAAAAAAAAAAAAGCAGGAAGTTCCCCTTTTTGGAAATTCGAGATAAAGATTTTAAAATGTGGCCCCCCGGCATTTTTTTGTTTGGTCGGATCATTTCAGGCCTGCAGAGCAACAAACATATTGCACCGCGCTTGCAGGGTTGTGTGCGCGCTTGGAGCCGCCGAACAGCTTATTCCGCCAGAGCCCGTGCAATCCAAACGGTGCCACAGCTGCGGGCCGGGGAGAGAGGCACAGGTCTGCAAAACGGCTGACATTCGAAACAAAAGCCACCTCGCCTCTGCGGCGTGCACCCGCACAGACAGCGTGAACCAACAAAGATCCCTCCGCCATCCCCGACTGTCAGCCTAGTTTTATGTCTGTCTGGACCTACACACAGTCATTTGTTTTGGCCCGAGGCTGCACTGCGCAGCCTGCAGAGGCCGTGCGGTGTCCTCCGAAACCCAATCAGTTTATTTTTCTATACGTGCCGGTTTGAGCTTTTTTTTCCGTCTCTCTCTCCCCCTCGCGCACTGTTAACGCTCGGCGCCTTTTCGATGTTGCGCTGCCGTTTGACGTTGGCTGAGAGATGTCAGAGAGTCTGACGGGATTCGCCGTGAAGTTATAGTGTCAAGTTGGCACGCGACCCTGTGTACTCGGTCCCAGCCAACTGGCAAAGGATAGAGGGAAAATAATAGAGCTGTTTGTCAGCAGAGGATAGTCTCACAATAAAGTCCAGAATGTCGAATGAACGAGATGCGCAATCGTTTCCCTCGGCATGATTGCCCAATCAATCAGTCACACGTGCGGTTGTGTGTAATTGTTGCTCGTGTCCATTTGTCAACAAAACTGGCATTAATTACCGGATAATTTTGGCACATACTGTATAATAGCAAAACCATCACAGAATTGCTCTCATGCGCCCTTGCAATTGCTCTGCATTTTTGTACGCGCAAATATTTCCTCTTCACAAAAGACAGCCCTAGTGTATGTAACTCATAGTGTATTTCCATCATCTCTGTGTAGCAATGACACAGAGCACCTGAGACAGACTTACTGTATAAAAAATGGTGGACTTTTTGAAAAGAAATGATCAAGGATAAAAAGTGCTCAGAAAGATACTATTTAATCATCTAATTATAAAACGTTCTTAAAAAGAGTGCATACTGTATTAAAAAAATGATTTTTTTCTTTTCTTTTGTGCCTGCATTTGTGTGTGCCCCTCAATTAACGATTCCAGACGTAATTGTTTCCACCTCCTGACGCTGTTCTCTCTTCCGCGCAGATGTGGACATCCTCCAAACATTGGGGCTTAAGGGAGAGAAGCCGTCTCGCTCGGTGCCAGCAGGGGTCATTCCATTCAGATCGGGGATCATCATCAACCAGCAGGCACACATCCAGGCCCCACTGCGCTCGGTCTTCTCAGCGGCCGTCTGGTCCGACCTGGCACTGGTCCTGAGCGTGCGCTCGCACCGCGTCAGCAGCGCCTTCCTCTTCACCCTGCTCTCGGACCGCAGGAAGCTCCTCCTCGGTCTGCAGCTCGCACCGGGCAAGCTGCTCCTTCACACCGGGCCCAACACCTCGGTGGCACTGCCCTACGAGCCCCACGATGGCCAGTGGCACCAGCTGGCGGTTGGAATTAAAGGACGGAGAGTGACTCTATATGCCTCCTGCGGAGAGCAGAGCGTTCACGCGGACTTTAGGTGGGAAAGCGAGGAGGGGTTGGCTCCAGAGCTCCAGGGCTCCTTCCTGCTGGGGCGGACGAGCCAGCAACACGCCTCGGCACACTTCGAAGGAGCCATCTGCCAATTTGATCTGGTCCCTTCTGCGCAGGCAGCTCACAACTACTGCAGGTACATTAAGAAACAATGCAGGGAAGCTGACACATATAGGCCTAACCTTCCTCCCTTGCTGCCGATCCTGCAACGAGAAACGAACATCACAGCTACGGCCGCCGCCCCTAAACGGGGCGGCTCGGAAACAGCCAAGAAGCCCACGAGGCTGAGCCTTGCCAAGAGCGTCGCCGCCGCTGCCTCCGCTGTCAGATATGTGGCCTCCGGCCAAACAATAAGGCCCCACCAGGGGACCGTTCACACACCCCTGCTGGGAACTGCGATGCCAGTCACAGTCCAGCTCGGTGTGGTTTCCCCGCCTCTGAAGGTCAGGACAGAAACGGTTACAGCGCCACTCAGGACAAGAGTACCCCCCACGAAACCACCGAGCCCGAGACCCACCACTTCTAATGTTTCAAATCAAAAATCCCCCAAGCCGACCCGCCCGAAGCCCACTCCCCCCAACAGCCTTAAAAAGACAATAGCCAAAACGGACAAGAAAAAACCTACCGTTCCAGCCACGACCAGCACCAAACCCCTCAAGACAAAGCCGAACCCAGCTCAATCAGACCAAGAGGCAGTCCCAAAGAAACCCCAACCCACCGCAGCCAAGAAAGTATCTCCCCATCCGAAAGTCGCGACGTCCAAAGCCACTCCATCCAAACCCAAAGCGAACTCTGTCAAAGTTGTCCCGTCTAAAGCAACCGTACCCAAAGTCAACCCTTCAAAATCCACAATCCCCAAAACTACACCCGCCAAAACCCCCAAGCCTGCGTCCAAACAGGTCCCCAAGCCGACAAAGCAAGTCAAAACAACGAGCAAGGCTCCGGTCACTCCGGCACCTACCAGACCTTTGTACAAAACAGTAACACCACCCGCTACAGATGGCTTCCAGAGCTGGGAGGTGCCACCTACTCAGTTCTCCCTGCTAGCTGGACCTGTTGGGCAGAAAGGAGATGCAGGCTCATCGGTAAGTACGTCTAATGTGTTGGATCGATTCATGTGAGCTTGTTTGTGTGCATTAAGGATGCGAGGTTCCTCGGGAAAGGGGGGAAACACATAGGCATAGTTGGATTGCCAAATAGTTGTATGGAGACTTCAGTTGAGCCCCAGAACATTTTAAATGTTGCAGAAATAAAGGTTCTGCAAAATGCAGGTGACAAAATGAGCCGTCAGCTTTTTTTTTGCTGGCAGTTGCGTGAGGTGAGTTTGAATGTAAAGAGGTGAAGTTGTCTAATCATTTGAGATCCCCCAGGTGGTAGTGGTCTTTATCACCTCAGAAGAAAGGTTTGAATCTGGTGCTCCGGGGCTGGAAATAAGAAACCAGAGAGATTCTGTAGTAGGGTCGATGTGGCACTATTTTCTTTCACACACACACGCACACACTTTCCTCCCTCCTTTTCGTCTTTTGCTCCACCTCGACCCTCCAGGCTGGGTGTGACGTGTCAGGTCTGACGCCTTGCCGTCCCCGCACCAGATTCCTCTGCCGCCGAGGGCTGGTGGGGGTCACTTGGGCCTCCTTCAAAGCAAGGTCAAGGGTCAAAGCAGTCGGTAAACACCATCATTTAGCTTCCTAGTGCAAGAACAAAGGTGAGCTCAGCCCAAAGTATATAAGGGGAAGTGGGATCGCTGACGTACAAAGGTCCGGTTTCACTTTTTTTTTTCCATGGATTGGAGTTGACGCGCGGCCTCAGAGGGCCTCTCAGTTGCATCCTGACTGATCGAGGAAAATGATCATAGATCTTAACTGCTCATTTATCATAGTGTTAAGGTTCTTCAGACAAAGGACTTTAGGAGATTAACCCGTTATAAGCTTTACATATACTCCCTCATATTTTTTCACCTCCAAATGTGGCCTGACTCCAAGTTTTTTGCCTCTCTGTGCTGCTTTTTTTTTTGAGATCTGTCCCACTGCACACCCGAAGGTTTTTGTATATGGATAGTTTCAGATTTTTAATGTGAAACCAAAGTGATAACCTGACTTGAAGGATCTAAAGATGTCTTGCACATCTAGGCCTCGGTTCACCTCAGTGGTGCCTGAATGCATCCTGAACACTAAGATTTTGCCACATTTTGAACGATTTTAAGAACAAAAAAGGAGAAATAAAGGCAAAAAAGATGAACGATCCAAGTAAAACCCTGAGTGTATAACCTAAATTCAGATGTCTGGTGAGATTCCAATGCCTGAACTTTCTCATAAGTATAGTCGGTAAATCTAAAACCAGAAAAGGGAAAGCTTGGCTTTGGCCACCAGACCGTTTTTTAAACGATGTGCTGTCTTTCGTCCTTGGAAATAAATGAATGACAACGCGTACGATGGACAGGTGCCAGGAGGAAAAAGGACAGTGGGAATAGAAAAACAAACAAGCGTAAGGAAGGAGAGGGTGGAGGTGTGAAGATGGACGGCGTGCTGTTGTCGACAGGTCTTTTGGCCGCCACCGTGGTGGTCTCAACCTTGGAGGTCGTCCTGGAAGAGATGGAGAGGGTGTGTGGGGGGGGGGGGCCCAAATATAACCACGAGAGTGGTTATAAACCGGACATCCAGGTGAAAGCTTGGGATACATTAACCTTTAGACTTATGGGTTGTGTAGTAGATAGTTTGTTTTGAAGATGTAAGTTGTTGCGGAAGTGATCATTTGTGTCCGAAAGTTGACGGCCTTGTGAAAATCGAGAACTACAGAGAGGATACGACGTTCACACGGCAGTAACTGCGCTTTATGGTCGATGCTGCCGCGTTTTTTCAATTTTTATTGCACCCTCCCACTAATGTTTTATATCAGCCTTCGTCTTTAACAGTATAGTAAAAATACTGTTTGGGTGTTTTTGACAGTGACCGAAACATTGTAAAAACGCCAGGGGCTTTACCACAGATCTACTACCAGCACACAGAGCCATACAGGTATTGCATTTTTTTTTTGTTTCTAAAGTAAGCCACACCACAAGCGCTCTGTTTTCCTTCGCCTCTCCTCTGGCTCCTCTTCTGATTAAAAGAAAACGCATGGCCACCCGGCCCGAGAGCACGGCACGGGAGCGGCGAGCGGCGCAGGAAATGACCTGTTATTGCGAGTTTTTCCGCGGCGTCCTGCCGCGCGGCCCTCGGAGCGGCCTCGTACGGATGAGGCCTCTCACCTTGGGATGGCAGGGGAGGCGAAAGGGGCTCGCTTCTCTTGTCCCGTGGCAAGTGTGCCTTCTGTCTGCGGGGGGAAAAAAAGAGCACACCGTCTAAATGAGGCACTGATTGAATGCTCTCTCCACAGGGACTGCCGGGACCCCCGGGGAAGCCAGGGCAGCCAGGAAAGAGGGGTCCTCGGGTGAGTCTCCTCGCTCGCCCTCAAACACCTCCAGCCACATGATACGCATTACCATTTCTAACCTTGGGTTTGGGTTTTTCTTTCTTTTTTGGGCGGAATTTGGAACTGTTTACGCAAATAAGAAGTGTGTCTTTATGAAGAGTTCGTATGGTTTGTGGGTAAGGAGCTGTTTATTTGTGTGTGTGTGTGTGTGTGTGTGTGTTTTTGCCACTGCTGCTGACGCACACGATGACAAGAAGCTCAAACACAAGCAGTCGGTAATAGCACAACCCCCCCCCCCCCCCACACACACACGCGCGCGTGCACCTTTGGCCGAGGAAGGACTCCGAAAAATAGACAGCGGAGGACAGAGAAGACAGTATCTGTGTGTTCCACGGCGGCGTGCCGGGTGCCCTTTCTGCATATACTATAATAATAACCTGCCCCCACCCCCCCTAAAAAAAAAAAAAAACCCTCACTTCAAATCCCTCCCGTCGCCCAGCTGAGAGACGCGCACAAAGTTTTTCCTACGCCAAGGGAGATTGAGCGTATTCAACACGGGGCTGTGAGTGCTGACCTCCCACCCCCTGAGCATAAACAGGAAAGCTCCTATAAAGACGGCCTTTCAAAAGGCTGCCTGTGCCACAGGATGCCTAATAAAAGCACTGTAAACAGACAGGGAACACATGGCTCCGCTTGGACTTTCTTCCTCCTCGCTGAGCCGTTGCAGCAGGCCGCGCTGACACTTCATAGAGATCCCATTCGGCACGAACCCCCCCCCCCCCCCCCCCCCCCCCCCCCCCCCCCCCGCGCCCCCCCCACCCCCGGGGGGGGGGCGACCGGATCTCTCTCTCCCTCTCTCTCCGGGGCCCCGTAAATAGATGGGGTGGAACAGACGTGAGGCGGATTCTCGCGACAGGTACGGCGACATCTGAGCAGACGTTCGGTGGCCCCGTTCCTCGACGGAAATTCCCCGTCGACTCTTTGATACGTCGCCGGTGAAATTTGTTGCAGGTCGTCCCCCACCCCCGAGGGGGTGAATCCCAAAGATTTAAACCTGACCCCTGACTCCCCCCCGCCCCGGGCACCATCGTGAGGTTGACATCTGGGGGTGTGGCGTGGAATGTCGGCGTGGCCGTAAAAAAATCGGGTGCACACACATTCACGCGGGCGCCGCCGGGGTGAATTGAAATAACTCCCTTAGCCTTTTTTTTTCCTCGTCGTGGCGATTTTTTTTTTAACTTTCATTTGCTCAAATACCTCATGCCCGTCTGACTTCTGGCGTTTGGCTCCAACTGGTATTCCGACAGTTGCTGGCATAGTTGTTTAGGATACAGTAAATACTCCAAGGCTACAGGAGCTCCTGGCTCCGCGTTTTACGGTGTCAGTCGCTGAGTAAACTGTGTGTGTGTGTGTGTGTGCGCGCGTGTCGACAAACAAGCTGCTCTGTCAGCTCGACAACTACAATCGTCAAAATGCGTGAAATATGAGCCGAGGGCTTTCGGGCGTCTCTCTGCGCCGCGCGTTCGGATGAATGTGCTTTTGTCTTTTTATGTTTGTGTGTGCAGTGCTTCTCTGTCTGCGTCGAACCTAAACCGTCAGCGGTATGTATCGGCCGATCGGCCTCGTGCCGATTATCCCGGTGGCTTAGACGTGGCCTTTGTCAGCCCTCGGCAAACCAGCTGCTGAACTGCCCTTGGCATTGTCATGGGAAGTGGTCGGTATGCAAAGTGCAAACAATGAAAACAAGCCTCGGTGAATGGGAAAAAAAAAATCCCTGGGTTTCGCTGCCACTTTAACAGGGGTCACCTCGCAGACCCGCCACCGCGGTCCGTCTCTGACCTCGGCCACTTCCCCCCCCCCCTTTTTTTGCTTTTTCCGCGCGCACACAGCTTGGCCCGCGCAGGAAAAACATAAACACAAACAGAGCCGGTCCCACAACGTGGAGACGTATGCGGTGGTGTTTACGACCCCTCGCCTATAGTAAGAGCGAGATGATGGTGCGTCGCTGGAAACAAAAGTATTTATCAAGTTGAACTGCCGCTGTCGTGCGGGCGGGCAAGAAACGGCGGCGCGCGGGCATTCGCCGACGTATGCTGCGCAAACGCTGGGCGCGAGGTTCCGATTTTGGAAAGGGAAATTCTCGTGTCGATCGCTGTTCACCATTTACTCCACATCGTTCATAATAGTGCAAGGGTTTTTTGCTCCAGGCTCACAGGTGGAATAGCATTTTTATTTCTTTTTCAGCATCTTCCTTTATGTCATTTTTTTTTTTTTTTTTTTCTTATTTCCAGTCGTGAGATTTTGCTCAAGAGGAGGCATTTTGCAACTCTGGCAGTTTTTTTTTTGGCCTGACCTTCTGTAGCATTGGATTACTGGAAGTCTGTATGATGACACACAGAGCACCATTGAGCCCCTGGCTGAGCCCCACCCATGAACCTTGACCTCCGATCCCACACATATGAGTGCGAGACGCTGTCGCCGTGGCAACCTCTGTCAGTACAGAGGCCTCTCCCTCCTCGGAGTCTGTTTGTAGGTGTATAATGACGGTGGTAGACGGGTGTGAGAGGAAACGGGGCCGATGCACAATCCCGTATCTATCCGTGGAGCGGCTATGCGCCTACGGTCTGGGAACCTGCTGAGTGAAAAGAGCCTTTGTCCTCGGTGGAAAAAAAAAGGTGTCCCCCCCCCCCGTCTTTCCTTATCCTCCAGCCCAGAAACGTATGACGAGAATTGACTTTCAAATCGGTGAAGTTGTTGAGCTCTGCACAGGGCCGTGTGCTTTGGCGACACCAGTCACCATATCCGCTTTTTATGGGCCCGTCTAATCCCAAGAATAAACTCTGTATGTGGACTCCTCTCCTGGAACATTACTGTAACTGGCTCCAGGACAGTGAAAAGCACAGACCATGCTTCCAGTCCCTTGCCTCCCCCCCCCCCTCCCCCCCGTAGAGGCTTGGATGGATTTTATTTTAATAGCACATTTGAAATATTTGGTCCAGAGCGGACTCGGGGTTTCCGTTCCGTAATTTTCCTGAACGGGCCAGAAATGACTGAATGTTATTGTTGTAAATGCCTAAATAATAATAATTGAGTAATAATCCTCACATGTTCCGGCCTCTGCCGGCGTGTTCAACGCGACACTCTGTGGATGCGCGGGACATCGGAATGTTTTGGGCTTTTTTTTTTATCAGCCCAGCTCAATTTACTCGCCGCGCCTGCGCCTGTTATTATGATTTATTTTTTCCCGATTTTTTTTACGCGGCACCGAGCTGCAAACACCGACCTTTTGAAGCAGCCGTGGCAGAGGCCGTTGCCACTGAGGCTGGAACGCCGGGTTAAAATATTTTCCCTCATTTTTTTTTTTACGAAGTGTGCTTGTGCGCCCGTGTGCCGTCTGGGATCTTTAATCATGAGGACGTCCAGCGGTTTTCACACGCTCTCTTGGTGTAATGTCACTTATCCAGACATCGCCCCCCCCCCGGCACTAATTTGGGGCAGCATCACGCAGACTCTCTTTTATCTTTAATACGGGTGGCCGCGTATACATTTAAGCGGTTACGAGCTTGTCGGACGATGTTTACAACACAGCCCATTAAAAGGCCTCGTCTGGGGAAATATTTCCGCGTGGGAACGTGACCTTCACCGGGATTTTGGCTGTGGATGCGCGGGACATCGGAATGTTTTGGGCTTTTTTTTTGATCAGCCCAGCTCAATTTACTCGCCGCGCCTGCGCCTGTTATTATGATTTATTTTTTCCCGATTTTTTTTACGCGGCACCGAGCTGCAAACACCGACCTTTTGAAGCAGCCGTGGCAGAGGCCGTTGCCACTGAGGCTGGAACGCCGGGTTAAAATATTTTCCCTCATTTTTTTTTTTACGAAGTGTGCTTGTGCGCCCGTGTGCCGTCTGGGATCTTTAATCATGAGGACGTCCAGCGGTTTTCACACGCTCTCTTGGTGTAATGTCACTTATCCAGACATCGCCCCCCCCCCGGCACTAATTTGGGGCAGCATCACGCAGACTCTCTTTTATCTTTAATACGGGTGGCCGCGTATACATTTAAGCGGTTACGAGCTTGTCGGACGATGTTTACAACACAGCCCATTAAAAGGCCTCGTCTGGGGAAATATTTCCGCGTGGGAACGTGACCTTCACCGGGATGCCGTGAGGTCCACATTTCAGATATTTTACGGTATTTCAAGGCGCACATACGGTGTGGATGTCAAATTTTGGGGATTCAAACACCGATATATGTGTACATCCGAGCGGGCAACAGGAACATGACCGTAACTAGAAAACATGAGGAACTCCCATTTCTTTAAATTTGGAGTATTTTGGTCTTGACTAAGCATCTGTATGAATTACACAGAGAACCACCTCGGGAACCACAGTCACGCCCTGTATTGCCTTACAGAGGTCGGTGGTTTTTCATTTGATAGCCCTCAGCTTGTGCCCACCCCACCCTGGTCTTCTCTAATTAGACACCTGTCGTGCGAGGAGGGGACGCGGCGCGGAGGCAAGTGCGCCCCCGCCCCCCCCCCCCCCCCCCCCCCCCGGCCCGCGGCGGACGGCGGGGGTTAATTTTAAAGTGCGCCGTTCAAACATGTCGAGTTTGTCTGAGCGCATTTACAGCGTCGCTCGACACCGTCTGGGCCGAGTCACTCCAAGACGACGACGCCAGCTGCGCGAGCCAAGACATCTGCACATCTCGAGAATCCTCGGAATGGAAATGTCTCTGCTTGTGTAAAACATAACGCGGGTTAAAGGAGATGGGTGCATTTTGAATCTTATCGAAGCTTCGTGTCTCCTCGTCGTCAGTTGGGAAATCCTGAGACCGGCCTGTGATTCACTCTGCAGAGGTAACTATGTGTTACTCATGTGCTCTTCCTTCATGAGACGTTGTCTCTTGCCGGTGAATCACACGTGAAATCCATCAAAGCGCTTTCGTGTTGTCATGTCTGCACCTGACCAGCGTGTTTGCCTTTGGATATTGTTCAAAGGGCTTATTTTTTCTTTTTTTTGGGGGGGGGGGTCCGGCTGTACCGCCCCAGCCCAAGCCCCATACTTTTTTTTTTCTTTTCACGACAGGATGAGAGAGACGTATGTCAATGTTTTTTTTTTTTTTTTTGGTGCCACGCACACCAAATTTTTTTTTTTTTTTGATGCCACGCACACCAAATCACCAACATCACGGCTTCCCGGTTTGTTTTGACTCACCTCGCTGGAACCCGCTGACCCAGCCTTCAAACTAGTTGTGGGTTTTTGTGTTTTTTTTTTCCACCCCCTCTGACTCCTTTGACCCTCGACCTGACACAGCGGGGTAGGTAAGGGGCCCGAGGGTCCCGAACCACGTGGAGGGCAGGAGTGAGGTCAGGGTTCCAACGGGGAAAAAGTCACTCAGGTGAAAAGAGGACAGACAGACAGATAAGTCGATAGATAGATGGGGGAGTGGGGGGGGGGGCACACCCCATACCTCTATGCTTCTGTCTGAGGGGCCATTGTGCGAACCAAAGAAAAATTCTAAACCCCTCCCCCCAAGGGGGGCTTCTGGACGTGGCGCATTGGCTTTTTCGTGTAACCAAAAACGCAGCTACTGTAGATCTCGCCCTGTTTGCTTTCAGACACGTTTGTGTGTTCTTTTCCTCGGCGACAGCCAACGCAGACGGAAACACACACCAGCGGGAGGGACTCCAAATGTTATACAGGGGGATCTGCGCTACTCATTAAGAGTACTTGGCGAATGTGTGTTTGGGTTCATGTGTGTGTTTGGGTTCACGAGTGTGTGTGTGTGTGTGTGTGTGAGGCATCAAGGGGCAGGAAAACCACATCCATATGGTGAAACAGGTCTGCAGAGGCCTAATTTTCCAATGTCTACCCCCAACATCAACCCCAACAAGCTCACCACCCAACTCTCTCTCTTTCTCACACACACCCACCCACACACACACACAGACACGCACACACACACACAGTTGATGTATAGGAAAATAGGTTAAAGTAGCAGGAAGGCTGAGTTTCTCCATCTGCCCCCCCCCCCCCCCCCCCCCCCCCCCCCCCCCCCCCCGCCTCCCCCCCCCCCCCCCCCCCCGTCTCTGGTATCGTTCACAAACCCCAGTCTCCATCAGCAGCCCTATCTCAATATGAAGAATGACGATTGATTATTTGAGCCTCTTTTTTTTGGCTTTTCCACAGGGCGATGCCGGTCCCCACGGAAACCCCGGACGGTCTGGTCCACCTGGGCTCAAGGTATCTCGCACACGTCTAAGTCATGAGTAAATTAGCATTAGCCTGTCCCTCGTAGGCCAAGAGCCCGCGTGATTATTATATTATACACCTACTTCTACTGCTAATTTAATAAGAGGTTTATGCCTTTCAGTCTTCTGAGCATGTGTTGCATGTTAAGATTATTATTCTTTTTTAGTTTTAGCTGTTATCCCGAGAGAGAAACAAGATTAATAGGGTTTCATTGTATTTTCTGCTATACAAGTTCACATAAGTGGATTCTTAGTTTTTGCACTCGGAGTCACTACAAACACGACGGGACGTCAGAATTCAGCATGTGTGCTGCAGGGGTCGATCTCAGGATAATCGTTTGATTTCACGAGATCTCCGATTTCTCAGAGATCAACCGGATTTAAGCCGAACATAATATACTCAAATGGGTCCAGTAATGCTTTTATTGCGAATGCGGTTTCCGCGTGAAAAGAACCGCTGGTCCGCGCGCCACTCCTGCGACCCCAGGGGCACGTGGAGAGTAGGATAGTTTGACCCCCGGGGAGGCGAGGGGATTTATTGGAGCTCAAAGGAAAGACACTGCACCTCAGAAAGCGCGCGCTCCAAATAAATCTGTCCAATTTTAAAGGGTGAGCTGCAGGGCTACATGCCCAAGACAAATTCTTTGCGTTCCCCCCGGGACTGACGCGTGACTTTGCAAACACCCTTGACCTCGGAGTACATAGTAATGAACACGACGCGTATTTTTAAGGTGCATTATAAAAATGCCTTTCATAAATGTCAGCCGCGGTTACTGCGCTCACCCCCATCACTGGGGCCTCGACCTCTACCAGCTGTGTTTGTTGATGTCTCACGGCTGTAATTTACATTTCTCCTTCTCTTCCCCCGTCTTTGTGTTTTTTTTTTTTTTTTTCCTTATTACATTCCTCAATGACCCCCTCGAAATTCGTCCTATTCTAATGGCCCTAATCTGCTTCTATCTCTCGAGAACCCTTACACAAATATTATGCGTGGGCCCAAGCCCGTGGCGCCCCTTGTGTAAGGCTCTTGGCACAATTAACAGTTTCGACTTGTGGAAAAGGAAGAAAAAAAAAACTTGGGGCAGGAATAGTTCACTTTTTTGGGAAACACACTTTAATTGCTTTTTTTTTTTTTTTTGCTGAGAAGTAAGTCTTTTGTTAGTATGCTCAATTCTCCAGCTACAGCAGCAGTGGGTAGTTTGGCACGTAGATTGGAAAGGGCTCAAAAAGAGCTTGTGCGTCTTTTTTGCAACTCTTAAAAAAAGTCACCTGCCAGTGCCCTTAAAGCTCACTGCATATTAGCTTGTAGTGTGCACTCTAACGCAAAAGTCTATAAAAATGACCATAAGTTGTTTTATTTGGGGTTATACTGGACAATTTCCTCCTGAAAGCCCGAGGAACTCATTATGGTTAACAAAGTGATTATTGTCCTTTCTAGGCGCTTGTAAGATCTGGTATTAGAGTTTTGCAGTATTTTATACGCTTTTTTTTTCCTGCTTCTACCCTATTATACGAAGCATAATAGGCACATTTCCCAAAACCGTTACTATAAGCACCACATTTCATAACCAAATAAAGTGCCTGGTCCAGTCCTTTTTTTTTTTTTTTATGTCCCACTTGATCTGCCGCCAAAGTCGTAAAATGCAATGAAAAGATTGAAAAGCCTGACATAAACACCTTCTGGAGTGAAAGCAACGGTCGGCAAAATATACCATATAATACGATGCACTCTGACTTACGAGACAATACGCGAGTCGAACAGTGGAAGCCTCGCCCCGGAGGAGGCCTCTTCTACCTGGCAGGTGGTGTTGAGAGAACGGTTGGCGGGTGTTTGATCTCCCGCCACTCTTTCATCATTCATCGGGGGAAACGAGGTGGTAAAAAGCAAAGGGGTCCGAGGGGAAAGAGTAGATTCCGAGCCCAGACTCGTTTCCATGGCTTCGAAGCGCCGAAACCCCCCCCCCCACCACCACCACCGTTATTGTTACCTGCTGACAATGAAGCTCGGTGTGTGAGAGACCGGAGAGGCATTGAGCCCACATAATGCGCTGCGACTTCGAAATGAATTTATCCCTCGCACCACTGCTGTGTAGGATCATTACCGGATACTCTGGTTTTTTCGGCAGCTCGTCGTGGCCCGTGATTTAGTGTGGGGTTTCGGTGGCCTAACTTTTGAATTGAAACGTAACGGCCAGCGAAGTGATTTCATTATTCTGACTGTTGTGAAGCAGCCGTGAGAGAATCGAAGTCACTGTACACGTTGGGTTACTTTGACCTCTCCAAAGTCCAACTTTGTTCTGTTTTTTTTTCATTGCAGGGGAGAAAAGGAGACCCTGGCAGCTCACCCGGGCCGGCGCCGAAAGGAGATAAGGTGTTGTGACCCCTCTTTTATTACACGCTGCACTGGTTTTTCGGCCTGGTCCCGTTTTGGCCTGCTCCTCGCCCGTTTACAATCGCCGCTTGTGCAAGCAGCCAATCTATTTCCATTTAACGCTTTCCCTTCGTGTCCCAGGGAGACTCGGGCCTTTTCGGCCCAGCGGGACTGATTGGACAAGAAGGCCGAAAGGTAAGCGCAAGCAACTCCAGCCCTTCGAAACAGATCATTCGAAAGAAATCAAATGGAATGTTCTTCCATTTAGAAAATCACGTTAGGAGTAAGCACGGAGCCGAGGCAGATAGTGTCCGTTGCGTCGATAACACTCATTGCATAATGCTCCGATTTGTATCCTTTTTCCACATTGTTTCTTTTGCGTGCACGCCTGCCCATCTGTGTGTGTGTTGGCATGCTTGGAGTGCACTGTATGTGTAACCCAATTCTTTGCAGCTTCTTCTTCTCTCTTTTTGAATCCTGTGTTCACCATTTCTTCCATCTGTGTTTGCTGGATCCTGCACAGAGGGGTTCTCAATGTTGCCAGGAAGTCTGTCAAGGGGGGGGGGTGAGGGGGTGCGGGGGGATTTTTTTGGTTTGTCATCAGTGGGGGGAAAAAAAGGCATGGGAATCACACACTCGTGCATCCACAATTGCTTGCGCTTTCGATGTTATTTAAGTCACAGCCGGAGTGATTCACGAGTCGAAAGTGGGCCGGGAGTCGACGGTTCGCCAGGAGTGGAACATTCAGACCTCGAGTAAATCCGAGGGGAAAGTTTGAGCTGTCTCAAACTCCGTTCGCCGTTCCCGCGTGCTCGACGTTGAAACACATGCGAACTGCTGCTGTTGCTCAGCTACAAGTAGGCGAAGGTCAGCGTCGCCAGATAAAGGGTTCATATTTATACCATCACAAGGTCACAGAGAAATAATCTAATTTGCCTGGGGGGGGGGGGGCTAAAACCCAGTTTTACAGTCCAAAACAGTGTGAAATGACACCCGGTTAAATCAATTGGAGTGAACAGGTTTGGAATATTAGGCAATGTCGGAGGAGCGGCCTGCTGCGGCACGTCCGGCATGAACGTAGCGGGGTTATGATGGAAGGCAAAACCCCCCGGCAAAAGTGTCGTGTGGTGCGCTCCCCGCGTTTGAACTGAAATCAGCTGTTTCAACTTTTTTTCCGGGGAGGCGGGGCGGTGGCGGCAGAGAGGGGGGTCTCGTTTCAGTTGCATTCAGTGTCAAGCGGAGCCCGGGGCGCATCGCAAAGGCACTAGAAGAAGTAGTTCGGTAATTATGTAGAGCGGGAAGATTGTATGTTTTTCGGGCCGAGGTGCTAAGTGGCTCTGCGTGTATTCACTGTCTCTCTCCGGAGTGTCGGAGTCTAGTCGGAGGAGGGCCCCGAGCTCAACATGTGGCTTTTGTTAGAATCAGCGTTTCTCCGTGTGTGTGTCTGTGTGTTAGTCTCCGTGTCCATTTGTATGTCTCTGTCTCTGTCTCGCTTTCGCGCACACGCAAACACTCAGATGGAATGGAAAAAAAAAAAAAAAGCCGGTGGAAAACAGCCACGGTTTTCTCTCGAGCTCAACGGGTCCCCGGAGAGTTTTGACGACCTCTCACAAAGTTAGACGCGTGACGTGAGGGAGAGCACAGATCCGAAGATTAGACGGACGTCCGATATGACGTGGGGCCGCGGACGGTCGTGAAGGCAGCGCCTCGGGAGGCGCGCGCGCGTGCACGCGGCGTTCTGTGCCGGCGTGCACGGAGGCGAGACAAATTAGGGCACCGTCAGGAGTCCATCGGAGTGACATCACGCGCTCGCGCCCCCCCCCCCCCCCCCCCCGGGGGGGGGCTGGTAAACCGTTGTCAAGGGCAACGCGGCAACTCCGTCAACAGTCGCTGACCTCACCTGAAAAGCCCGCCTCCAGGTATTGGTCGGTGAGCCGCAGATCTGATGACTGCGGCGGGAAACTCGTAAAAGAGTCAACCGCATGGAGCCGGCTTCCTTGAGAGACAATGCCGCCCTGACGCCCCCCCCGTAGGTCTCAGCGGGGCGGCTTTTTTTTTCTTCTTTTTTCGTTTTTTTTTTTTTTTCTTACGCCACTTTTCCCGAATCTCGAACCCGCCGTGCCTTCTACGTCGACAGGGCACCGGGGCCCACGGCGCGGGGGACCCGCGGTCTTGTCCGAGGAGGCTTCGTTCTGTTCCCGCCTTTTCTTTTTTTTTTTTCCTCCGGTCCACTCGGTTCTTTCCGCGGAGACACTCGGGGTCGGGGGGGTATAAGGCGGAATGGCGACGATTACTCTCTTTGCAATTACATTGCAGCGGTAGGCCACCCTGAAACACCCAATGCGTTGTTTCTTCCTCCTCATAGCACTCTCTCTCTCTCTCTCGCTCTCACATGCTTGGCACGGTGCTCCCAAGCTGCGGTTTAGGAAAAACGGGAAAACAGCGGCTTTGTCCTCTGTTATGTTCCCCTCAGTATATTTTCCCTTTTTTTTTTTTTTTTTTTACCTTCACCTCGTCTGTCTCGCTCACACGTTCACCCCAACATACGCACACACACACACACACACGCGCGCGCGCGCACACGCCTGCATGACTCTAAATCATCCTTAGCTCGATACTTCCACTCTGGAATTCTGGCTGCGATCCTTTTTTGTTTTTTTTGTTTTTTTTTTTCCAGCTTTTCCACGGACGGCTCTAATGGAGAAAGCAGTTGTCCTTTGAGCGTGTGATAGGAGAGTGTGAGTTTGCACCGGCGCACACACGCCAAGCATGTTCCGCTCTGTACAACGTTTGTTCTACCCGGCGGACTGGGGCGGAATGGCTTTTCAGTCTGGCAAGGCAGGGTCGGGCAGGGGGGGGGGGGGGGGGAACCCACCGGGGGGGGGGGGGGGGGGGGGGGGGGGGGGGGGGGGGGGGGGGGGGGAACCACACGCGGCGAGGCCAAAACCTCGACTGCGAGGGCCGCGTTACCAGCCACATGTCTCGGTCTCACCTTACCGCCTCCCTGTTCCTTCGTCTTTTCCCTTTTCTCTGTCCGTCTCCCCCGCTGCCGGTTTGCCCAGTCTGCCGCACATCGCACCGCACGTTTTGGTGACTCGCGCGTTCGCGCGTGGCTCAAAAAAACTAAAAAAAAACCCTCTTGTCGCGGGCTCGACGGACTAGATGTGAGGCGCACCTTCCGTGACAACATGGGGCGCGTGCAAAATACTCGGAAAAAGCCGTCGATGGGGAACGGAGGACAGTTGCCGCCTGCGACGCTGCGTTATTGCGTTGAACTGGCTTACGGGTAGTTTTGTCCTAACGCCATGGGCGAGTGTCCTTAATCATTTCAATTTAGGACTGACGAGGGGCTTTCTTCATTTCCCAATCACATATACGATTGTCTTTAGACGGTGTGCACGTGCGCGAGGGTCATCGGGGCGACGATTGGTCGACTGCGTGTCGCGTGCAATTCATGGTCCACTTCCCCCCCCCCCCCCCACCCGCCCCCCCCCCCCCCCCCCCCCCCCCCGCGCGCTGTAAGCGTTTCCAGTTGTTATTTCCCCCCACTGTAGGGTTAGATTGTACACCAACAGGTCTCCTTTTCATGTGACATCCAAACCCCCAAATCTCGCCATTCAGCTCCCGCCGACTGCTCGGAGCGACACGTTGCGCAGCCTCATCGGCGTTGTCCTTATGGGAGCGTTCACATGAACCAGCGTTTTCCTGTTTTGCAAGAAACCCAATAAATCGCTGCTCTGACTTCCACCGCGCCAGCCGGCGTAATAGTGATATCGCAGGCGAGTAAACACGCCGCCGGGATTGTGGCTCGGAGCGGGATGACAACGCGGGGCGTGTTTTTCCAAGCGGCTCGGTTTGAACCGCGCTTCTCTGCTTAGGTGCTCGCGTTTGTTTTGTGTCTCGTCTCTCCCTGGCAGGCGCTCGCGTGGACGGTTTTATGTTCCGCTGCGCGTGCAACACATGCCTGGGAGCCAGTCTTCAGAGTCAGTCAGGCTCGGGGGGGGGGGACAGCCATGATAGGTGGCGCTGCGCAGTGGGGGGAAGACAGTGGAGGACACACATTCATCATTTGTGTTGTTTAAAAGGAAGACCCACAAAGTTAAGAGTGGCGTCGGATGAAAGGTGAAAATTCCCATTATGGCTGTCTATTATGTTATTTTGTCTTCTTCGCCTAAATGCGCTTCGCGCTCCTCAGATTGGTGTGGTCGGATGTTTGGGCGGCGGTGTGTGTGAAGGGGGGAGGGGGGGGGGGCGCTAGCTTCTGTAAATGAAAACCATCCTGGCCGGTTTTATCTGATTGAACGCACATGCTCATTAAGCGAGGGCCACTGTGGACACTGGCGGACTGTGTGGGAAAGGCCGCTCTCATTAGACGGGCGCATAATGAGCGCGATAAGGACCTGAGGAGGCTACGGTTTGCGAGGCTGACACCCAGGGCCTTATGGCGTGTTTGTTTGTGCGCGTGTGTGCGTTACCGGACCTCACGGCACAGCTTGGGAACATATGCCGCATATGACACATGTTTGCGCCATGTGTACCTTGTCCACGGAACGTGCATGTGCGCGTCTCTGGCTGCCCGACTTTGTTGGTGTGCCGGCCGCCGCCTGTGCCCGCAGGCGCGTTGTGCGGTGTGTGCATCGAGGCTTCACGTGCCACGAAAGGCACATTTCCCATGCAAAGTGAGGAGCAGTGACGGAGACAAACACAAATTCCACGATGCATACACAATTTCCAAAGAACTCCGGCGCTGTGCATCTGCGAGCGCGTCCGTCACCTTACCCGACACAACACTTCGGACCAATGGCTCGGTCCACCCGTCTGTCCACGCGTGGGGACGCCGCGTGAACACGGGACAGCCGTGCCTCATTTCTCGTTCATGTTGTCTCACGGCATTGCGACGCAAATGTGTCGTGGACCGGTTGTGCCCGTGGTCTGAGTGCAATGCTGGCAAGTGCGATTGTGTAACACGACGAGCGGAGGGACGCCGGTGTTCCGGTTTACAGGAAATCAGGGAGACTTGGCCTGGTCCTAAAGTGCAGTGGTTTGGCCGGGGGGGGGGGGGGGGGGGAGGAAAAAAAAAGAGGGGGGGGGGGGGGGGGGGGGGGAGGAATGGAACAAAAGGAATCTGTCCTTTCTCTGCCCTGGTGTTTTATGTATTTATTTATTCCCCACCCCCTCTTTCCTTTACTCTACTTTACTTTAAACTTTGGCGTTTTGTCGTTTTGGGATGAAGTGCTGAAGTCAGCAAAAAAAAAAAGCAACTTGGTTGAGGCCGGTCTCCGTGTTGCAGTCTGCTGTGGTGCAGGCGGAGGGAGAGACCTCATATCTGACTCACTCAGGAAGGCATTTATATCCTCAGCATGCCACGATCCTGGCACGGCCTCCACACACACACACACACACACACACACACACGCATTTTCTCAGTGAACACGGCTAGTGGAAAGTCTGATCCCTCGACAGGAGAACAGGATTGATTCCTCGCATATGGCACCGAACTTGTCTGTCTGCGCTGTTCGTGTTAACATGTTTCTTTTCTTTTTTTTTCTTTTTTTCTTTTTTTTTTTTACTTTATGGAAAATCTCCAAAGCTGATTTTTTTTTCTCCCCCTTTCCTGTATCTGTGAAATATATATATATATATTTTCAGTGTGGTTTCACTTCTCCACTGAACCGCGTTTCTTTTTGTTTTTTCTCTCTTCAGGGGCAGAGAGGTCATCCCGGTCCACCTGGACTCCCCGGAGAGCCTGTGAGTGTCTTTCATCGTCACTCTTTTCCATGGAACTGATGCTTTTTCTTGAGCTTCTCTGCTGTGATCATTGACCCCCGTCGTGACAACACACCAGAACTAAATCCTGCAATTCCATATCTTGCATATGTATATTTTCTTCGAAATAAAAATGAATACGAATAAAATTCCCATTAGATCCCTGTAAACCGATGCACACTCAAACGCCTCAACATGCTGCGCTGGCTTCCAGGGAATCAGGAAGTGATGTTGTTTTTTTTCCTCTCAAGGCCCTTATCGATGACTAATCCCTCCCAAATTCCCCCTCCTCACCTCATTCTTTCAAACTTCAGTCATCCCCCTCGCCCCGGGTCACGTGACCTCTCACTGTGTGCGCATGCAGCCATCTGGCCAAAGCGCCGCGCCGCAGTGATGCTCTCCAGGATATCAGAACGAGACGCCAAACGGAGAGAGAGAGAGAGAGAGAGAGAGAGAGAAAAGAAACAGGAACAGGCCAACTAGGCCAACGGTGACACACTCGCTCCCGTCGCACCGCAGCGTCGGAGTCCCTTTGTCTGACCCCGCAGCGCCGGAACCTGCCGCTCGTCTTCCGACGATCGGCCCCCCCTGCGCAGCGGTCCGTTCTCCACGTAGTTGCCTCGAGCATGCATTTCATCTCCCTCCCCTCTCCAAAGCATCTTACTGACAACAAAAAACCCTGGAGAAGATCAGTTCAATGAACTCTTTCATTTGCTGCTCCAAGTGGGAGGAGGCGTGACTCAGTCGGCTTAGTCCGGCCCAGCGGGACTATTTCGAGAAACGGAGCATCCCTGCCTCGCGTCCAGAGCTATTTTCAGTGAGACCGGGTCACGCTGCTCGCCGGTATTAGGCAACGGCCTTAGTCATCGGAAGCGGAGTGGAACATTCTCCTCGTTGTCGCTGGGTTTTAAAATAACGTCCACCCCCCCCCCCCCCCCCCCCCCCCCTCCCTTGCCGCGCGTGGGTGACGTCACCCGGCCCAGGGAGATCCCAAGGCCGCTCGTAGCGGGTTATTTGTTTATTTAGCTTCACCCCTCCGTGTCCCTCCATCTTCGAACGCCCCCCTCTTTCCCACAGAGCTACTGCCGCTGCTGCCGCTGCTGATCTCGGTCCCGGCCTGGGGTCTGAATCACCGCAGCACCGAACGACCGAGTAACAAGCACCACTGCTTGGCAGCGCGGACCCTCTGGCTCTTGGAGAGAAACGGCCAGCTGGTGTGAATAAAGCGCCGATGACTCTTTGATACTGTACTACTTCTTCGGGCGCGGATTCCCTCCCTCGCCGCTGGCCGGTTAAAGGCCCCCGAGAACCCAACTGGGCCAAGATCCTCGCCTGGCGTGTTTTTTTTTTTTTTTTAACTGGCGGCGAATCTCAGATTGAAGGGCAAGCGGCGCGCGTCGAGGCCGCGCGCGCGGAGTGTGTCAAAGAAAGTTAGGCATGAACGCTTTTTTTGGACAAGACAGCTTGCTTGTGTGTGTGTGTGTGTTTTTGTGTTGGGGGGGGTTGCACGCGGGGGCGTGGACACGCAGAGGACACACCTGAGAAGAGTTTTTTTTTTTTCGCTTGACTAGGTTAAATATCACCGGTTCATATCCTCTGCCCTCCCTGAAACTGCCCTGTGCCGATTGGGCCTCCTGTGTGTTTGTATTACTCAAATTTTGACCTCACCTCTCTCCCCCTCCTCACCCCCCCCCCCTCCCGTTCAGGTCATCTCTCTCTCTCTCTCCCTTTCTTCCCCCGCAGGGAGAGCAAGGTCCAGTCGGAAGCCCAGGTGCCAAAGGTTATCCTGGCAGGCAGGTGCAGTAAATCCTCTGCTGTGACTGGTACAGTTGTAGTCAGGGCCGTAGTAAAGCCGAGTGGAATTGGGTTAAGTGGAGCAGCTGAGCTGGAGGAGCACATTTTGGGTACACACTGCACAGAGGGAATGCAATATTTGAAAAGATCCAGTGGAATGCGATCACCAGCTCACAGCCTCAGAAACTTACCACGAAGCTGAGGCAGTATTGGGTGTATTGCACACACACACACGCACACGCGCACGCACGCACACGCACGCGCACACACACACACAACCTGTTTTTCTATGCGTCCTTACATTTGATCATACCAATCTTTTTGGTTTAATTCAACAGAATTTCACAATTTAGGATTGTAAAAAAAAAAAAAACCCATGACTCTGCCGAGCCACATTCTTTTGACAGATAGAAAGGATTTCAGGTACGGGCCAGTGTGGATTTGCTTTTAATAATTCCTCCCCATTTCAGGGTTTACCAGGGCCTATAGGACCAGAGGGGCCCAAAGGCGTTCGGGTAAGTCTGCGCAGCATCCTCCCCTCCTTTGTGTTCCCTTTCGTTTACTGCCAGGACTGGTGAACATATTTATTATCATGGCGTGCAGCTCGCGGACACTTGTCGCCGCACGCTCGTTCAAAAAGGCTAAACGAACGTACGGGCGCGCGTCGGCGCGACAGCATAGAAAGGGCGCGTGCACGCGCAGGTGTGCACCGACGCCTTAACCCAAACACGTACACTCGCTCCGCCGGTGTGCGCCTGTATTAATAGTGCGCTAAAGGTAGGGGCCTTCGCTCGCCACGCCAACACTGCGCTGACTGTGCACGGACACTCAGTGAAAGAGTGGCCGTTGATCAGCCTCCGCCGCCAAACACACGCACCCCTTAGGTACACAAACAAAAAGGAACTCACTCGCTCAGGGATGCAAAAACAGGGATTTTTTTTCTTCATGTCGCCTTCCAATAAAGGTTCTTTATCAGTTTCCCATTCGGCCGCTCTGAAGCCTCCCCTGCCCCCACTGGCTGGAATTTCCTGTTTAAGATCCGTATGAGGCCCTGCTGTGTTAAGGAAGCCTTCTGGTCGTCTCCCCCTCTCTCTCTCCCCCTCTCTCCCTCTCTCTCTCTCTCTCTCTCTCTCGCTGAGCCACCTATCTTACTTCTCCTTTGCAGCGTTCTCCGCATTGTGTACGCGTAAACCCAACCAACCCACGCTCGCCTGCGACTTGCCTCTCGGCCGCCGCCCTCGCGTTCAACTGTTGTGTTGTTTGTGCGTGTGCGTGTGTGTGTCCCCCCCTGTGCTGGCAGCTCAGTGTGAGGCCCCGGCTATCTTCAGAGATCCCTGGCGTGAGGGTATGTGCCCTTGGACTACATCGTGGAAGCCAGCACCATGCAGTCCATGGGCATATACACTTGCCTCATGGCTTGGTTCTTCGTGGAAGCCCACCCTGTCGGCCCCTGAAACCTCGGCCCTAGAGCCCAAGCGGGAGTTGGCCGTTTCCTTCCAGCTGTCCTCGCGGCGTCCCCATTACTCGCATGCCATAATCCTCCTCTCTCCTCTGTCTCCCCCTTGTCTTCCTCTCTCTCTCCTCTCTCTGCAGGGTTTCATCGGAATCCCGGGGCTTTTTGGCCTGCCTGGGCCTGACGGCGAAAGAGTGAGTTCACGTCGAATCTGTGTGTATTTACATTTTTTGGGGATTTCCTCGATCGCGACTGCAGCAAAAAAAAACCCCCCCCAAAAAAACCCGATGGCCGCCGACCCTGTTGGATGACAACAGCGGGGCCTCGCCTGCCTTTTCATTCAGCTGTCTTGTTGTTTCTAATATGGGAAAACCTTAGTCCCCAGCTGTCCGAGATGCTGCCGTATAAAGCTGCGTGGGAGCGTTGATGACTCACATGATAAATGCTCCCTCTCGGAGCCTTTGAGGTGCCCGACCTCCTCCTTCTGTGCAGCCTCTAAAACACGGAGCCATTAGCCTACTTATGACGTGCTCCGGGGGGGGGGGCAGGCTGTAATCAGGACCCCCTCCTCAGACCGTAGCTCCACCAAAAGACCGCTCGCTGTCTGGCCGCCTCCTCCCGGGAGATATCGGTGTTTATTTGTACAGGTATACGTAAGAGACGAATCCCATTATAATGAATCCCTTATAATAGGCAGAAAATATATATAGAGAGATATTTGGTAGGGACAGAGAGAGGCTTTGTAATTTGGGGAACTTGGGGAAGTTATTTGTCGTGTTGTGATGTATTCATTTTATGTCAATTTCTCCTTTTCATCTTTGTTTTTTTTTGTGTCTTTCTTGAACTCTCTCTCTCTCTCTCTCTCTCTCGCTCTTTCTCTCTCTATCCATCCGCTGTCTTCATTTTCAGGGAATTCCCGGCGAACCAGGGAAGAGGGGCAAGATGGGTAGGCCGGTAAAGTTTTGTCTCAACATACTTTACAGATGATCTAAACGTGTGATGTATTGTGTCGAAGTGTTGACCCGGAGCGCGTCAGTTGCTATGAATAGGCTTTAGAGTGCATTTTTCCATGTGGCTCACCTCGGGGGCTTTCGGCGCAAAGACTCCCAACTCACCTACACATGTGAAAATTTACAAGGGCCGCATTTAGGTCATTGCTCACTATTTCCATGGCTGTTGGAAGGGTTAACTCCGGCCTGAAGACTTGTCGAGTCCCACCAGCCACATGTCAGGGTCTTGGATGAAACAAGAAAAAGGCTTTTGTTGGAGTAAGCCCCCCCCCCCCCCCCCCCCCCCACCCACACACAGATTATGGAGCAAAGCCATTTGGAGGAAGTCGGTCAGTCGGTTCTGTTGTGTGTGTGTGTGTGTGTGTGTGTGCGGGTGTGCGGGTGTGTGTGTGTGTAGGATAGGGTTAGTTCAAAGTCAGTTTAACAGAGTGCGTCAGAAAGAGTGTGTAACCACTGCTGAGATCATTTTGCAGCTGTTGTTTATTGGCTCTTCAGTAAATAAGGCATTTACAGAGGAAAAGCGCGTATACACACACACACACACACACACACACACACCGGCCACCTTATTCTGAAATCAGACCCATCGCTCGGAAGGGGCTTTTCCATGTACATTTATCACAGGCAAAGTGTTGACAGATGTACAGATGCATTTAATTGTTGTGTCTGTTCTCCGAACACACGTGCATTATAAGAGGCTCAGGCACGGCTCTTGTCGAATTATTGTGGTCCCAGGTCCGTGTTTGCCTCTAGCAAGTCCTGATTGGATGATTGGAATTAGAACAAAAGCTCAGTTGTTGTTTTTTTTTTTCGAAGGCAGAAAAGACAACGATGACAATGTGTCACTCCGCATAAAAACTTTTATGACTGACCTGGAAGTGGAAGTGGAAAACGCGCGTATGAGGCATGGAAAGTGGAAAAGCTCCCTTAACAAGATGATCGCGGGAAGAAAGGAGAGAAGAAGCACCTTAACCAGAGCCAGACATTTAAATGGCCACAACCACATATTATGTCGAGGAAATCAGTCCGCTGTTTACCAAAAGGGCAGATGAGGGAATTGATATATCGACAACACTGGAGCGGATACATTTTCGTTTCCCAGAATGCATCGCCCACAGGTCTGCATTTCAGCTTAACCTTTTTTGGGGTTTTTATTTCGCGTACAACCGTTCAGGCTTTGGCTTTGTTTATCTCTTTGAGGTTTTTGTCGTGCTCAGGCCTCTCCGGTTGCAGATCTTTCAGTTCATCAAAAAATGGAGTTTTATGATCTTAATGCTGAAGGACAGGCTCGTCTGACACCATGTAAAAGCACAGACAGGCAGGGGAGCGAAGAGGGCTCATGTGAGTCTCCTCACGGGCTATTTTCAAGTGTTGCACTTGGCTGAGCGACGTTTCCTGGAGTTGTGTGTCGTTTGTGCCGTGGCGCTGACAGTCCAATGATTCATCCTCACATGCACTTGCGTGCATCATTGATTTCTGCTGCAATTGCGATCTGCACAGTGTGCGCCAGCATAAAGCAGTCCCACGCATGAGATAGACTGACATTGATCATTATTTCACGTTTTCGGAGGGGCCATTCAGATTTTTTTTTCCAGTGCCCAAAGTCAGGAAAAGAAGGATATTATTATTATTATTATTATTATTATTATTATTATTATTATTATTATTATTATTATTATTATTATTATTATTATTATTATTATTATTATTTGTCAGAAGACTTCCTAAGAACTAAAGAAAAAAACACAAAAAGGAACTGCTGAATCAAAATACAGAAAGCTGCAGAGCTGCACCGGTCAGCAGTCAAGTATAAATAAACATGCTGTGTATCTAACATCTCAGCTCCCACTAAAATAACTGACATTCTCAGTAATAGGCATTTTGAAACAATATGTGGAGGCCAGAGTAGCAGAACCCAGACATTATGAGTGCCTCCGGATGGCCTCAGTTAAAGGGCCTTGGCCCTCGGGCTTTTTTTTTCTTCGCAGATGCGGTTTCTCTCTGCAGCACCGCCAGCTGTTGGCATAACTCAGATCTGCATTCCCGCTCACGGCTAAACGGACACTCTAATGACTCGAGTTGAAAAGCCAACTCAGCCTAAGTAGAACAGTTGTGCGGCCACACCCCGCGGCGGAGTGATTGAATGCTCATAATGACGCTATTATGTTCTCCTTCTGTACATGTTGCGGATCACCTCAATGTTGAATGCTATATTCGACGCTGGGAAATTGTCGTAAGGGCTCTGCGATTACAGCGGCAGCACTCGGCAGTTGTGTTAACGGTCGGCGATATTTGAGAAAAAAGTGGCCTGCAAATTTGACTCGGTGTTGGTAGACATTATGTCTTACCCCGCGTTTGCATTTGCCCAAGTGAAGCACATTATTTAGCTCACAGCGACTCTTTCATTTGGAGATTGAGGATTGGGATCTGTGCTGTGGCTGCGACAGTTATATCCCAGCCAGCGCAATTAGCATCGCTTTTCACTGTGTTTAATGTAACTTTTACGGAAGCGTAACCCAAATATGCGACATGTGATTACCTTCATGTGATAGGAGTAGCCCATATTGATAAACCCACAGTTGCTTATCCCCCGAATATGCAATTCCTTTCAGCTGTATATCATCTTTAGGTTATTGTTATAGTTTTTTTTTTTTTTCCCCCTTTGGATTCATATCCCCGCAGCTTAATTGTTTAGTTTTGTCTCTATGCTGTCATGGCATCATCTGTGGTCTGCATTTCGACGGGCAGCTGTTTTCAACTTAAAATCCCCAATAAACGGCCTGCTCAGCGAAAAAAACAAAACAAAAAAAAAACTGCAGACAGATGCAGTTAGCAACCGAAGTTATTGAACCGTGACTTAGTCGAGACCATAAACGGGGGGGGGGGGGGGGGGAAAAAAAAAAAAAAAAAAAAGGCAATAGCAATAGTACTGTCCATCATTAATGAAAAAGTTGACGATGTACCAGTGCTGCTGCTTTCACGAGTGGCTTGCCGTTGTCCCTGAGTAGCCAAAAATCTGTTCTCAACTCAATAAAAATAAGCAACGGGACACTTTAAATGTGCCGGCGGCCTGAGTTTGAGCGCGTGTGATTGTGTGCAGCCCCGACATGAAGACTCATCTCTCTCTCTCTCTCTCCTTTTGCCCTCAGGGGTTTCCAGGGGACTTTGGGGAGAGAGGACCGCCTGGACCAGATGGAGAGCCCGTATGTCACGCACACCCTGTGCTGTACACACACACACACACACAGACGTACACCTAAATACATAACCGATAACCGCACGCATAAACACACATTCCCCCCGCGCGCACGCACATAAACTGCGAGCAGTGGTTTTTTCCGCGCTCACACACTGTGTTTTTGTACTGGGACATTTTGGCAGTGCTGGTGGGCACTCCCGCAGTTTTTCCGCTTTTATTTGAAGTTATTTTTGCTTCTTCTCCTGCTTCTTCTTTTTATTTTTTAACTCGGTCAAAGTTTTATCGCCGTATCTCTTTTCATCCCACCCTGTCCACTGTTGCCGATCGCTTCACTCGGCAACCGTTTTCACAGCCTGCGGTTTTAATTTCCGTTCCCTACTGTAAACTGACCATCGACACACACACATACACGCACACAAATCGTATTATTAGTGAAGCGCGATCCGAGAGTACTAAATGATGTAATAGGATGTCAATCTGGGTAGTTGTTACCCAATCTGGCAACAGAAGCTCAGCCAAACACTCTGCCAAATATCTCTGTCCATATGGACGACATCAGATTATTTCATGTAAACATTTTCGCCATTGTGAGCTGTTCAATATCAGTCTTACGAATGCGTTACACTTAATCAGTCAGAATGGATCTAAAATAAATAAATGTGCACGCTGATTTATAACACACTCACACAAGTGTTTGAAAAACAAATCCGGAGTTTTTATTCCACACCAGGGAACTAAACTCCGAACAAATCCTCTCTAAGACCTGCTGCTTTTGCTTCCTGTGTGAGGCCTGATCTGAATTATACATCAGATCTTTGTGTATATTTCAAATAATCCATGCAATGGGTTAATGAGATCCACGATTACATACTGTACTTAGCATACTTCTGTCCCCACATGAGCTACCCTATTTTTTTTAGATAGAAAGCCTGGTGTTTTTTTTACAGTTAACCAGGGGGTAAAAAAAAAAGGGCTAAGAGGGAGAAGACCTCAGTGTCACCATTTGTTTTAATGAATTTAAGTTGAAGTTTGGCTTGCTCACATTTAGTAATTGAGCCCAAACAAAGTATAGCTGACAATGATGGGCATGTCATTAGGTCGCGTATACTGTATTTTACGATGATGTTAAAATCATTCGCAGGAAATGTCACAGGAACGTTTTACTGCTGCTGAGTCAGGGTCATATGTGATTTGGTTGAATTTCTTTGAGGAGGAGGAGGACCAAACCTGCAGATCTGAAAAAAATAAATAAAAAAAACACTACCGGGCAATGGGCTTACATCCTCCTCCTCCTCCTCCTCCTCCTCCTCCTCCTCTAGATCAAACACACACATACACACACACGCACACACACATGCACACACAGCCCCCTCTTGTAAGCTGCGATGAACACTGAGCCACTCTTTCGGAGCATGTTTGTTTAAAAAAGAGCCAATATCCCCAGAAACTTGCTCCTTTTTTCCCCTCTTCCTTCATCTCACTCACTCACTCTCTCCTCCTCCTCTCTCTCTCTCTCTCTCTCTCTCTCTCTCTCTCTCTCTCTCTCTCTCTCTCTCTCACTAGGGTGACCTGGGAGCCCCTGGTCCAAACGGAGTTCCTGGGCTGATTGTGAGTGGGAGTCTGTGTGTTTCTTAAATGCGATCTCCTCGCTTTTGCTGTTATATTTTCCCAGCCGCTTATTCCATGATGAGATGGAACAGAATATGCCCTGCTTCATAAAAAAAAAAAACAATAGCTACAGTTAGCTAGCTAATCATCATTCACCCTGCAAGTCACTTTGATGGAAAAAGAACCACTCTCCGTAGGTTTTGCTTACCTCTCGAGAAAGACTTAAAATAGTGGAAGTGGACGGCTTTCGGACTCCAAGATCGGAGAGGCGGTTATTTTTTGCCATGGCCTCTACAGCCTGAATTATGCAGTCGGTCCCATTCATTTCCTCGTCTGACGCTCATGACAGTGATGTCTGCTCTCATCGACACGAAACAGAACGAAGAGGCCTGTTTTCCGGCCTTTCTCATTCTCAACCGTCTAAAAAGCGGGGAACCCACCTGTCACCTTGCCCTCCGTGCCTGCCCCGGCCCCCCGACGGCCACATAATTGTGTCTGATTATAACGTCTCCCTAGTTTCTCTTGTCGCGTCCCGTCTTCACCCATCGCTGCTGCTCCTCCCGGTCTATTCTCGGCCACCTGTGGTGGTGGCAGGCCTGTAATTGGAGGACTCCCTGATTACAGCTCTGCTCTGAGCTCCGCGTCCTCCGCTTCCATCGCTCGAACCCCACAGCATTATGTATAGTACACACCAGCAGCACTGAGCTGCCCTTCAAGGATATAAATATACACGCACCCCTTCTCCCACAGGAGGAACTTAAAGGCCTCCGCTGAAGGCAGGGCGGTTGTGGAGAAAGTGTAAAGTTGTATCCAACTTAGAAATATAAGTGAAGAGTGAGATAAGTGAAGAGTATTTCTATATACGCACCCCCCAGCCGCCCCCCAAGTTTACCCACACACACACACACACCCTCTCCTTGCTTTGATTGCGATGGAGGTTGAGTAATGGACAGTAATTGACCTCGGGTGACCCCTGTAGCAGGCCTGGACGACAAACTGACTTTTAGTCGCGGCATAATACTGGAAAATGTATTCATTACAGTATATTGATTTGTGCGATTTTTGTGTGCAGACGGTATTTGGTTGACTGAGACAGTTAAGTATCAGTGGGCCCTCTAGAGGCCTGCAGAGGTTTTCGATGGAAAACGACTCCAGTCGGATCCTGTGTGAGGCCTTATTCCCCACGACCTGAGATTTTCCCGACCTTAAGGAAAACATTTCCACCCCTTCATGCGGAATGATTTGTAGTTATTTATGCAGCATTTACCCTCTGTGACGCACGCAAGTGTTGTTCTCAAAGTATTTCAATGGATTATCTGGAAGCAAGGCAACAAAGCGTACTTTTGCACTTGTGTGTGTGCAAAAAAATGATGGCTCTGTGTGTTAAGTGTACACTTCGTTTATGATATAACTGAAAATTATTGTTTCTCTCCTTTGGCCTCAGGGTGATATGGGACCTTTGGGAGAAATGGGCCTTCCAGGACCTAATGGACTGAAGGTAATCTGACAAATACACATATGGAAACTGTTACCCTCGCTTTTTTGACTTGCGTTGTCTTCGTTTGGACTATCTTTTAGTTATTTTACGCATGATATAAAACAAAATGATGGAAAATAAGCGTGTTGTTGAATAATCATAGTCAGATGATAGCTGCCCTGAACAACATGAAGGTGAGTTTTAATTCAGGTTCCGGGGCTGGTAACTTACCCCTGTGTCGGTGCTTGTTTTTAGGGGGTGCCCGGAAATCAAGGAGAACCAGGACTGAAAGGTGATAAGGTGATCTGAATATTCCTGTTATTGGCCTGGTTTTGAGCAGCATGTGATAAATGTACTCCTTTTAGACACACGGCATGTTTTCATTAGGACCCACTTTCAACCATGTTTCTGCAAATGTCCGATGATTGTTGCTGTTTGTATAACGCATGAGATTTGACAGGTCATGTTTAATATCCCCCAATAAGTCCCTCTTTTCGGTTTCATGGAATCCAATATCTGATATGTTAGGGATATCTACGTCATATTAAATATCCGGTACTCGACTAGAATTTCTCCTTTTAAAACCAGGACTTAACATGACAATCAAGTCTTAAGTAGAGAAGAGCATGGCATTCTTTCGTGCCAAGCTAAACAATTGTTACGTTTTTTTTTTCATACACAATCTGGTGAACACTTGCTTTTTGAAACTGACAACGAAGTCTGCCAATGAACTAGATTCGTTGTATAAATGTTCATAATGTACAAGCCCGTAATGAAGTAGAAAGTTACTCCTCTCCCAAATGCTCTTTATTTCTCTCTCTCTCTCCGTACCTCATCCATCATCTCCTCCTCTCCCCCATCAGGGTGAAATTGGGATTCCTGGCGAGCAAGGGGAGATCGGGTACAGGGGAGACAAGGTAGGTGCTATAAAAGCTCACACGGCCCCCCCCCCCCCATCCGCCTCTGCCTCCGACACACGGACATCTAGAGACACACAGCGTTTGTTTTAGAGCTTTCTTCTCCAAAACGACTTTGCCAGATGTGCACTGTCTAGCTACTGGACATTCTTTTTTTTTTTTAATCCTCGTCATTTGTCTGTGTGTGTGTGTGTGCGTGCGCGTGCGTGTGTACGCGAAATCTATTCCTAACGAAATGCTCCGCAGTCGCGACCGTCTAACGTCTAAATGGGAAGAGTTATGTTTTTGTTCTTTTTGCGTTTGAATATTGCCCTTCTTATTTTTTCTATATGTTTTTTGCTTGTGTTGGACAGGGCATCCAGGGAGGTCCAGGGTTGCCGGGCGTTCTTGGCAAACCAGGCCCGCAGGTTAGTTCTTTTTCGTTTTTTTCTGGCCTCAGAGGATTAAAAACAATTACATAGGTTATCTGTCCATGTCAAACGTAAGGATACGCGTGCAAAATCTGCCTGCCTGCTTATCTGCCTCATCTGTGTCGTTTCTACCATTTCAAACTATAACGTGTGTAAACACATTTTCGGGTTTTACAGGGTGTCGTTGGCGGGAGTATTTCTTTGTCCGCTGCAGTGAATTTTTTCCGACACTATGACGTTGCCAGGAAATGACCACTCCTTATCAAGAGGGTCATCGTGACAAACAAAATAACCCTAAAGATGCCAGTTGCTGGCTGTACACTTTTCAATCCGGATTAAACTAATAAGATACAGCATTTCGAATTTAGCGGAGTGCAGTCGTAGAGGTTTGGCGAGATGTCTCCCTCTTTTACCAGTCCAACCAGCAGCTGCCTGTATCCTTACATTTTATGGACAGAATTGCAGATGGTATCACTCCCCTCGTCAGACTCAACACGACAGACAGTTTAGTGTCTCTCCCAGAGCATCCAACTATTTCTACATTCCTAAAGTGCTCATTTGTGTTTGTTGCAGGGCAAGCTAGGAGAAAGAGGCCCCGATGGTGCCCCTGGTCCTCCAGGCCCTGAGGTTTGTATTCACACATTCGTGGCTGCATTGAATGTGTGCCTGTGTAACAAGGAGAAAATACATAATATGATATATAAGAAAAATATTTTTGTTTTGATCGGGACAGGGTTTTCCTGGTGACATGGGACCACCAGGAGAAAACGGCCTCGAAGGACTTAAGGTGAGTAAAACCATCATTTTGGGTCGAGTGGTCTCACGCCTTGCATGTGTTTGAAAACATAAACCGGAAAAAGAGCCTAAAACCATTGTAGCAACCCTGTGCAAATCTGTACTTGGTAACGGAGGTAGATTGTGCCTAGTCGGCATACAAACGTATTGATATTTAGCCTTAATGTTCACCATGTTCACTATCTGAGTTTATTGGGTTAGGATGCCAAAACGGATTGGTCGCCAGATGTCAGGGAATCACCAAAGTAGTTTGGATTCATCCTCGGGGGAACCATGAATGTGTGCGCATGGGGAAAGGTCGAACCTGCCGGTAATTTTCTGAAACAGTTCAGCCTGGACCGAGTGGTGGTGAACCAGCTTACCAACCGGAGGCCAACGAGTGCTTTCCCGAGTGGCCATGACACAACCACGGCTCAAAGAACACATGCGCAAAGACCACGGTGTCCTTCAAACACTCATTTGATGGCTTTATTTTCCCCTTCCCAGGGAAAACCAGGGGCCAGAGGTTTACCAGGGCCTCGAGGGGTGCCCGGCTTGGAGGTAAGTCCGCGAGACGGCCGTCACGTCGGAACGACCCTAAAGTGCCAAAAGGCATTTAAGAGTTTTATGGCACAAGGCTTTTCTTTGCTGCGGGCTTTGTCCCCGGATATAATCCGGGCTAACGTCAATATTGTCTGTTTCCAGGGAGATGAGGGCCCGATCGGACCAGCGGGCCCGACAGGACTCGAGGTGAGTAATTAGGCAAACACCTGGCGTCGCTCGGCCGGTGGAAGGTTACACGGGTCCCTGTTGGTTTTGTATTTTGCTTCACGCAAAGCAGGACCCAGGAGCCCTCTTAACTCGGGCCTGTTCTCCTCACGCCAGTTTAACACAGGAAACTATGAATATCGTGCACGTGTGCCTGGGCATCGGGAAACACTGAATGTGCGCGTGTGTGTGTTTGTGTATCCACTCGCCTAAGTTTGCATGGCGCTTTAAACTGCATCCCATTCGAGACAATCAAGCCATTTATTGCGTGCATCGCTGTGGTTTCATTCATCCGTTTTATTTATTTCTGCGGAAAACTCGTTTTCAAAGGCAGAGAGCGGAAGGGATATAAATATCACAGTGTATGGAAACGAAGCTGCAGCACGACGTTAGAGCCATGTGCATTCCTCACGGGGAAAGAAACTCAACTTTTTGGTTCGCAAAACGAAGGAAGAGTCGCTTGGTGTCAGCAGACGAACACTAAAAGCAGAAGGCACTGAACCAGCGAGTCAGCCTGCTGCGATCGACCTGTATGCCCGTAGCCTAAATGTCATGTCCGGCTACGTCAAATCCACTTGTGCAGTGTGCGGTACGATTTAAAGGCCTGGTTTAATTGTGCATCTCAAAGTTTATTGTCCCCCGGTGAGTTCAATCTTCGGTTTGTTTTAAAAAGAACAAAGTGGGCCGTCATTGACGATTTTTCTTGGACTGCCCAGGAGCGATTCGGTAGATGAGGGTTGTTGGAGTTTTATCGAGGTTGACGTCGCTTCCCTTTCCCCGGATCATTGTCCTCTCACAACAAAGCTGTGCATGCAATCCCTGCTCCTGGCCACCAGGGGGTGTTAACAGCCATCACCATGTAAATAGGTGCTAAGATTGAAGTGCGGGACCGTGCTAACTGACTTCTGCAGAACTAGACCTGTGGTCAAAATTTATTTTTGCTTTTGATTTTATTTAATGTTTTCCCCTTCCGAGATGTTGGTGTCCGGTCTTCTTCGTCTGTTCACATTTGTCCCAGTCATCCTGAACTCTCCTCTCGCCCTCTCCCACTGAGCAATTTCTCCCATTGTCTTGAAGTATATGTATTTTTTTTTTCAGTCAGTCACGGACACAAATCTAAATCGGGTGACGAGAAGTCAGAAATCCTGGTCGGCTCATATTGGAATCTCGAGTTACGACAAAAAAAAAAAAAATCTGCTTTCGCTGTTTGCGTCTGAGAAAGCTGCCAACTTTATCTGGGGTTGAAAACGTCGGAATCGTTGAGTCACGCAGTCTTTAGGAGTTTGGCTTGGACGTTTCTGACCGGGGAGTTATTGCTCGTAAAAAAAAAAAAAAAAAGCTCTTAGACCCCCCCCCTGAACCCTGGGAATTACTGTCTGAGGAACATTACACCCGCACAGCCTGCCAAAACCTACTGTCAGCATTACCTGCACGCACCGTGACATATTTCAGAGGCATGTAGAGTCAGCTGCAGACGTGCTCTCTCTTCGAAATTGTCATTTCATAGGAAGCACGTCCTTCCCGTTCGCTCAGATTTTTTTGTCATGAAAGTTTTATGACGCTTTAAGTTGATTGGTCCATTATTGGCCGCTCACCACTCTATGCTGTGTCCTGTTTCAGGGTAGAATGGGCAGAAAAGGATTCCCTGGGAAAGTCGGGCCAGAGGGAGTCAAGGTGAATATAGACCATACTCACACACGATTGTTTGCGACTTCATTTCACAATATAACCCACTAAATATGAATTATTTGTCTCTGAAGGGGGAGTTTGGTGTGAGCGGAAAAATCGGAACCATCGGAGAAAGAGTAAGAAATCCTGACATTGCCTCTTCCTGTCTGAAGTGATTTGACCTTCAAACCATCGCTGCAACGATTCCTCCATTCATTGGTTCGACATGGATCTCCGGATTGTTTTCTTTTCAGGGATTGGTGGGCTTCATCGGACCTGTGGGAGAAGAAGGACTGGCGGGAGAGAAGGTACGAAGCCACGTCCTGCTCTCGCAAATGCATTTCCGGACGTCGCGGGTCCTCACGCGGTGACCTTGAACACTGAGTGTTTTTCGTGTGTCGTTCAGGGGGATCGAGGGGAGATGGGCCTTCCCGGACCACCGGGAGAAAAGGGAACAACGGTAAGACACAATGCGGCGGACGGCGCACCCTTTTATGCCCACGGCGTTCTTTGAGAAAACCCTCGGAAAAAAAAAAACGAACGGTTCTCAAATTAAACTATGCGTCTTATTCCCATGGGAATACATGTGGCGTCAGTGTCCTTTAAACGAGACGAAGAGGTCAAGGGTCACTTAGGACCACCTTTTCTGACCAGGCACCGAGGCACATTTATGGATCCGCTCCGATGATTGGCAACCTCGCACAGTGTTTCATGGCCACAGGGAGTTTCGACACTGAAACGCCAACACTACTGAGATTTGCCGGAAGGTGTCAAGAGGAGAGGGGGAAAGAGGGCGTTCAATTTGGCGGGCGCCTCGATGGCCGCCGAGTTTTGAGGGAAACGATCCCTGTGACACACTCGCCTTGCCGACGGGGCCAGGGTGCGCCGCGATAGGTCGAGGTCTTTATCCCAAATGTTACGCGACTGACTGCAGCCGAGAAGAATTCCCTCGTCATTCTCGCTGCCACAGGGAGGTTTGAGTTGGATTTGTGCGAGGACGCGCGCGCACTCACGCGGGAGAGTTCTCTGTTGGCCCATTCTTTCCGCTGCAAAACAGAAACAGGCCCTCTGGAAAAGACTGCATCATACACATTGAATGGAGATGACAGGCCGACATCACCAGTTGCTGAGAGAGGGAGCGCACGCTGCAGGCATTTAGGATTGACTCCACGAGATCCGTCCTAGCTACTGTGCTATCCACGCAACGTGTTCTTCACATATTCGCCAGTTCGTTCGAGTGGTCAGATTGAACGACCCGCCCCCCCCCCCCCCCCCCCCGTAGTGAGGCTTTTACAAATGGCCCGCCCCCCTCAAAAAAACCCATGTACCCAATACAGCCAAAAGTGTGTCGTGTTGTTTTCAGTTATAAACCCCCCCCCCCCCCCCCCCCTTATCTCTATTTGCTACAACTAATGTGCTTCCAAGTGCACGCAGCATTTCTGCAGATGTATGTTTGAACTGCTTGTGCGTTTGATGAGTGCGTGTGGTGCAGAGGCAATTCATCACATCAAAGACATTCGGACTGGTATATATATACGTCGAGTTCAGAACTCGATTTCGGAGTCGTTAATAAATACGCCAATAAATAATGAAGCCATAAAGTCCAATTTAGAGCTCACTTTGTATCTGAGATCATCAATTTTGACGACATTCTGGTTTCTGTCTCGTTTAAACTCTGTTCTGTATCTGCGTTTGTGTGTGTGTGTGCGTGTGCGTGTGTGCACCCATGCCAGGGTCACCCAGGGACACCAGGGGAGACCGGGCCTACAGGACCACCGGGAAGACCAGTAAGTCACCTTTTTATACTAGTTTTCCACTCAATAGTTTTGGGGGGAGTGGGGGGGGGGTAGATGATTTCACTTCATTGGTTAATGGATGAGATGCATAATCTTCGGCCGCAGGGCTGACTCCGTCTAGGCATTTCTTTCGAGCTTTTGAGAGGAAACGGATCCCAATGTCTTGCAGGCTTCGACAGAGATATAACTTTTTTTCCTGGCTATGATCAGCGACTTTATGTAACCCTCCGTGTCCAATGAGGAGTGTTTTGGTGGTGTTCTCTTCTGGCACATGACAACGGTGCGCGCCTCTCCGCAGCACAGCTTCCTCCGAGCATTTTGAGACTTGGCAGCCTCATGCTGAACCCCAACCCCCCCCCCCCCCGTCGCCGTCCCCCTCCTTCAAAAACCCAACACCTATAACCAATTAGAAGCTGCCCCCGCCACCTCTCTGGTTCCCCCACGCTGCGTCCTCGCCATTGGCTGGGGGTCGGGGGCCACGGTGCCACCAAAACAAACATAAACACGGGGCTCGGTCGCTGCAGCAGAACGGGATTCCAGAGCAGGGCCCGTTAATTGGTGTGAGTGACAGATCTAACAACAATCCCCATAGTGTGCTCCCCGAGGTCAGGCTGCCCCCTCCCCGGGGTCAACAACCAGGGGCTCTGCGCTCCATCAGTGTAAACCTTTGTTTTATCTTCCTCTTTTTCCTTCCACCCTCTCCATTCATCCGAACTTTTCTTTTTGCCTTTTGTCCGTCAGGGCCCCCCTGGAGCAAGCGGGCCGGCAGGTACCAGAGGAGCCAAAGGCTTGCGGGTAAGCTTGAAGCTTTCACACCTGATGTTTTTCCGCCGCCGCGGTGTGAACTCGTGTTCGGGCGTCAGTGTTATCATAGCTCCCAGCAGAGCCAGAAAATAGTTTTTGTCTATATGCTCAAATGTGTCAGCCATATGCTACTGAGCCACAGGAAAAAGAAATTGGAGCGGGAGAACGCGACGAGGCGACCGCCTCTGAAATGATGTCACGTTTGCAAAAATTGCCAGTGGAGCTTGCGTGGCACATTCTCGGGTTCAAAGGCAAATAATGAGCTTATATCTGTATCTTTACAGAGGTCAGTGCTCATTGTAACTGCTGAAAGAGCGACAGTGATTTTTTGAACGGCTCATTTTGCTATTTTCAAGAAATGGGAAGCATGAATAGTCCTCGTAGGGGCAAGACCCGTCGTCAATCTTAAGACGTGACATTTTGTTGCAGAAAGCGTGAGCTGGTTTTGGTCTGAATTGTGCTGGACTAGATTTGGCAAACTGGTGGTGTTTTCGCTAAAGGACATTGTTTTTTAATGCCACGTGCCAAACTAAATGGCTAATAGAGCAGGGTGCAATCTTCCACTTGCGCACCGATTACAGGAGTAGAAGCCGACTTATAATAAATGCAATTCTGAAAGCTAATAGGGTAAAGGTTTGCGTCAGCATCAAATTGAACATTGAAGAGATGGCATTGCACATTACTGCATCAGTTTCAGCTCCTTTATAGAAAATAGATCATTTAATAGATCAATCTTGTTTCAGAGTTTCCCAAGTGTAATCACTCGTTTTATTACCTTGGACTGCATTCCATTTAGGTAGCTCACTCTTTTTCCTAAAGCGATTAAGGCTTAATTTTGCAATAACACCCAGTCTAGTCTAGGAAATTGAATGTACTGCCAATACAGACGCAAATAATCACCCGCAATTTGACAAATGACTGTTTTTCAGGCTCAATAGCGACGAGGCGATACTTAACTCCGGTTTAGTTGGTGAAAGATGAACACAGGGGGTACAGCAGCTGGAATTTCAGCTGCCTAAATACCACCAACACAAATGTCAGAGCAGACGAGCGGGGACGCTCACACACTTTGTCCGCTGGAACAACACGCAGCAAATACATTCTTGAATTCACAGTTCCGAGGGGGGATTAAATGGGATTCAAAAGGGAACTCAGCGGGCAATCATTCATAGGGAAAAAGAGTGAGCGAAAACGACGATGCCTGTAACTGTAGCTGCGACGCACGATACAGTGCAACTGATGTTGCTGGCAGCGTGACTCCCGTTTGTTCCTTGATCTGATTCCTTGTGGATTTATTTTTTTTTATATATATGTAAAGGCTTTTAGATAGATGCCTTTTATTGCTCTGCGCCAATGATTCCAGCTGGAAACAGGGATGTAATAGCATGAAGCTTCTTTATCTGAAAGCCCGGAGACGGGCCTCGCTGTGGTTGGCCCCGGACACACTCTCCATGTCTCCAGCTGTGTTTCCAATTAATCCTAATGTCAGCAGTTTCCACCGTCAGTAAATCAGTCCGCTGCTTCGTGACTTTCTGTTTTGGTAAGCCGAGCTGAGAAAACCTGAGAGGAGCCAGCCACAAAGGTGCTTCTCTTATCGATATGACCGTGTGCAACCAACCCCCCCCCCCCCACCACCACCACCAACACGTCATTTACAACCAACCCCCCCCCCCCCACCACCACCACCAACACGTCATTTACCGTTGTTGAGCTTAGTCAATAAACTGGAATTTCTTTAAGCGGCCTGTTCCACGCCAAAACAACATTCATTCAAGGTAAAAACACACGCACACACACAAAAAACTCTCCATAGAAGCAAATGTGCAAAACCGTTACGCCAGTACTTCATATTAAAGATCGTGGTACCCATCCGGCAATTGAAGCTCAATTTCATGTCCCTGGCGTGCCTAAAATAACACATGTCAGCGAGAAATGAAAGTGCAGGCAACTAAGAATGTCGACACAGATTTGAAGACCACATGTCTTTTAGATATTAGCCACTTGGCACGAATCACCGGGCTTCACTCAGGGAAACACGAGACCAGAGACTGTTCTCTCTAACATGGAAATACGAACTCCGTGTTTGCATTAATAGGCCAGTGGCATGTTGGGTTCCAGTTTTCCGCCCGCGCGCACGCGCGCGCGTGTCAAGACTAGTTCCAACTTTTTGGAATCAAACTGGTGAATGGCGGCTCAGAGGAACCTCCAGTCCGACCTGCAAATCCAAGCAGTTTTCCACCACGCAAAGCCACACGAATCTCATCGCTCCTCCTACCCCGCCGTGAGGGTTTTATGACGGAGCTGGTTGAAATAGATGTCTTTGATTCCTCCGCTTCTTAAAAAAAAAAAGGAGTCGGTCGCAAGTTTGAGCCGGTGTGACGAATTGACTGCGAAGCGTGATATTGGCGTGTTTTCCGCGGAAATATTTTCCCCACACATGGGCTAATCAGGCTATGTAAACCCAACCAGCGGGTTGCAGGTGCCCCAGGAATGTTAACGAGTGCTGTTCCCCCAGCCCTGTGTATAATAGGCTTACGGCACCTCGGCCGGCGACTGGAGGCCACGCTCCCGCTGGGCCCATTCGACCACTCTCGCCGTTTGGCTGTTTCGTGTCATATTTGCTTTCCCCTTTCTCCTTAGAGTATAATTAATAGCTCAACAGAGTCATTTCTGTTTTTTTTTTTTTTCCTTCCATCATCCCCCAAACCTAAGTAGTAGAGTGTCATAAATCAGCTACTGACGGTGTCCTTTCCTCGTCAGTGAGTAAGAATCTTCCACAGTAAGGAAGGGAGACTTGTGTGGGGGTGTGTGTGCGTGTGTGTGTGTGTGTGCAGGTGCCGAGCAGATGGACCGCACCGGTCCACTGCCTGGCTCCCCATTTATTGTCACTGGCCACTGGACGAGCAGGCCTCTAAGTACTGCGGACGGATGGTGTTTGACAGGTGCACCCCTGTAATCCAAACAGTCCCACTGTCCCGACGGTGGATGTGTGTGTTTAAGCGTGGCCGGTCCGGGTCTGTCTCTGCACCCTGCGCCCCGGATTCTGGTTGTCGTTAAGACAATGCAAGTCATGGACCCGTTGCTCTCACGGTTTGATACCACCTAGAGAGAGGGAGAGAGAGAGAGAGGGGGCTCTCTCACTTTAACACGCACATATTACCGTATGATATGACAAATTTACTTATTTACCTCGAAAAAAACGGTCGCGCACAGGCACCGTCACGTATGCCTGCGACGTGTGGGCGCTGTTGGTGTCATATTATAGAGAGATGTTTATTGACATAATGGTGTGCATTTTTTGGCTACGTTGCAGTGACCTCTGTTGGTGAAATGACCACTGTCTTTTTTTTTTTTCATATTCAGGGAGCAATAGGACCTGACGGTCCAGTTGGAGAGATGGGGTTAGAGGGCAAGAAGGTAAGACGTCACAAACATTTGAATTTCGCTGCTGATATATATCTCTATTATATTATTAAAAAAAAAGGAAGCACTCAGGAAGTCACACCGTGCCAATAGAAGAGTCACGACCATAAAATATCATAAAACGCTGCATAATGCACCCCCCCCCCCCGCTTCCATTATAGATTTACCAGAAGTTTAAAAAAAAAACATTGCGTGCACCAAAAACAGAAAGCGGCACATTTTCGCGATCCACCCAAAAAAAAAAAGGCATGGAAATATACCATAAACATTTTTTTTTTTTTTTTTTACACACAGCCATCTCTCATCCTCCTCTCTCTCTCCGCAGGGTCTCGATGGTCCTCCAGGAAAAATAGGTTTCCCTGGACCGCAGGTAAAGCACTTCTGGATACTTCCGTGCTCCTCCACCGCTTCCTGTCGTATATATATCTTTTTGCGGATTAATGTTCCTCCGGAGAGGCAAAGGCATCCGCATGATTTAGAAAGGGGCCGGCATGATAGCACCAGAGGGGTGGCCCACAGTCAGAAACAACATACTCACCCCCCCCCCCCCCCCCCCCCCCCCCCCCTTTAGTTAATACCGTCTCTATCTTAATGAACTTTCGATGTTTCTCCTGTCTTACGTAACATTCTTTTTCTGGTGCTCCTGCAGGGGAAGATCGGCGAAGCGGGGGAAACCGGTGCTATAGGCTTTCCCGTGAGTCCTGTCGAGCAACACATAAAGAGATCTCAGTGCATGTGTGGGCCGATGACGACAGGCACCATGTCATGTTTTTGCATCTGACTTCACCGCACGCGTTTTGTTTTTGATTGCAAGCGAAAAACATACCATTGGAGGTACCTTGTGCAGCAAAAAAAATCCGTTCTGTATTATGAGCTATGTTCTGCCGGTTAAAAAAAAAAAAAAAGAACGAAAAGGAGTGTCCAGGAGTAAACAATAGATGATGTGTGGGTACGTATTTTGAGACTCACCGACCCTTCTGTCTCCAGGGTATCCAAGGGCCCTCTGGACCTCCGGGGGACAAGGGAATAGCAGGCGAGCCGGTACGACCCCCCATCTTCATCCTCTCCCTCTCTCTCTCTCTCCCCCGTTCTGTTTTTCTCACTAGGCGTTCAAAGTTCATTCTCACTCTCACTCGTTCTGCCAATTCATCCAACTTTTCCTTTCCGTTCTGCGTAGCCACGCTAATTTTATTGCACTCGACTTGGTAACTAACAGCCGCCCGGTCCTCTCTGCCCGGCCCTGTTGGTTCCAAAATACCAAAGCCGGGAAGTCGTTTATGAGGCATATTTTAGTGCTTGTCAGAAAATACAGTATATATTTGTCTCTATTAAACGTTTCCCCCCAGAGCAGCCAGAGAATTCTCTCATCCCTCACGCATCTGCTTTGAAGGGGCAGGAGAGTGAACTGCATGCGTGCCAGGGGGCTGCTTTTAAAAAAGAAACACCTTATTTGTTAGAATGACTTTCAGGGAAAACATATGTGATTATTGCCATAATTGATAAAGACTTTCCTTAATGATATTTGCTCTCTGGCTAACTATCTAATGGTGGCGTACTGTACTCCAGACGCTGTTTATACCCCCGATAGTATGTACAAGCATATAGATGAATGTATCTAGGTTTGCAGTGATGAAATGATCATTTTAATGAGCGATATAGAGTTGCATGGCCGAGCTCTGCGTTTCCATCTACAGTTTTGTGCATTTCTTAACAGTCGATGTATTGATGAGTTTGCTTTTAAGAAAGGCTCAGTTCAAGTAAAGCGGAAAGGGGATTATTGAATCCCCCTTATATTTATTGGTAAAATGATTGTTTTCCCTCCTTTCTGCATTGTCTCACGTCTTGGCGTTGCACAGATGCTTTCCCCCCCCGGTTTTTATCTTTCTCTAGGCTTGTTTCCAGCCGTATGAATTTGAAGACCGTTGATGAGTTTGCTTTTAAGAAAGGCTCAGTTCAAGTAAAGCGGAAAGTGGATTATTGAATCCCCCTTATATTTATTGGTAAAATGATTGTTTTCCCTCCTTTCTGCATTGTCTCACGTCTTGGCGTTGCACAGATGCTTTCCCCCCCCGGTTTTTATCTTTCTCTAGGCTTGTTTCCAGCCGTATGAATTTGAAGACCGCACATATGACTTTTGTTATGTTATTACTATTGTTTGGACTGGGTGCAAGTCAACTGGCGGAGCGACCCTTAATCATATGCACTGAGATTAAGAATTTAGAAGTATTCATGGCAGCGCTTCGTTGTTTTTTCGATGCCTAATTAGTGACACGTTACGCTCAAAGTCAAACTGTGCACAGATGGTCTACTCATTTGTCTGTCTTATCAATAAATGAGATATACTTGTTATTAATGTGAAATTACCATCCTCTTATAATTGTTCAAATATTTCCTGATATTTTGCCCCATCTAGGGACCTTCTGGACCACCAGGGACTGTGGGACTGTTAGGAGAAATGGGTCAAAAGGTGAGAGACATTGCAAACACACACACACACACACACACACACACGGTCACAGGCATATATAGTGTATGCACACCTTTTCCACACACAAGATCACTGTTCATTCTTGCACACACACAAAATATGTTGTGAAGACTAAATGAGTGACATCTGTTGTTCATCCTGTTAACAATGTCCTCGGACTAAACTTATCTGTCCAATTAAACCACAAAATCCACATAACAAAGGGGTCCTTTTTGTTTCTGTCTCCCCCCTCATGTGACAGGACGTAGTGGAACTCATCCCTGACCCAAAAAAATGTTTTATATCGCCAAAGAGCCCTGAGCCCCCAATCTTGCCAAAAAAGCATTCACTATTTTCCTCTCTCCAATGTCTACTCATTAATAAGGGTCCTCCAGGCAAGGTGGGAGAGCCAGGGCTGCCAGGCGAGCCAGGGGAGAAGGTGAGACAACAGGCACTGCGTTATATCCTGCGGATTCTTTTTTGTTTGTCTTTGCACGAGATGTAGGCCTACGTCAGAGTTGAAAATCGGTTTATGCGTTTCAGGGGGCCTTCGGACCTGCTGGTAACATCGGAGAGCAGGGACTAATAGGACAGCGGGTGCGTTTATCAGCGTTAAACTCTTAAATGTTGCGCACTCTGAACAGGTGGAGCTATTTCTCTAACTTGTGTACATACGTGTGTGTGTGTGTGTTTACAGGGAGAGCCAGGCCTAGAGGGAGAAGCTGGTCAAGCAGGTCCTGATGGAGCCAAGGTGAGAGGTTTTATTGCTGTCTTAACACCACTAACTTGCTGTGTACATCTTTAATTCTGCCTTCGTGTGTTTTTTAATAAGCTGTTCAAAAAGTTGTGTCTTATTTTGATACTCTCAGGGCGACAAGGGCGACACGGGTCAGGAGGGCGATAATGGAGAAAAGGGAGAAATTGGACTAAAGGGAAAGGAGGGCCCACTCGGTGGTCCTGGACTCAATGGCGTCAGAGTAAGTCACAATCCCGCAGAGAGACAGAAAGAAAGATTTTTCTTTTTTTTTTTTTACAATATGGCTCTTACAGGTTCTCAAACTTAACCTTAAGCTGTGTCTTATTTTTATTTTTTTTCTCTGCAGGGCCCAGAAGGGAAACCTGGAAAATTTGGGGAAAGAGGCAAACTAGGGTCAAAGGTACCAGTTTTTGATCCTGTCTAACGTCACCTTAATCCTTCCTAAATGACAAATATCCATACACAGTGGCGCAGAAATGCAGAGGGGTTCAATTGCTGTCATTTGTTCCTTGGATGTGTCCAGGGCGCCAAAGGTCACCAAGGTCACCTTGGGGAGACCGGTACAGTGGGAAAGACCGGACCGCCTGGTTTTGTTGGACCAAAGGGGTCCAGAGGAACTATTGGACACGTGGTAAAGTGGAACAGTAATGATAGACATATTTATCTATTTTGAAATCATAACTTCTTTACATAAAGTAAGTTAGAGCATCGTATAATGTGTGTGTGTGTGTGTGTGTGACTGAAGATTCAACCTTTTGCTCACTTTAGGGAGCTCCTGGTCGTATGGGAATACAGGGGGAACCTGGTCTTGCTGGTTATGAGGTGAGATTGATTTGTCGCGAGTAGGTGTCCCAGATGTGTGTGGTCAGGAAACGGCTCCAGCTCCACCCGGGACCCTCAAAGGATAAAACGCAAAATGGGTCGATGGATTTCACATCACTTCTTGCGTGTGTCTTTGCAGGGTCATCAGGGAACACAGGGCCCCATGGGGTCTCCAGGACCAAAAGGTGAAAAGGTACACCACGTTCGCCTTATGTGGAATAACTGGTCTTTTATTGTTCCCTGGGTGTGTCTGTTTCTGTGTGTCTGAGTCTGAGTCTTTCAACAGATGCCAGATACTGTACCTTTATAAAATTAGAATTGGACACAAAATTCAAACTTCTCTTTCTGGGCAGCTTGTTATCGTCAACCTTGTGTTGCTTGATTTTAGACCTCATTCAGTAAATAGATCGTGGATTTTACGTTACAAAAATTGCAGTGGCAACTGATTTTTCACACACTGCCATACGTTTTTGATAAAAAAAAACAAAAAAAAAAACATACACAAATGAACCTTCCGACGTATGCAACGTTTTAGGCGATGTCTCATAAGCAACTGTGTACTGATATTTAAGGGATGTGTTTTTTTTCTATTAAACATTCAAATTTTCCACTGTTTTGATATTCATCCGTAGGGTGAGCAGGGCGATGATGGAAAGGTAGAAGGACCCCCGGGTCCTCCAGGTGACATCGTAAGTCACGCCTGACTTGCTTTAATCCATTTTAGACCTCATACAGTAAATAGATCGTGGATTTTACGTTACAAAAATTGCAGTGGCAACTGATTTTTCACACACTGCCATACGTTTTTGATAAAAAAAAACAAAAAAAAAAACATACACAAATGAACCTTCCGACGTATGCAACGTTTTAGGCGATGTCTCATAAGCAACAGTGTACTGACATTTAAGGGATGTGTTTTTTTTCTATTAAACATTCAAATTTTCCACTGTTTTGATATTCATCCGTAGGGTGAGCAGGGCGATGATGGAAAGGTAGAAGGACCCCCGGGTCCTCCAGGTGACATCGTAAGTCACGCCTGACTTGCTTTAATCCTTGCTTCCACAGTTTTTTCCCCCCTAGTATATGGTTGCAGAGATTAAACCCTTCGCTGTTTATGCGTATGCTTCCCGTTTCATCAGGGTCCCCCGGGTGACAGAGGAGAGAGAGGGGAATCTGGAGATACCGGTTACAAAGTAAGTCCCGTCACTCCAGTTGATTTTATAATTGAGTTCACCGAAGTCAATATTTTCACCTTACTCCTCCTCAGGGTCAAATTGGTGTGGATGGAGAGAGAGGCCGCCCTGGAGCTCCTGGACTACCTGTGAGTGTCTAGAGATGTGCTTTCTACCCACGGCTCTCAGTTCTGTTTGTCCTGATTGTATCTCGTTCACGTTAACATGAACTTTAGGGACATGCTGGACCTCGTGGACAACAAGGACACAAAGGGGCCAAAGGAGATCAAGTGAGTTCATCGAAACAAACGTATTTTAGTGTATTTGATTCAATATTAAGACCTATTTATCCTTACCTTCAGTCCGAACTCTCAGCTGTCCTTTTCCTCCAATTTTCCTTTTAGAGGTCGAAGTGATTACTGTTAGAAAATCAGTTTAACCTTTTCACATATATTCTCTCCATTAAGGGCCAGAAAGGCAAAAAGGGTCTGACGGGACAAAAAGGAAACAGAGGAACAGAGGTAGGTCAGCCATTTTGACGACTGCTTTGGCCACTATTAGTATTTCATTGCAAAAGGCAAATGTGATTTTGCTCTTTAAAATGTCTGTATCCATGAATAGGAAATGATTCCGAGACAGATGATCCACTTACACGATATCAGTACAATTGTGGATTTCTGAGAAGGTCTCCCTTTACCTTCCAGGGTGGAGGTGGCCCTGTCGGTCCCAGGGGGGTGGTGGGTCGAGAGGGGCTGGAGGGTGTGCCCGGTTCGGATGGGGTCCCAGGGAAGGATGGCAGTAAAGGCACGCCGGTGAGACAAACTGGGAATCTTAATTGTCTCACGTTTTGGTCGTCCATAACAGTATCTTTTTTTCTATTCGAATAACCTCTCAGCCCTGTCGTTGGTTCTTCAAGGATCAAATCTTCCTCATATAATCAACATGCTTGTAGATGGTGTGGGATGTTCACATTGTTTGCTCCATTTGGATCTAGGGAGAGCACGGTGACGATGGGGAGTTTGGTCTCCACGGCAAAGCTGGCTCACGTGGTAAAACCGGTGTTACGGGACTTCCAGGAGAACAGGGGGCCTTTGGACCAAAGGTAAAGGAGGATTATAGATTGCTATAAAAAAAGTGAAAACAAGTGTAAGGTTGGACATGATTTCCTTTCATGCACAGGATATATTGGCACGAGTGCTTTGATCATCAGAAATATTCGCTTCAGAGCCCGCCACCACACCTCGGCCATTTGTTATTTATTCCACCTATCGATCGATGCATTCTTTCTATCTATTCAGGGTCAGCAAGGTCTTCGAGGCCAGGGCGGACCTCCAGGGAAAAGGGGCTTTCGAGGTGGAATGGGTCTACCGGGAGCACAGGGAGACCAAGGACCGAAAGGACAACACGTGAGCACCCTTGTATACTTTGACATAGAACGACACCAATTTACCAATATGACCTTGAAAGCAAAAAAAAAAAGTGTGACATGATGTTAGTTTCTTTTTGAAAAGGATGTGTTTTTGATTCTTGACTGAATTCTCTTCCAGGGGGACACGGGGGAACCCGGTTTTCCAGGAATTCTGGGCGTTTTCGGACCGAGGGTATGTTCGGCAACAAACAGCGGCGCACCGTCTCAGTCTGTGTGCAGCTCACCTTGAATAAGTAGAAATCAGCCCATTCACTTGGGTCACGCTAACTTAAATGTGGTTTGCGTCCCGCATAAACGCAATGGTAATGGCGGGCAAAAGAAACCCCCCCAAAAAAACCCATCTAGCTGTCAGAAGTACATGGGCCACCGGTACAACACGTTCGTGTCCCGAAGAATACACAAACGCGAAAAAAAAAAAAAAAATAGTCATTCAACTTGTAAAAAGCCACTTCTCCCTCTGTTATTAAACCTAGGGTGTCTTTGAAAAAAAAAAAATACTTTCTCTCTTAAGCGGGGATCCTCAACACATGTGTCTTTTTTGGAGACTCCGATGTAGTAATGTTTTAACACCTGTCCCTAGCTGGGCCGAGCCTGTCGGGGCCCCATTCATCACGTATATTTCGGTGTGTCGTTTGACTGCTTGATTTTTACACAAACACATGTCCCGCGCGACACATACATGGCTGCGCGACAGCCTCGGTGAAATCACCTTAGGCCTCTTCCAAAATTGCCGACTGCTCTCCCCCAGCGTGACGTCTGCACTTTGAAGCCAAGCCCACAAACGTTCTTCCCACTCCGTGCCAAGGATCTGTTCCTCGCGATCCCTCCTGGGACGCTCCCAAAGTCAGCAGTATGAAGAATAGCAGTGTGTATTTACGTACACGTGGCAGCGTGCGGCGCGAGCGCGTCGGGCCTGAATCGGCCCCTTTGTCGTGGGGCCATGAAGCTCTATTGTGTCCCACTGAAATCGCTGCGGAGAGCCCAGCCAAATGTTGCTCGGGGAGAGCTGGAATTGCGCTTCCCTCGGCATGGGAGCGGTTAGTGTCGTCAGATGTTCCGCGAGGAGCTCTCGCCGTAGTGGGAGATTGGAGATTTTTTTTTCGAAATTCGCCAAAACTGGACACCCGCGCTGTGATGGGTTTCAAACAGGTGCGCGACGTTTGCCATAAAGGCGGTGTGTTCATGTTTATCACGGCTGTTTTCAGGGGCCCCCGGGAGACTTTGGGCCAAAGGGCGCACGGGGACCAAAGGGGCCACAGGGCGCCATGGTAAGTGGATTCGAGATCAGATTAACACGGATGTAGCGCATGGAGTCTCCAATTTCGTGTTTATTCTCCGTTTCTCCTCAACAGGGCCGAGGAGGAGTAGTTGGCCCCATGGGAATCACCGGCCCCAGTGGGAGTGCAGTACGTATCGTAGGGACCAATGTATTCGCCGTCCACGTTCCTCGCTGCTGCTGTTCTCCGGCTCATTTTTGACCGTGTTTTTTTTTTGTTTTTTTACAGGGTCCGAGAGGAGAGAAGGGGAACCGCGGAGAGACTGTGAGTGCTCTTGTCCCGTCCTGTGCTTTGAACTTTTGCGTACATTGTCTGCTCTTTCAAAGAAAGATTCGATGACCCTGTACCCACGCTGAAAATATGTTTTTTCCTCTTTCTGCAGGGCTTCCAAGGGCCGACGGTGGGTTGGCTTTGTTTTGTTTTTTTTTCCCATCGTTAACGTGTCATTTGTCTTAAAGCGGAGACACCTGATGGATAACATCAGCTCACACAGCCTTTATGTCTATTCTTCCTCTTTAGGGGTCCCCTGGTCCTCGCGGACCTCCTGGGCTTCCGGTAAGTTTCGCCTCTTCGCGGTTCTTAATAAAATATCAACCGCACACGGGGTTAACTTTGAGTAGCGTGATACATTCTGTGACATAACCTTTTTTCTGCTTTTTCTTCAGGGTCCCCCGAGTATCCCTCCATCATTCGTAAGACATGTTATATTTTGCTCATGACATTCAATTAGTAGTAGAAGTAGCAGTAGTAGTAAAGAAATACCTCATATTTACCGTCATGTTTTAAGATCCAACGGAGTAAATAGACCTAATGGAAGAGTTTGTCATTTTGCTGCAGATGGATGACGGCCTCGTGTTTTTGGATTCACACAACTCACTCAGGACTGAGGTTGGTGGAGAGTGACGGTCGACGCTCGGCCGCACTGTTCTGGCCTCGCGACCCGTGGAACTAACGCGTGATTGTTTTTGTCCGCCTCGCCAGAATAAGCCAGTGATGGACCTGCCAATGTTGGACCAGGGCACAGAGATCTTCAAGACCCTCCACTACCTCAGCAACCTGATCCAGAGCCTGAAGAACCCGCTGGGCACTCGGGACAACCCCGCCCGCATCTGCAGGGACCTGCACAGCTGTGAAGAGAAGCTAAATGATGGTAAACGTCTGTGATGGCGGTGTCGTCGGCGAGGCGGAGGGGTGATTTGACGCCAAATTGGCAAAGAGTCCCAAATGTGTTTTTGCGATTTCTCAGGCACTTACTGGATTGACCCCAACCTGGGCTGTTCGTCGGATACAATGGAGGTTTCCTGCAACTTTACCGGAGGCGGACAGACTTGCCTGAAACCAATCACAGTATCAAAGGTATTTAAGACACCGATGACATGAACAAGAGTGTCAAATTTAGAGAATGGCGAGTTTTTTTTCCACAAGCACCCGACCAATGCGTTGACCCGAGCCTTCCCTGTCCGTTTGAGCAGCCAACAATCAGCGTCGGTCGCGTCCAGATGAACTTCCTGCAGTTGCTGAGTTCAGAGGCCGTGCAGCACATCGTCATCCACTGCCTGAATGTGTCGGTCTGGAGCACAGCGGAGAGTCCGCCAGCGGCCCAGGGCTCCGTGAGGTTCAAGGCTTGGAGCGGGGAGGTCTTCGAGGTGGGAGGGGAGCTCGAGCCAGAGGTCATAGAAGACTCCTGCTCGGTATGAAAAATATTCTGTCCTCCACTTTGATGCCTTTTGGTTTGTATGGTTATTTTTTTGATTGAACTGAAAAATTGTATCAAATAGTACATACAGAAAAAAAAGAACATAACATAAGCATTTACTTTGTTGATGTTCGAAAATGAGTTTGAATATTATTATTATATTATTATTGACATTCATTTACAATGTAAAACTATCATATTTTGTTTTGGGTCGTAAATGTCTTATCTCTTTGGGTTTCAGATCAAAGATGGTCGCTGGCATCAGGCCCATTTTGTGTTTCACTCCCTGGACCCCACCCTTCTCCCCGTGGTCGACATCTACAACCTCCCAGACTCGACTCCCGGCTCACGATACCACCTGGAAGTAGGTCCTGTGTGCTTCCTGTGAGGGCGGCGGCGTCGGTCCTCGGAGCCTGGGGAAACACACCATCACCCCTGGATGACATCTTCGTGCTGACGTGGAGTTTCGTGGGCAGTCTCTTTCCTTCCACGGCCGAACTCTGCCTGAGCGCGATCAAGCCCCCCCCCCCTCTCTCTCTCTACCAAAACAGATCCTGCTTCACTCTGCCATGTTCCCACTGGAATGCAGACACAGAGGGAGGATGCATGGAGAGCAGGGGGGGGGGGGGTCGGTTATGAAGAAAGATCTTAGGAGGACCAGGGGAGTTCTTGCACTAATGGCTTCTCAATATGGCAATAGCTTCGTCAAGCTCTTCATGAAGGATCTCCACGTGTACACCCGCTTGGAGTAAAATAAGGCTCGATGCCACACAATCTCTCTGGAACATTGCTGAGTGGAGGGGAGACCAAGGCCAAGTCAATCAGTGGACATTGTCGTAACTTATTTTTGTACCTGCATACAGTGTGTACTTTTTTCTTCTTTTTTTGGAAATACCAGGAATTCAATTCTGTCAGAAGATGAGACTTAAAGTAATCGGGATCAGTTAAATGTACATATATAAGTATACTTATTCACTTTTATACATGTATATCTAATGTAAAGAAATAATCTTCAAGTGCAATAGAAAATGGGAAGATGATCTGATATTTGAAACTAATATGAAAGGATTTTTCAGGGGTGCCTCCAAATGGGAGCTTTCAGATTCCTCCCCAAAGTGGGGAAAAACCCGCGACACCCAGTCATCTCTCAGTAAATTACATCTGAAGCCACAAACTAATGCACGCCAGCCGTCCGCACGGAGAGAGAGTTAGTGCATCAAATACTCATTGCTATACTTATTAGTCATTTGAACCAGATGCCACTGATGATCGGGGAGAATATACGTGGTCGTGGAGATGAGAGGTCGCAAGGCAACGTTTTATCCATTCCTCTGCAACTGTGGAGTGTCAAATCGGGCTTACAATGTCCAAATAAAGAATAGCAGGGTAGATGTTATTCATTACTAGGCATTAGATGGGACAAGGATTGTCTCAGGAGACTAGACAGACTACGGATACAGGCAATCCTTAGAGAACTGAGCCACAGGAGAGAGGCGAGTGAGTTAGGGAAACAAAATAAACCCCCCTCTTTTTTAATCCCACCTTCACTCGAATGCATGGTGCTAAGTAAATTACCTAAGGTGCTAATCATAGTGCTGTAATTACACCACTTAACTAAAATATTCTGATGTTTTTGTGCATGCTTGCTTAGATTGATAAAGAAAAAAAACAAAAAAGTCCATATATTGCCATAGCTTCCATTATGCACTATAATGGTAATATCCTATCGAAAAACTGCAACGTCAGAGTCAGCCATCAAAACAGCTTTTTTTAAGGTTGCCATTTAAGGAAATTCTTATTCGAAGGGAAACATTTTCGAAATAACTTTAAAAACAGAGCAAAAAAAAAAAAGAAAAGATTCTCCTTTTGTATTCAACATAAATCACAGGGTTTGAAGTATTTTTTTAAGAATAAAGTTCTTTTTCTCTGTATAAAGCCCCCCCACAGCTGTATGTAATATTTTTTAGAAACCCAACTAGTGGAGAGGAGAGTTATAATTAAACCTTTCTTTGTTGTAGCTGGACACAAATGTGTATAATTGTGCAAACCTTGCTGTATACAGTGGATCCCCTCTTGCTAATTTAATGTTATTTAATGTTGTTAACGTGGTTGCCAACTGAGCAAATTTCTGTTGGTTAAAGCAATACTACTCTTTATGACATCTTTATATATCAGTTTGCCCAACTGGTCTTGGAGTTTATAGATTTTTTTTATGTGTAAATTTGGGGCTCCAGAGAACAAATTTATTGCAATGTTAATTATCTTTTATTTTTTTATTTTTTTGTCGTATTGCTTTATGTTGTATTTCCTTTATGATAATCAACCATGTACTGTACCAGGACTCTCTATGCTATAACTTGTGTTTTAAGGAATTATGACAATATGTGAAAATTGTTACTTTTTGTTATTCTGTTGTAGCCATTAAACGGAGATAAGAATACCTCACACTTTTACACATCACATGGAAGAAAGATTTGCTATTACCTTTATAGTTAAAGAAATCTCTGGAAATATCAGCCAAATACAGTTAGCCATCAACAAAATCATTTCTCGTTCCTACATCATTCTCTTTATTCATTGCTCATTGTCCATTTGTTCAATAAATACTTACAATTTGTGTGTGGATGATTACTTTTCGGCTCTACGGGTGACTCGGATACTTTCATATTAAACACATTGGCTAAAATACCTAATGTATAATATAGTTTTTGAGCAATGGTTATCACTTTTGATATCTGCAAATGCAAATGTACACAACCTATTACCATGTTATTTACTAGCCTTGCAACTTTCTAAAGGTTGAGTTCTTGACCTTCAACCAACCTTTTTTTTATATACCAAACACAGATTTGTGATAAAAGTTTTGTAACTATAATATATGTTACATTTTATATACAATTATATGTTTTAATGTTGCTGGATTGTGAGCTTGCACACAAGTTAAACTATTGCTACAATTTGACAGATCAACACCTGATTGATAGCAGACACAACAGAGCCATATACTTCCATGACCAAGCTCAGAGCTCATGTTCCATCATATTTCATATTTAATAACCAGAGGAATTACAAGGCTTGCATGGATTGAGGGGTTGTAATGAGCACGTGGCCAGATAAATGATTTGGGGTCCTGAGACCAAATGTTGCTTTTGGGGCCCCTTTTGACCCCGCAGCATGTATGTCACCCCCATATTTACATAAACACGGCTTTATTAGCGGCATCCCCGCTAATGTATAGGACCCTAAACTGACATAACTTCTCATTTGAAGCGTCACACTACTTTAAGGCTTCGAAAACAAATACTGCCTGTTGAAATGAGCAATTACACCACACGGCGTCGCTGTTGTTCTGTGTAATAATCTCATGTTTCTGGCCTTTGCCCAACGGTGATAAATGGGCGTTAAATGTTTCAGCCTGAAGTCATTTATTGTGGACAGTATCCTTACCAAATATTATAATTAGGCCACTCACTGGAGCAAGCTTCAATTATGCCGGACCACAATGCAAGACGCCCAACGTGCAGCTAACCACACACACACAAATTATACTGAAGATAACATCTTGATGATAGACACTTCAGCTGCCTTAATCTCAGCCCTTCCACCTAAGACACTCTCCTACTGCCTATATGTGCAACACTGGTTGCAACACATATGTGATTGTCGAAAACTGCACATGTCAGGATGACAGACAAATCAAAAATATGTTGTCAGATGGGCCACATGGCATTTAACCTGAGAGGGAACTCTTCTACAAATAGAGGACTTGTTTCTAATCCTTTATGAACCTGCCCCGTGTGTTTGTTTTGGCCAATCGCCGTGTCCCGGTGTCCATAATGCGTTATGGTGCATTATTAACGGCTGGAAAATCAATAATCCCTGTGCAGTAATCTGTGATTGTACATTTAAGTATTATTTTTAACAAACAAAAACATTGGGTTTTACCTAGTGATGGTTCAGAGACTCAACTGTTTTTAAATTCAGATCGTTATTTTTATATATTTGTGCAAACGCCTCCATAGCTTAACCTAACTCGTGAGTTGACATATGTCCTACAGCGTGTGAAGGCAGCGCTGGTTTCCAACGTGCACACTGGTGACGTTTACTACTCATGATGGCGGCAGCCTGCGCTGTTTTGAATCCCGCCCCGCTGTTCGAACTTTGCGCCGCGTCTTCTCGCTGAAATGTCACATTGTCGCGGCGATAACACAGACTAAGTGAAGCCGGTGTCATGGATTCCGTCGTGGGGGACGACGTGACGCTCCCCGTGGACATCAACGGCAGGTAAAACGACACCCAGCGAGCTAGCGTTAGCATGCAAGCGCCCTACGTTAACGGGCTAACACGGCTCCCCGTAAACAGTGAGTGTTTACGGGCCCCGGCTATCAACTGGAACGACAGCCAAACATTGGAGCTGTGCCTCTAAATTGATATATCTCTTTGTTGAATCAAATTAAAACTCGAACCGAACCGCCAGTAGCTATCCACACGTAGTTGTTTGTTGCTTTGTTTTGGTAGAATACCTGTTAATACAATCGTTTTCTTTAGTTTATTTTCTTGGTGGTACGCGAAGTCATCTGACATTATAGTTCCCATCAAACATTAGGTTTTCACAGCTAACTGTTGTAGTGCTTTCGATATTTCTTAGGGAGAAACCAATAGAAACGCTAGTAACCCGAGCTAACTTATAATCACGACGTTAGTAGTGTTCCTCTTTAAGAGTATGGTGTGTTTGCAGTGAAATATATGACTGAATGCATCGAAAATAATGTTCCTGCCAATCCTCAACGCGTAGTTTTACAATTGGAATGTTTTCTTGTTTCTCTTTCGTGAGCAGGGAAAATCCCTGAAACTTGATAATGTTGTGGTCCACGGTTCATTTAATACAACAACGGAGATCAGGTTAAAAGACTTGGCCACTAAAAGCATAGTGACATGACCTCAACTCCACTTTGTATATATACAGTGATTGTGTGTGTGTGTGTGTGTGTGTGTGTGTGTGTGTGTGTGTGTGTGAAGGCTGTCATGCGCAGATGAGCGCGTGTTATTGCCGTTATGATGCAGATACCGCTCATTGGACGTTGCCGTGATATTTCCACTTGTTGAGCTGTCATCCAGAGAGTGAAACATAGCGGAAGTGATCCGAGTCGGTGCCTCGGCGCTGTACGGGGCTTTGGGGGTCGACGCCTCCGTGCACTCTCTGCACAAAAACGTGCAGTGAACTTGGCTCATTTGTTTTTTTCGTGTCATCTTCTGCCTGCTCTCCACGACACGAGGGAAGGGGAGTGATTGGGGTAGGTGAACCGTGCAGCGTTTGCTCCGCTCCGCAGTGATGTTGCTGGATTAGAGTTTGCTGACTTTAGGCTGTCCGTAGGTCCCACCGTAGAACCCCTTTGGCTAGCCTCCCGTCAAAATGCCCTAGTCCAGCTGTGTGCTGTGTTTAAGCGGCCGTCCAGGTGGTGAGCGTGCTTCAGTAATCCAAGATGTCAGCTGATATGTGTGGTGTAAATTACTTATTTGGTCATTCTGAAACCTGATGCACGGCACTCTTACGGTTTCCAAAATATGACAGCGTTGTGTGTACTTTGTGTACGCTTGAATTCACTACTGTAGGCAAAGTTGTCGTGAGGTGCTCCTGCGTTCGCCCCGAGCAGCGGAGCAAAGTGTCAAAAAAGAGGAAGTCACTGTTTGTTTGTGACCTTGTTTCCACCCGGGTGCTGGAGGTGTCGGTGCCCCTGCAGCAAAGACTGGATAAATAACGCGGACGTAGTTGTACGTTTTTGGCCTTCCCATGTTTTATGAGATTATTTCATTTTTGAGGAAGTCGCAGTCCATGTTTATGTTCAGTGATTTTTTTTTTTTACCCTCATCAAGCCTTTTAGTTAGAGGACTTCCTCTCCATTAACACAGGAAGGAGTTGCTTGGCATGTGAAACCTCGGTGATGCAATAATTGTCAACACATTTTCGGCGACCTTTCGTGTTTTGTGGAATATTATTGTTGCGCTTGCCCCTCATTATTGTCCTATTCCCATTGAAGCACAAAGGAATATTGGCTCACTTTTACATTTTAGAGTCTTTTTTTGTGTGGATTAACTCGCGCCATAAAGCCTGATAACAAGTCCACAGGTGTGAGGATTTTCAATTTCCATTGCATCCCGTTTTTCTTCTATGCGACATGTTTCTTCATGTTGGTAAACTTTCTAGTGTGCTGAGCGTTGAAGCAAAACAGAGAGAGTGAAAAGCTGTGTCACTATGGTTTACTTTTGCAGTCTGACGCCGTGGGGGCTATAAATATAGCGTACATCTGTCAGGGATATTCCAAGAGACACGAAATGGTCAGAAAAGAACCAAAAACTCCACCAAAATGATAAATAGTCATATCTATTTGGCAAGTCACAAAATCTCAGTACCAAATAGTAATGTTGTTGGGGGGGGGGAAAGGTAGTACAACACTTTTTTAGTTACAAAGATGCCAATTGAACAAACATCATCCAATATTATTTCATTGTTTTAGCAGTAATAATACTTTACATATTATATACACCACAAACATTGATATGTAGACAAATAAGACAAAAATAAACATGAAACTGTTGTTCTCCCCTGAGAAATACGAGAGAATCAGCAGGGCTGCGGTGCTTCCACTGCCGCGGGAGGTATGGGAGGAAGTTGTTCAATAGAGGACATCTTATATATAGACACAAATGTCAGGGTTGAGGAACATGAGCTTGAACCCAAATAGTTAAGGCTTTTGTTTGTGCACTTAAATCTGATTTTGTGGAAGCAATGTGCTTTTATTATGATTATTTATATTGTTGTTGTGGCATTGCTGTCCTTCTTCCTTTTTAGTGTGATTGTGTGTTGCTGATGTTTGGTGCGTTGTACCGTGTCTTTGAGTGACACCACTGTCCCATCACTGTGCGATTGCCTAGCGTATCCGCACCACAGTGGTCCATTTGTGTCCCAATGAAAGCCTTGTGCGTCCTCTGGTTTGTCTGTTTTTCTCTCGTCTGTCTGCACATGAGAGCGAGGCTGCCACTGGCACATGGGCTCACACAAACGCACGCACGCACGCACACACACACACTCACACAGAAATGAGGCTCTGCCAGAGTGGATGTAAATGAAGCAGAGAGTCATTCTTAAGCTATTTATGGCAGCGTCCTTGGGGCTCAGTGAACTGGCCAGCGTGAGTAATACATAAAGGCCTTGCATTGGTGTCTTTCAATAACCATAAAAATCCGCGTCTGCGTGTTGTGCAGCTGGGATGAGGAACAGGGCTCGCTTTGGCTTCGCACTAGGTTTTGGTTTCTTGGATAAAACTGTGTATTTTGACATTGATCGTGCCCGAAATGCGACAGTGATCTCTCTTCTAAATATTGATGTCTTGGCTGCATCGCTAACAAAAATGACTTTGTGCCCAGCTGCAGACTGACGGACTCCATAGATGCCGGAGAATTTTCCATCGACAGCATGACAGGTACAGTCAAATGTTCTCTGGTTCTCTCTTTGTTGGTTGTGGTTGCTCAGGTGTGCCTCTCCCCAGTGTATTAATTAATGCTGCGGTTAAATTGTCCCTGTTAAACCCCCACAGTTGTGTCTCCGAAGCCATGATGAGGGATCGGCTGAGCGATCTTAATTGGCTAATCCCATTTCCAAGTCACTGTCATCCTCTTGCTGTGTACCAACAATGTACTTGGGGCTACACAATAGACCACAGCCAGTAAACAACACATTTATAGATGCAAATCCAGTTGTGAGAGTCAAGCATAGAGACGCAGAAGAAAATGTTGGCTACATCAGCTGCCCGGATTGGATCTCTCAACAACAAACAAACAAAAACAAAAGAAAAACGATTACGTTTTTACATTGGAGTGAAACATTGGCACATATCTCCATAACTGGAACAAAAATGTGACGGGCAGCTGATACTGCAAGTGTGAGGTGCTTGGGAGTTTTTTTTCACTGAGGTCATCACGCTAGGAATCAGGAGTCAGTGTTGTGAAATACGCTGTTGACGAGTGTTGCGTGATCAGCTGTGGGCTGCTTTCCGCTTGTGTTACCAGGATGGCTCTCCACAATCTTACTCACTCCTGATGCCTCTGCTTTAAAAAAAAAACAAAAAAACGTGACTATATTTCTGGATGTCTTTATCTCTCTAAGATAAAAAGATTGAAGAAAACAGATCGTATGTTTTTTTAAAATTATTATTATTTCTTGTATTCAGAGTAGATGCATTGAACAGGAGACGTGTGGCAAGTTTGTAAAAATGCAACACTTTTTGTCGTTTTACAGCTCCATCCTTCCCTGACAAGATGTCGCCTATCAAAGCTCTCACCATGAAGGACTACGAGAACGTGAGTGTTTTGTGTTACGCTTTCTAAATGTAAATCTAAAACAAAAGAAGCTCAATGAAAGTTGTCGTGACGCATACAGTGTATGAATGTGAACGTACTTAGCCCTGAACACTACGCAGTCAACTTAACCCCACCACCACCACCACCACAAAACTCGGTATGAATGATTTATTTAACCGTGGTCCTCAGTCAGACTAAAACCAAACTGTGGTGACCATTTATGGAGAGCAAGAGTAAGAGTGGTTGTAGGAGGCGGACTGAGGTGCGCTGAAGCCTGTATTTCAGCATCTGAGTGGAATGCATCCTCAGATTTTTGGCTTGTGCCGCTTGCGTGATTGGAGCTCTACGGAGGGGTCTAGACCGTTACCTCCTCCCCGTGACAGTCCGCCCCAACCCCCATTACCAGATGTAGGCTGTTCTGAGCCCGAAGCACAATGATGCACAGTCTGCTTCCCCACACTTGCGCTCTCGGGCCCTCATACAAGCGTGAAGGCCCCCCCCCCTTTCGTTTTTTAACAGTAACCATACACATGCTCCTTTTCCGATGTGTAAACACGTCGCCCTGCTTTCCCCCCGCTGCAGATAAAATGCTTTGCTTAACCACGGCCGCCCTGTCTTCTTATCGTTTGATATCTGTGAAGGAGAGTCGAATTGAACTTTGGACGAAATGCACGCTACAACATTCGAATGCATCGTTTCAAATAAAAATAGGATTTCTTTCCTTATTTCCTCTGGATATTCAAACGTGATTGTCACATTCATCCGCAGCAAATCACGGCTTTCAAGAAAGAGAACTTTAACCTGAAGCTGCGCATTTACTTCATGGAGGAGCGAATGCAACAGAAATGTGACGACTCCACTGAGGACATATTCAAAACGGTATTGCTCCAATTGCAAAAACTGCCAAAATCCCCTTTATTTATTTATTTATTTATTTATTTTTATTATATGAATGGATATTTATCGCCTTATACATATTGCTAAGGGGTTTGGGTTCTCTTGTGTCCTGTTTATAGGAATTCATAATTTTGCCAACAAATTCTTGAATTTCTTTTTATCATATAACCAATATTGGCTTAATCTCCACGTAGCACAAATGGTATCATCACTGTTGGAGCCCTGTATCTTATATACCTATGTATGTATATATATATTTTTTTACTTAATAATAAGCTCCAGATTATCACAAATCTACCTGCTGGATCCTGTATGGATTTATGGAGCCTTTTAGATAGATTTGTAAAACAATCAATTTCCTTGTTTATGCCAATGATCTCAATGGTGTCCTTTGTAGAACATTGAGCTGAAGGTGGAGTTGGAGTCTATGAAGAGGGAGCTGGCCGAGAAACAGGAGCTGCTCGTGTCTGCGTCGTAAGTATTTCATCCCTGCACATTTCTACGATGTCCTTTTACTGGGCATGGGATCCCAGTGGGGAAAATTGTGCATGTGCGCTTGCCTTATTTCACTTTGAACGTTTGTAGGAAAGCACTGGAGAGCTTGGCGGGTCGAGAATCGGGAGAACCCCAGCGGGTGAGGGAGCGAGCTCAGAGAGAGACGAGTGCTCTTCGAGATGCATTCAACAAGAGGATAGCGGATTTAGAACAGGTGAGCCAAAAAAATTATTTCGTCCCGTTAAGCACCACCGTTGATGTTGTGGGTTGGTATTAGTATGTTTCATAGTGGATGTACAGTATTTTTGGCATACTCCTTTTGTTTGATCCCGATAATCACGTCTTTATATGGTTTGAATGGTCTTTTTTTTCCCCAACAATATTATATTTGTCCAAATTCTTCAGTTTAGAATCCAGCGGGCAGAACGGTGTAAAGTTAGCCGCGGCGGGAACCATTGTTATCGAGCCGCACTGATGAAAACGACTTTAGTGGTTGTTGTCCGAACTCGATGCTTTTGTCTCATGGCAGTCACTGCGAACTGCCGAGGAAGAGGTCGAGAAGATGGCAGCCATTGCGGAGCAGGAAAAGCGTCGGAACATCGAGGTGGAAAAGCAGCTCCAAGCCCTGTGTCCACAGAGCACCTTCCCCCCTGTCCCAGTCCCCGGCACAGCCCACGACCTGCAGCTGGCCCTGCAGGAGAAAGACGAGTAAGCGCTGAAGACGTAATTACAGACACCTTTGTTGGTTTATACTCCTTAGATGATGAATAAAATGTGTCGTTTTTTTTCTTTCCTGTTCCGCTTGCAACAGTATTATTAGGCAGCTTGAGACCGCTTTAAAGGGCCAAGAAGCTTGGGTTCTTCAGAAGAAAAGTGCAGACCGACAGACGGATGCACCTGCAGCTGACGGCGCTCAACAGTTGTCCGATCTCATCGCCAAGAAAGATCAGGAATTGGAGGCAAGACTTTTATCAAGATGAAATATTAGTTTGATTTCGAATGTATTACACATATTCCGCATTGTTTGAAACACGATTGAGCATGTAGGTGACCCTTTGACCGTCTCTCTTCCAGGCACTGAGGGAGGAGCTACATCGCGTGAAGGACAAAAGGCAACCTGACCACCATCAGGTTAGTGCCGTTTGGGTATTTCTTCTCCAAACCTGCGTTTGCTGTGCCAGGAAACTGCAAATGCATAGTGACACTGAACCGCCGGCTGACCGCTAAGTCTTATCCCACTGGGAGAGTTGTCTATTTCGATCACTACCATTCTCGCTTCGAACCAAAAGCTCATTTATTCAAATGTGCGCCCTGTCAAACGCACATTTGCAGACCAACTTAAGAACATGGGTTGTGCCGTTTGCTTTGCCGGAGCCGAAGCTGTCGGTTGCTGTCAACCCTTAGGAAATGTTTTTTTTTTTTTTTTTAACATTTGCTTCACAAATGATAACTCACAAAAATATTAGTCATGGGGGAGCAAGCAGTCTGAATAGTTCTTTTTGATTTATGTTTTTAAGAGTAATCTATTCAGTATCCAGTAATCCTTTAAACACTGGCCTAGTAAACCTGCAGTGGAGGACTTTTTTTTTTTTTAATGAATCTTCAATCTGTCTTCGTGGTCTTAACGAGTAGCTAGGTCGTTTTTAGATTCTGCGGCTCCATTTGGGTTGGAATACTGCGACACGCACATCCTGAACATTAAATGTGAAGTCTCGATTGGCTGATTGGATGGATGGGTTTAGGTTTCCACAATGCATATTTAGAATATTCGAAATTGGGTGTGAAAACGATGGGCATGTTTGTCATCGAAGCATCCGGCAGCCTATTGGTGTGTAGAACGCTGCAAGGTGGTACCCATGCTTCTTCATTAGGCTTCGGCCCCTGGACTTAGGTCACGGTGTTAAAACTGGATTACCACGCTGTCTGGAGACGGTTCCTCTGAGAGTTATTTATGGCCGGCCGTCCGCACAGCAGAAAGCACAATGGTGCAACCTCAGTGCGTTTGTCAGAACCGAGGAAAAGTTAAGCATGGGCTGCAAGTATGGCTTACGATTTAGATCGCAGGGTGTCCACCAATACATCTGCGTTCTACCAATACGTCTTGCACCGTCCAATTGGCCTATCTGTGACACCGGACTCCCGGAAAATGTGACTTCAACGGTTGCGGCGGAACACCTGCTCTAATCTTAAAGTGGATCTTTGGGCGCACTGCCATCCGGGATGGTCACTTTACGGACTGAGCGCCTCGTGCCAGAGAGATGCCTGTATGGAGCCGACCTGTCCGAGGCCGAAGGCATTGGGGAGCAGGTTTCTCTGGAGATGGTCTGGCCCTGACCGTCGCACAGATCGCTGCGGCAGTCCTGGAGGATTTGATGTGATTGAATGTGTGTGTGGGAGAGTGGAATAGAGGCGGGAGCAGGGATTATTTAGGGCTTAGGGCTTATAGTGCTCTGCGCTCCGTGCCTCTCTCTCTCTCTCACTCACAGATGCAGCGAGAGAAAATGATAGACGTCTCCTCCGTGGCTGGCGGGCTGACGGTCATTGGGTCACCCGACAGCTTGATTCCCAGTGAGGGGTTTTAACGCGCTTTGAGTCGGTGGAGTCTGAAGGACACGCGCTGCCATGAGGGACCCGTGTCGTCTATGCGGTGTCCGCCTCGCGGGCAGCCAGTGCCGCTGGATCTTCAGCTCGTCCGCGCACAGGAAGCTACAGGTCATCCTGTCCCACGTGCTGGGCTGGGAGTTGACCCGGGACGGTCGCGGCGAGTTCCTCTGCGGCAAATGTGTCTTCCAGCTGGAGAAGGTGGTGCGGTGCGACGTGGACATCAAGCGGCTGCAGGAGGAGCACAGCAACAAGATCCAGAGGCTGCAGGCGGAGAAGGAGCACCTGAGCCAGTGCATCGTACACATCTACAAGAAGAACAACCCGAGCACGGCCAAGAGGGATGGCGAGAGCACTCGCTGCGAGACTCCGCCCGTGACGTTTGGGGTGGGCAGTCCCGACGAAGAGCTGCAGCTTGGAGCTGTCTTGCGCGGCCCCCCTAGGAATAGCATGAGAAGGTGTGTGAGTCTCGATGTAATCGCAAGTAAGGGGTCGGCCTTAGGGCGCTCGGGCCTCGGCGGCAGCCGGCTTGGCTCTGCGACGGGGCTGGATGGCTCAACGAAGGGCTACGGACTCCGAGGAAAGCGCCACCGCTCACAGAGCATGTACTTTGACCTGGTCCAGCGTAAGGGGATACTGGCCAAACCCGGATTCAAAAGTCTCTCCACATCCCTGCAGTCCCTCAATCGCGATTTTCACGCCGACCCATCCACAGACCCGCCACGTAAAACAAAACCCGCCGAGGCCAAGGTGTTGGTTGGTCGATGTCGCGGTGCCTCCGGTGACCCGGCAGGAAAAGTTCAGGCCTGGCCAGGGCGCCGGCGCTCTCCAAGTCGGCCATCTGGGATCTCCGAGTTGATCCAGCTCCTGCGCTGCATCCCCAGGCAACAGGTCTATGCCCCGGCAGGGAGCCTCATCCCTGTCCCGAAGAGGTCAAGTACTGGCCACATCAAACTAGGAACCAAGTGGCCAAACAGAGAGGCCAAATTGAAGTCTCTGCAAGACCTTACAGAGGAATTTGATGACGAATACACCTCCGTCAGAGTGGAGGTAGTAGTTTTCAGCAATTCCAGTTCAGCCAACCACTGTAGCACTGGCAATGAACTGTGGCAGTCCAGGGTTATGTTGCTAAAGTGCTTGCTTGCATTAATCGAATGGTCCTGCCCTGTGTATGTGATGTCTTTTTTTTTTTTTTTATCTAGGGTGACGTTGGCAGATTTGAAATCATCATTAAACACCTGACAGAAGAGCTCACACAGGCAAAAAGCACCAGGGAGAACCTGAAAACAACACTGGAGGAATCTCAGGACCAGTGCAAGGTATGCAGAGATGTCCATAAATAAATAATAAATACAAAAGATTGGATTTAAATGTTTTGAATTGGAGGTTTCCTTTTTTTTTTTTTTTTATGTGATATCCTGATTCTGTGTAAACAGACCCTCACGGGGACATTGGAGGAGAAGGACACTGAACTCGACTCACAGAAGAAAAATGCTCTGAAGCGAGACAAAACAATCCAGGGGCTCACTCAAGTCCTCCGAGAGAAGGAGAAAGAGGTGAGCTTCACGCTATTATCACCCATTTTATCCGGATTTCACAGTGTGGGTGAACCTGTCGGTGTTTCTCCGTGTTCGGCACAGATTGCAGAGCTGTGTCACGAGATTGAAGACCGGGATGATGCTCTGGCCAAGGCCAGAGAGGCAGCACACAAAGCCCAACTGCAGAAATACCAGGCAAGAAATGCACAATCAATATTGAGAGAAAAAAAAGCTTTGGTCTAATAATAAAGGCAAGTAAACACCTCGCATTAAGTCATAAACACTGACAATAATTTTTTATCGCAAACTGCTTTTTTATAAAAAAAAAATATTTCATAAGTTCTTCTCTCATTGGCTCTGAATACAGACGATGGGTCACAGGAGGGGCGGGATGTTGAGAACCGCGATTAATGCGATTAATGCGATAATCACGATTAAAAAAAAAATATATATATATATATATATATATATATATATATATATATAATAATAATTGTTTCCCAGCACTTATAATAATGTAACAATACTGTGTGTTTATATACTTTATTTCTCAGAGATTAGGAACTCATGGAATGACAAAGATTCTTTTTGCAAATCTTTTTCAACAAATGCAAATTGCAGCCCTTATAGTGAGACAGACAAAAACATCCTCCGTGTATATCTCCCCCAGGGAGCAGAGGAACACCAAAACCTTGTGATGGAAAAGCAAACAGAGCTGGTCCAGCTCCAGGGGGAACACCACGCCAAGGTGCTCGAAGCCCAGAAGCTACAGCGCGCCCTCGACAGGAAGGAGCAAGAGATGGCCGACCTGCAGCAGGCCAAGGACCAACTAGATGTGGAGCTGGAGGACATGCAGCAGCAGAAGAAGAAAGGAGACAAAGCCTTTAATGTAAGGCGGCAGAATAGCGTTTGTCGAGTAAATATTTACAATACGGACAATTAGGCTTTCTCAATCATACTTTCACCTTACTGTCACCGTTAAATACCGTATTTTCCCCCGGTAGGATCTGAACAATCGGCTCAAGAAGCTGAGCGGTGAGCTCGGGGAGAGGGAGAGCGCCCTGGAGCAGCAGTACCAGGAGCTGCTGGATCAAACCAAAAGGAAAGCGCAGGCCCTCGAGGTCACCATCCAGCGGCTCACATCCACCTTGGCAGACAAAGAGCAGCAGCTGCAGGTACAGGACGTCGCATCGGATATGAACTGTTTGTGTTCGATTGGATTTTTTTTTTTCTCCATTAAAGTGCGCCACCGAACGCACGGATAGCATTCATGCCGTTTCTTTTGCTCGTCAGGAGTACATAAACATGGTCGGAGACTTTGAGCAAAGCAAAAGCCCCGGGGGAAACGATACTGCGCTTTCCAAGTTGCGGCACAGGCTGAAAGAAAAGGAGAAGGCTCTGGAGGTACGCCTTCCTTTCTCGTGCCAACTGAGTAGCATTGTGATAATATATGCATGCGTGATGTGTATGTATGTATTATACATACATGTTTGCTCTTTCTCACAGCAAGCGCTGGATGAGAGGTTTGCGGCCATTGAGGAGAAAGACGACGAGATTCACCAGCTGCAACTGTCTCTGCGGGAGAAGGAGAGAGACCTGGATCGGCTAAATAACCTGCTCTCTCACAACGAGGAAACCATCAATGTTAGTAGAACACGTCGTGTTTGATTGGGGGGGGGGGACAAAAAATGAATAAATCCAAAACTGAGGCTATTCAATGATTTGGCTATGACGTTTGCCTTTGTAATTAGTAATGAGATTGTTTGTGGAGGTAGGGCTCCAATTTGATGCGCGTGTCTGCATGTTTTGCGTCGCCAGAGTTTCGATGGCCTGATCAAGGAAAAGGACGTGGAGCTGCAGCATCTCGCCAACACGCTCAAAAACCTGCAGAGGGCCAAGCAAGACGCGGAAGACAACCTGAACAGATCGTTGCGGGAGAAGGACTCCATCATCAGCCAGCTACAGCTCTCCCTGGAGGGCAAGACAAAGGACATGGAGGTCCGTTGACAAATAACCCCCGTAACACAGCATGCGCACTGAGATGTTTATCGCGTTTTTAATTTTTTCTCCATTCCGACTGGGGTTTATTTGTAGATGTTTCGGTGATGTTTTATTTATTAGTTTATTTTTTATATATAACCCTGCCTATCCTTGTTTGTAGGAAATGGCCAAATCTGTGCTCAGCCAGTCGCAAACCCACGCGCATGACCTCGCCGAGCAGATGGGCCAGAGGTTAAAGGTCACGGAGGCCATGTTGGCCGAGGCTCTGAAGGCCAGGGAAAGCCTGCTTGCTGACAACGAGAGCGCTGTGGAAGGGCTCTTGGCCACTATTGGCAGCAAGGACAAGCTCCTCAAGGTGATAGTGAAAACATTTTTCTATTATTTTTATTTTATTTTTTTTCTTTCTTTCACGTGGTAACCTGGCCTCTCACTGCCCCAATCTGTCATTTCCAATCCGTGCAGGAGTCCGCCGAGCACCACCACCGCATGTTGTCCGAGCGCGCGCAGGAGATCCAGGACCTGACGAGGCAGCTGTCCGACAGGCAGCAGCAGCTCGTCGCCGCTGAGAAGCAGCGCTCCGTGAGAGCCCAGGAGGGGTGTTTAGAGACGGCAAATCTCCAAGCCCTGCTCGCCGAGAAAGACCGCCTCATCAACGTAAGCTCCCTCCGGGATGCAACTCTGCCACTCAGCTGTAAACTGCGGTTGCCGTTGATGACTATGGGGAAAAAAAAAAAGAAGAAGAGGGAAATCAAAACTCCCACTCGGATTCACCTTCTTTACGATCTCAAATGACTGTGTGACCGCCCTAAAGCCCTTATTCAATTTCCGGACCAAATGCTTTTCGCTATATACACGGCTGAATGAGCAAACTTGGTGCTTTTTTTTTTATTTTGCAGAAGCTCCTGCAGCACGCTCAGGACAGGGGCCAGTTTCGGGCCGAGAGCAGGCAGAGGGAGGAGTCGGACCATGTGCTGGAGCTCAGACAAACTATCCAAATCATGCAGGAGAAGTTGGACCAGAGTGAAGGTAATTTTAGATCCTTGAAAAGGACTCGCGGGATATTTATAAGTCAGAGCGCATGCGGTTGATTAAACTCTGTCTGCGCTAGAAGCCGAGCGGTCCAGGAGTAACGGCGAGGATGACGTGGAGTACAGCCCAGTCTCCAAGAGGACAGCCGTCATTCTGAAGAAGGAGCTGGCGCAGAAAACCGAGGCACTCAACAAAGCCCTGAAGAGGGAGAATGAAGTAAAGGTCAGCTTATTTGAGCTTTTAACTATGACTAGAATTTGAACACTCTTCCAAACAGGTGTCTTTAATTCAAAGCCCCTGATTTCTGATCCAGATCTCACTGGCCGAGATGCAGGCGTTGCTCTCCGAGTTGGAGGGTCGCAGCGAGGGTCAATCTGCCAACATCGAGTCGCTGACGGCCACTCTGAAGACCAAGGATGAGATTATCAATGTACGGACCCCCCCCCCCTTCACAGACTCAGTCGACTCAAACACAGTGGCTTTGGATAAGGAGCTTTTCTTCTAATTGCATTTGAACTCCACCACGTCTCCTCCCGTGGTCTAATTTCGTGTTTTGTTGATTTTGTCTTTGAGCAGCGTCTTCACCAGAGCCTCGGCCAGAGAGGAGACAGTCAGGCCCATCACAGCCGCGATCGCGCCGTTGGCTCTGGCGTGGAAAGGTCATTCCCCGGGCTCCCGCAAAGAGAGAGGACCCTGATTGGTGGAGACAGCCAGCAAGAAGTAACTTGAAAACTTTTGTTTTGGCTGAATAAGACTCCAATTGCTTCACACTTGGTGCTTTGTCATCTAAACCGTGGCCCTTACACTTTCCCCTCTCGCTAAAGGCGTTGCCCAACCTTATTGCCCTGCACCAGGAGCACGAGGCTCTGAACAAAGCCCTGCGAGCTGAACAGCAGCTTTACTCCAGCCTGGTGAAGGCGGTCAAAGAGCAGGACAGGTAGGCACGACGTGAAAATATCAGCGTTCAAAGTGAATTACTGAAACGATGAACTGTTTGCGTTACTTTTTTTATTTTTTCTAAACTTGACTTTGATCCGCAGTGCCCAGCGTCTCCACGCTCTGCAGCTGGAGCTGGCGGCGGTGCAGCTCCTCCGGCAGCAGCTGGAGGAGAGCGTCAAAACCAACGAGGAGCTGAGGGACGACTTGGAGAGAGAGATACACAGGGCCAAACTCGGAGAAGGTGCAGCGCACACACACTTGGTGGTAGATGGCAATGGGGAGTGAATGAAAGCAAGGACACGGGGGGGGGGGTGATGCATAAATAGCATAGTGACTAAGCAATACGTAAATCCGGAGCCCACACTCAAACACACCTGTCTTCATTGTCCGGCGTGTCTACTCCACTGTTGTATTACCTCCTGTCCTGTCACTTCTTGCATGAAACCGCCCCCTCTTTCTGTCGCTCCACTGTTTGTTTTGTCTTTTAACACGTCATCGCATCCTCATCTGCATTTCTCTGTTGCGGCCTGTGTGCCCTGTCACTCTGTAAAGGGCCTCATCTTTGCATCCGCCCTCGTTGTTTCCCCAGCCTGTCCTTTTAAAAGTGAAAAGTAAATAAAGGCTGCTGTGGTCTTCACTCTCGCTCTCTCTCCCTCTCCCCGTCTCCCGCTGTTAACCTCACTGTCTGCATGTCTTGGCTCGCATTAAAACCTTTGGTTGTCTGTTGACTGCGCCGGCCCTCTAAGCCATTCCATCCAACCATCTGTCACATGAATTAGATGCAGTTGCATAAGCACGGTATTATATAACAGCTTTGAGGACGATATTAAAAGCACATCATACTGACAAGGAATGGCAGAGAAGTCCACGGAAAGGCAACGCCGCTGAATTAAATTATAACTTAAAAAAAAACAAAAAACCCAAAGGTTTATTCTCTTCAGCATCACATGGGTTCGGGGAGTTGTTGCTTTAAGATGTAGTGCAGTGTGTAATAAGGACACAGGTTTGAGACTGATAGAAAGTGTCACTGCACGTCTAAGTAGTCGTTCAGGCCAACTCGCTTAAGAGTCTGTCCACGTGCGTGCGCACGACGACCGCATGCTCATGCCCCCCCCCCCACCTGTGTAAACAGGGCCCGGTGTATAAATAGGTCGGCTGTGAGTAACGAGCCCCGTTGTTTGCATTCACACCGAGCGCAAAACAGATGGAGCCTGCAATGATTACCACTGATTAAGTTTCCGCATTGCCTTTCTTCTATCATCGCAATTTGCCTAATTTGTCCTCTTCATGTGTTTTGTTTGTGGCAGCAGATACTCTAGCATCTATTTGTGCACTGCACCCCTCTGGCTTATTCATTTTGCCAAATGCTGGCGCAATTCTAATAACGGGGGACTTAATCAATCACCAAATAAACTTTTCTGCGTTTATCAAGGCCCCCCCCCGCCAAAAAAAAAAAAAATGATTCCAGAACATTTATGAAATAAGAAAGCCAAAGAGGTCACACGGGATTTGACCAACACATGATCGTCACAGCAGTCCTTTTAATCTAAACCATTCTGAATTACTTTTCAAGTTAAAACAGCTTTGTTGAAAGTGTCCCTACCTTACGCAGAAACGTACTCTCACTCACAGACACGGTAACCTTTGCATCTCTGCAGGCATGGACCTCATTGATCCAAGAGAACTGGAGAGCGCCAGGCATCAGCTGGAGGACGCACAGCGCTGGAATGCCTCTCTGCAGGCTCGCTTAGGAGCCATCCAGAGCCGGGGAGGAGGGGTCGGTGGGGCCACCGACGGCACTACGACCGACGGCGGTACGACCACGCGAACCGCTCTGCATTACACATATCCAGCGTTTCGAGTTTTAATGTTTTAATGGATGAGAGTCTGTATGTGGCCATAATGTTGTTTTTTTTTGTTTCCCCCCCCCCTCCCTGTGTGCCTCAGGTGACACTTTGAGTTTCATTGGCGATCAGACTTCCTACATGAGCATATGTGTGGGAGACGGGCAGGATGACAGCTTGTGTCTTCTCTCTCCACAAGAACTCAAGCAGAAGGTAAATTCCATTATTTGTATTATAAAAACTGAATCCTATGTCGCCGAAACACGTGTGGCGGAAAGATATTCAATGGCGGTGGATAAACTAGTGCGTCTCCGTACCTCAGGTGCTGGACCTACAGGATTCTGTGAACAGGCTGCAGACCTTGAACAATGAGTTGCAGAGTCGTCTGTCGCTGTCGGAGAAGTCGGAGCACGGTGCCTCCGAAAAGGACGACAAAGACGCGGCCGGTGCCCGTAAAAAACAGGTTAGGCAGCTGCCAACGAAGGAAGTTGTGGTGTCGCTGGCCTGGTCTTTCATTTCCCCAAACCGTACACAATACAGAAGGCCACTTTTTGCTGTTTAACACCCCAGTATGTCCACCTTTAGGAAAAAAACAAACAAACCTTCGCCTTTAATATATCCTCCCTAACGTTTGAACCCACATCTTGACTTCTGCCTCCTCTAGCCCGTTACTAATGACTCTCTACTTTGTCGAGCTGTATGTGTTATCGCTCTAACAAGTGCGTTTCCTGTCTGTAGCAGAATATGCGCTCTTTGTGTACCCTCTGTCCTTCACCTTTCCTAACTCGTCCCTGTTTTTCTCTGTGTCCCATTAAAATTTGGTTCTCCATGCCACATTAGACACGTCATGCCATTCTGCCGTTGCTGTGCTTTATGGATTCTGTTTCCTTCATTGCGTTTTTTTGTTTTACCGAGCCACGTGTATCATACTCGCCTCCCATCCCATTACTCTAGCAGCTAGAGAGGACGCAGGAGGACACACAGCCACCGTCTCGCAGTGACGGGAGGCGTCTCTCGGGCAGGGACAAGGAGAGCCAAACAGACTTCATACTGGGAAAGGTATGAATGAAATGATCATTTATTTAACTTTTGGATTTTGAAGTATAAAGAATTAGTTCAGTTTGATGTGATTGAAATGGAAGAGTTTCCTTTTTAATGGGCCCCGTCGTCTTTCATGTGGTGTCTGGAAAGCTGTTGGAGGAGGAGAGTATGGACAGTGGCCTTGGCCGGAGTAGAGAGCATGCTCAGTCTGGCGACAACACTCTGCGTACCGGAGAAAGAGACCAGGAGAACCGAGGCGCGACGGCACTTGAAACCCTGCTCACGGATTGTGGGGCTACGTCGGCCTCACAACTCGGGTGGGTGCGCTTTACTCGGCAGGGGCCAGATCCCACTCCTTTTTCCAAGGCAGCTCTCGGTTTCACCGGTCCCATTTCCCGATTTTGCAGAGAGACGCTGCGGCGACTCAAATCGGAGAATGCGCAGCTGCGGGGTCTCCTGAAAGAGCACAAATCTACGGAGTGCAAGGAGAAAGAGAGCACAGACGCCTCGGGGAACAGCAGCGATGGGCAGGCCGAACTGAGGCGGGCTGGGGAAACGCCGCGGGGCACGGCGGTGAGTGGAAAGGGCGAGGGGGATTCACACCAAGCGTCCGATGGGGAAGCCCCTGTCCCCTCGGTGGTTGATCCCGGCACCGCTGGCAGGGCGGAAGGCCAGTCACACAGCGAGAGCGGAAAGCAGGTTCTCTCAAAGCATGGGGTAAGTTGGCGAGAACAACATGTTATTGATTTAATTGAATGTCTTTATTCTTTATCTTCATATGGACACGTTCTCTGTTTCAGCTGTATTAACGGCTGCTCTTCGGTTTGTAGAATTTGCAGGCCGGTGTGAAATCTCGTCTCCCTGTTCCTGTGAGACTGCGATCGGAGTCGAGCCGGCAGCCCGTTGGCTCCGAACCCCTGAATCCCGACGCGCTCCAGGACCGGCGTCCGGACGGCGCCGGCGAGCCGCGTCTGCGCACGGGCTCGCCCGCGACGCCCCAGCAAAGCGCTGGCGCGTCTTCCGCAGATGGCGACAGCAGCACCGGCGGCGGCGGCTCGGCGCGGTTCGACGAGGGCTTCGAGGCCGGCCGCAGGTCCGTCGACACCCAGGCGGACTCCGGCCTTTTCACTCAGCTGGAGCTCCTCCACCAGGAGTGCCAGGAGAAGGAGGCCCAGATCGGCCGGCTCAGCGAGCAGCTGGCGGACCGGGAAGAGCTCCGCGCTCGGCTCCAGGAGAAGGAACAACTCAACCGGCAGTACGTGGAGGCCTTGCAGGCCGCCGAGTCCACCGTCGCTTACCTGACCGCCTGCAGCCTGGACAGCCAGGGCGGGTACGGGTCACACGCTGGCTCAAGGACAGGTTCCGGCTCTGTATGTTCAGACGCCGCCCTCCACAGTCGATGCGTGGGGCTGCAGAAAGCCCTGCAGGGCAAGGAGGAACTCAACATGCAGCTGGTGGAGCTTCTGAGCGCGGCAGAGAAAGCCCTCGCCTCCTCCGGCAGCCCAGGAACCCCAGAAATGAGCGATCTTGGCCTCAAGATAGGGGGCGCCCTGCGGCAGGTGGACGAGAGAGGGAGTGGAGGAGGCGTCGGCGGGGGCGCCGAGGACGGCGCGCAGGAGCCGCGGCCAGGCGCGGACTCTTTGCAGGAAGCACTTAAAGAGCAGATCAGGCTCAACACGGAGCTGAGGGAAAAACTGAGAGCCGCGGATACTGCCGCACACCCGAACCCGCGCGGAAACGGCGCCGGTTTAGAGAAGACGGCAGCGGAGCAGAGCTCGGAGGGAGACCATGATGCATCGGGACGCTCTGACGGCGCTGCTTTGAATGGGGGAATGACAAAGGTCGTGATGAACTGCTTCAGCGCGACGACGGCGGCGGTTGCTTCGCTGGCCGAACACTGTCGATACCCTGGATCTGCGACGGTCGGGCCGAGGTCGCAGGCCAACGCCGAGCTGCAGACGAATTTGGACAGGCTTCGGGCGGCCCTGCGAGAGAGGGAGGAGCTGGGAGAGCCCCCCCTGCCCGCCTCGAAATCGGGCATCCCCGAAGCCGCCGGTGCAAGGGGACCACATCACGGGGACCTCCATCAGAATCTCTGTCGCCTGCGCAAGGCCTTCGCCGACCTCTCGCGCCGGACTTCTGAGCTGCAGTGCTCCCCGCAGGAGGAGCAGGCCCGCGGGGAGGAGAGCGAGGCGGCGTGGGGCGGCAAGGGCCTGCCGCCCAGTGTCCAGGCTCAGCTGGAGACGCTCCACAAGGCCCTGAGGGAGAAGAAGAAGGCGTGCAGAAACCTGGAGGAGAAACTGGCCACCGCTCTCACCTCCCCCGAAGCGGCGCGGAAAGGTAAAATGACACTCCAGACATTTTCAAATTTTCAATTCATTTTGTGGCCAAGGCGCGCACACGGGAAGCTAGACCCCTTTCGGGCAAACCTGGATTGTGCACGGGGGGGGGGGGGCGAGATTCTCTCCGTGTTAAAATGACCTCCTGTTAACCCAAAATATGTCCAATATCTCCAAATGTCAGCTCGGGAGCTGGATGACAAAGGTGTGCAGGTGGATTTGCAGGACCTGGGTTACGAAACCAGTGGCAAGAGTGAGCACGATAGGGAAGAGAGCAGTAGCACAGGTAGACGGCCCCGAGGCGGACCCTGCATGACTGTCCGCTGAGTGCACGCCAACCTCACATGTGTATCGATTCTCTCTTTTTTAATTTATTATTTTTATTTTTTGGGATTTTCAAACGTCTGCATGAGGAGTGAACAAAAGGCAACTGTAACACCCTCGGGTCTCCTAAGGAATGTTTTCTGTTTGGGTCTCGTAACCGCACTACTGGTGTTTAACCTGGCATTTCTTGGCACTCTTGGCATGTCCTCGCTCTGGAAGTCCTTTTCGGCGCTCACTAACCTTTCGCATTCATTTATCGAAATCGCCTTAGATTACAAACCCGCCCTCACTTCCTGGGACCTCTGATGTGTCTTTGTTTCCGTGTCCCTCGTCTCTGCAGATCTCGAGGTCGGCGTGAAACCGGCTGGCAGCGCCTCCAGCCTGCCTTCGCTGCTCAAACGCGCACAGGCCAACTTCTCCTCTACGGAAAACCTGGACTCCAACTCCAGCACCCCGTACCCGAGCTCGCCAGCCCTCAGCTCGGCCAAGGTATTCAACGTGCTCAACCCCTCGGTAATATTTATTATCCAAGGTGGAATTTGGCAAATATAACTAAGCGGCGTCTGTCGTATTTCTGGATTTCTCCATTATCGAGTGGTGTTTTGTGTGGTGTGTAGCAACGGTAACGAAAGGGGTGCAGTGCTCGTGTAAAAAAAAAAAAAACATATAACCCAAAATACCTGCAAAAACAGATGTTTTAATGCCATGGTCCTGCTCTGTGGGTCTTCAGGTCAGTCTGAAAAGCCTGCAGGTCTACGATGAGTACGGCGCGTCCGAAGACCCGCTCCAGCTTCAGGCCCAAGTGAGGGAGCTGAAGGTCCAACTGGAAAACCAGACCAAAGTCATCCTCCAAATGCGTACCCTGCTGCGCGGGAACTCCAGCGACCCGGTTGCCAACGCCTCCGAGCCGTCCGCCACTACCGGGGACGGGGGAGGCTCCTGGCGGGAGGACCAGAGGAGCCGCGACGCAGGTCAACGAGGGGACAGCAAGGGGGGAGAGAACCAGGCCATGAAGGACAAAACCAGCCGCCTGAATGTGGCGCCGGAGGCCGGCGGGACGCCGAACGGGAGCATGGCGGAACAGCCGACACAGGCGCGCAGCGGCTCGACATCCCCTGCCCGGTACAGAGCGAACGCTGCGCGGCCATTTTTGGAAGTCGGTCCTTTTCGAGCTCTCCACTTACCTTCTCGCCCCCGATTGTGTTTGTGCCCCCCCCCCCCTTCCCCACACAGACTGGACTCCCTGGTACAGTCGCAGGCCCGAGAGCTGTCGCAACTGCGGCAGCAGATCAAGGAGAGCCGCGGCCTGGGGGCCCTGCAGCGGCGGCAGATGGAGCAGCTGGGCCAGGCCTTCGGGGCGCTGGTGCAGGCCAGCGAGGTGGACTTCTACATGGGCGAGGTGGTGAAAGAGCAGCTGGACAAGAGCCTGGGTCTCCTGGACAGGCTGGAGGGACGGCTGGATAAAGGTAGCCGCGAGCCTTGATGGCAATTGTTGTGTTCTAAAGAAACAGTAGATAAACCGCAATAGATGGTTATTACTGACGGCGTCTTCCCCCTCTCTGTCCATCAGGGGACTCTCATCTGGACAACGAGGATGTGGCTGCTCTCGAACTGTCTCACAGGTAGGTCCCTTACCCCTCGGGCTAATTGTTGACGCCGTTGTTCCTGTTTGTTTGTGTTTATAGAGATTAAGAGTCTTGGCGCAGGGCTTTTTGTAATCTTCATCATTTATAGCATCCAGTCCACCTTGAGGTTACCATCCATTATCTATAGTGCCTGCCCTTTGATGCATTTCTTCAAATATGTGGAATTTACGATTATTCGCTTTCCAGGGGAGGGTTGGATAAAACGTCTGAAACTGGCTCCAGCCAGCCTGGCACACAACTATTAATAATAATTATTTTTTTCTTTATATCCTGCCGGTTGTTGTCTTTGCGCTTCTTTTTTCGTGCGTGACTTAAATTAATGAAGCGGTCTCAAGGAGTGCGCTTCAGAGGTGCAGGCAGGCAGGTTTTGTTGTCTTTATACAGAGCCCGGGCACAGGCTCTGTTTGTGTCCTGACCCTTTTAAAGACCCCCCTCCCCCGCCGCCACTTGCCTTATGACCCGGGATGGAGCCTGTGATGTTGATTTTGAATGGCGTCCTGCTGCTGACCTCGTTTTCTCCGTGCGTCTGTCGTCCGCATGAAACATCAAGGTCACGGCGCCCCCAACTGGGTCACCGGTGTCCCTTAGACGTCTGGACGCAAACAAAGAAGCCACTCGGCTCATGTCCGTTTATATCCGTTTATGTTGTCTGCAGTTCAAGCGTTATCCTTACATTTAGGACGTACATTGACCTGAATCTCTTAAGTGCCTTTTTTTCCCCCTTTTGATCGGGAATTATCGGCACTGCTGATTAAAAAAAAATTAAATAAAAAATACAATTTATTTTATATGTATTAATATGTTTTTTTATTTTGCCAAGAAACAGCGACCATGCTGTTATATGACTATGTGGGCGACAATGCATTTTTATTACAGCATTGTTGTGTCATTAGATGAGAAATCCGTTTTTTCTCATAGTGACGTACGTTCGTCCATAGTATTACTGACCTCGGCAGTCAGGTGGAGCTTCAGCACTCTCTGCCGTTCTACGAGGAGCGCGCGAGGGCTCCCGCCGATAGCCCGGCCAGAATCCAGCAGGACTTGGATCGCCTGCGTTCGGAGCTGGAGGGCGAGAGAGAGACGCTGCACCTGAACCTCGGCGGGCTTGTGCGGCAAAACCTCCGCCTGGCCGAATGCACCAGGGAGCAGCTGGACCTGTGAGTGGGTGTGGCCGCGGAAGTCGGCGTGACGTTTGCTGTGAAGCCTTCTCTCGCATTTTCCCCGCCGCGTGTTTCCTCTGAAAGCTGAAAGTCTTCTGGGTGGAAACGTTTTTTGGTCTCTTTTTTTAAATTTTGGGTGGTCCCTCAATCTGTTGGCGCGTGTGACGTGATGGGTGAAGTCACCCCGTTGCGCGTGCTTTAAGAGCGCTCCGCCCTAGCTGGTACCATCGTGACTCATTCTACTTTCCCCCCCCCACCCAGGTTGGCGAAAGAGCTTCAAGAGAAGAACCGTCTGATCCAGAGCCTGCAGAGCCAGGTCAAAGCCAAGAGTCCCAGCAGCCACCACAGCTCCTGGTCCGATCTGTACCACTCCGACGACACCTCTTCCTCCTGCCGCAGCCCACGCGGTGGCAGCCGAGCTCAGAGTAAGCCCCTCCAGCTCCCTCGACACCTAAACGTAGTCCCACTGATGGAATTTATTTGTGTCACCGTGGCACGAGCCAGCAAGGGCGTAGTTTATACACAGCTGGGAGTACCCCTTGATTGCCTCGGCGGGGTGTCACTGAGACAACCTTGTCCACAGCCTGGCCACTCTATTCGCAGCCTGTAACGGCGCTTATTTTCCACTGTGCCGCGGCGAGGCGTCCCGCAGGGCAGAGCAGGTGTCCCGTTTCAGTCCACCTCCACCCCAACTTTGCATTATTCAGTGGCACCTATCCGGTTCGTCCCTTAAAACGATATTCCCCTCAGGAAAAGAGACGGTGAAGGCTGTTTTAGAGGGAAGTGAGGGATGTGGATACGTGTTCGGGTCCCTGAAAAGGGGCTTAGCAACTCAAACTCATATTTCCCCTTAAATCTATAGTTTCATACTTTGGCCCCTCACATTTGAGCCGTGCTTTTTGTTCTGCAGCTCCTTGTCTCGGCATGAAGGCTCTGGATGACTCTGTGCTTTTTTATATTTTTACAAATGCATAAGGGAAAGGGGCTTTTTTTTTTTTTTCGATCACAAAAGACAAATGCCCATTTTGTTCATCGGCATTGTGGGTTTCATTGGTTTCCCGTACAGGCCAGCAGCACCCCTCCGATTGGACGGGAGCGGCCGTCCCCGCGGTGGGTGGAGCTCAGGTGGACGGCGTGTCGGGTCACAGCCGTGTGCCGGGCCTGCAGAGGGAGAACGGGCGGCTGCGGGAGCAGCTGAGGAACAGCGAGGAGCTCAACGCCACCCTGCGCCGCGAACTGGACCTGCATCAATCCATTATGGACCAGAGCAGCTCCCAGCAGCAGACACCGGATCGGGGCCGCGACCGGGAGGTGGCGGCGCCTCAGGCGGACCCGCGTCAAGCAGATGGAGACGCTGCAGCAAGACATGCTCCCGCCCTAAACTCAGGTGAATACCGCGAGGTTATATCTGCCAATGCTGCTGGGATTGTTTTTATGGTGTGCTACATCGTTTTTCTTTAAATCAATCTCTCGTCACTTTATTTCCACTTTAGATTCTAAACTTCCTCTTCTTAAAGTAACGTTGTCTCATGCTGTGTGTCAGACCTGCTGGCAGAACATCTGCAGGAGATCCGGGCTCTGCGGCAGCGCCTAGAAGAGAGCATCCAAACCAACGACCGTCTCAGGGAACAGCTGGAGAAGAGACTGGCCGAGGTGGAGAAAGATCCAGGTATAGAACGTGAAACGGAACATCATCCTAATCTCTCTCTCTCTCTCTCTCTCATTGTCAAATCGGAGAAATGTGGTTCGCAAAGTGAGAACGCATTTCTTTCAGCCCCTGTAGTTAGGCCCTTATTTACTGACTGATGTCTTTGTGGATCCTCGGTTTAGCAGCCACCAACATCTTCATCCATGGCAACGAGGAGCCGGGTCACCTGGTGAACGAAATGCGATTTCTCTGGGGACAAAATCAGACCCTGAAGGAGCAGCTCAACCTGGGGTCGAGAGGTAAAGCGCCAAAAAAAAGTCGGGCCGGCAGAAAAAGCAGAGATGACATTTGGCCCCAAAACCCCAGCGCATTCTGGCCTGTGCTGTTTTTTTTTCTTCTGACCTATATATACATGTCTGATGGGGCTCATCGCTAGACTACAGCAAAAAAAAAA